>JARHVA010002719.1:12500-510000 GCA_037957365.1 Torreya grandis | reverse complement strand
TGTACCAACTCTCCTAGGTATTTACTAGCTACTTATATGGTCACCATACTATGTCAGTACATCTCACCATCTATATGTGGGTCATGACTCTCACTACCTAGTCCTCCCTCCATCTCCTCACCCAAGATGACCTATCATCAACTGCATGGGGCAACCTAATTGGTTGATACATAGGAAATCTCTCAAATATCCATGATATCAATAGTATGATGGATCTTATGGTCTTATGTCCTTTGAAATACATCTCAAATAGATCATGATCAAGTTAGACCTAGATGATATAACCTAAATCATATATCACTCCCTCCTCTAGCATCATCCTGCTCAATGCTACCACATATAGTGGTACTTTTCCATTTGACTTGTGACAAAGTACTCGCTATGTCACAAGGCCTATCACTTCCTAACATCTAAAATCTATGATATATACACATCATCCACACTCACTCTCCACCTTGACAATATGGTCTCTGAGCTTGTAGCCCACATGGCTAAGGCTATCCTCTCCTCTATACTATCTAGTATCCATATGATCACTGGTGTTCCTACTATGGGTAGTTTGAAGATGGCATGGACATCCTCTAGTGTGATAGCCACCTCTATCAAATCCCCATCCACCTCCTATCTGAAGGTGTTGGCCAACCATTCCTAGTAACTAAGGAACATGACTAACACATCCATGCTAAGGGAGATCTTGCACATATTTGATATACCTTTGAGACACATGGCTACCAGTCTATCTCTATCTCCATCTATCAACCTATCTAACAAATCTAAAAATTAAGACATGTCTAATAACCTCTATAACCATGGCCATATCTATAATTACAAAACAACAAAGGATGTAATAGTTCTTCTGTATCATGTATAATCATAATACATTATTTGTAAATTCTATTTTCAATAAAAAAATAAGCATAATTTATTCATTTATATCCATTTTTTCCTATTTTGGTCCTTTTTATCATTCTTCAGTCATTTCAGACCATTTTAGCCTTCTTTCAACTTTTGGCATGCTTTTCCATGCTTATTATGGTTCCCTGATTAACCTAATTTGACCAAAATTCCTTTATTTTTGTCTTATTTTATAATAAATTTCTTATTTTTCCTCTTATCTTCTTCATCCTGGTGTTAAGTTTCCATTCTATCACTTATAGACCAACTAGACACTTTTTCACTAGGTTTCAACTTCTAAAATACACTAGGTCAACCTATACCTACTAGATCAACCATATGGACTTTTACCCTAATTTATCGTACTAGGTCAACTTGGTCGACCTAGTAGTGTTGATCTAGTATAATTTGCTAAAAATGTGTATTTTCTCATTTTCTCCCTATTTCCCATCTTCCTATTTTCTACCCTTAGAATCTAATTTTAAACATTTTTGACATATATAAATACCTAAAAATAAATTTTATTAAAAATTCACTTAATTCAACATTAATTATTAAAAACTAGTTTTAGATCTGTAGTGGCATACCTATAGTGCACCTACTGCCATCTCTAGGTGTCTCCCTCATCTAGCATTTTGCTCCCTCTCCATCCTAGCCTTTTTTAGTCTCAAAGCTCTCTTTCCTTTCTTTCACAATTCAAAATTAAAAAATGAATTATATTTTTTCTATTTCACATCACCTTTTAGCAATTGCAATTCTTTAATTATTTTCCTTCAAATTCCTTATTTTGCTTATATCTTTGTTTCTACTCATCCATTTTGCAGACCATAAAATACATTAAAATCATGATGACATAGAGATTGTTTTCCACTATCATATGCTATCTTCCAATTTTTTTTATTTTTGGCTATTTTTTGCTTTAACATCTATAAGTTCACCTAGTGTGCTCTACATTAGATTCCTTCACTTTCTTATAGTCCTCTTCCTTATCTATGGCATTAAGGTAAGTTAAAGTTATGTGTTTTTCAATTTAGTCCTTTCATTTATCTTATTTACTACTTACTACGTCATACTTAGCATCAACATTGTGTGTTATCATGTTCTATCTTTGAAGCACCATCCCATGTTACACTTATGTAACATGTGATGAACTTTGTCTAGGGCATATGTATACACATAATATTTTCAAACTTTTATTGATTACTTACACTTCGTATCTTGTAAAAACATGCTGATTTTTAATCTCTTTGAGTGCATGCCTTAAGGGGTGCATGTTAAAGGGATAGGCAAACCATCAATGCTTCATAAGATTATTGTTCCTTTTTCTACTTTCCATCCACACTCTTGCTCCTAAAACCTTGAAACCTAAGATTATTTATCTCTTTCATATTCATTCTATTCATTACCATCCTTTATTCCTTTATTTCTTACCTTGTTTCCCATTTGACCTATTCAACTAACTATGTTGACCTAGTCAACCTCATGTGTTTTGGGGACATTTTAGGTCTTTTAGATCATTAGCCTTCCATCTAACCTAACACAAACTTTAGGAATTAGTTAAAAAATGTACTAGGTTGATCCAATTAACCTAGTATAATTGACATGTCTAAAAGTTTTTAGGAAAGATAATACTATATATACAAGGTCATTTACCACCATTTCATAAGAGTCAAAAGAGAGAAAATAAATAAGTGAATAAGTATGAATAAAGATCTACTTATTGACCATTCTACTTGAGCAATAAAGCTTTAGGGTTCAATACTTTATTTGGACCTCTGATATTGTCTTGTGGATAAGTCTTTTAGATGCTTAGGTAGGTCATGTAGCCTAGAGGTTATTTATCTTGGTTATCCTTATAACCATAACAATCTCCTGTGAAAAATCTTGGCCAAGGGAGAGATTGAGGCTCAATAGGTTCATCTTTAAAGGTAATTATTCCTAACTTTATTTCTCCTTTGTAAGAGTAGATAGATAATGCAATATGTATTCTTCTTATCCATTTATTAGGATTGCATATACATTGTCATGAGTATATGTCTCCTATGAATGTTTAGTTTAGTCATTTATTTATTTTTTTCTACCCTCCACTTTGTTCCATAAGCTTTGTTGTGCACTAGATTAGTTTAATTTTCTTGTTTTTAAAATAGTTTACTTTATTATTTATTAGCATAAGTGAAATATCAAATCATAGGACTCTTTTAGCATTGTTGTGCAATTGTGTTAGACTTTAGGCTTTAGAACCCTTCGTATCATATCTACTATGACAAGTGATACAAATAATCCCCTAATAAGTTCTAGTGGATCTCCATATTGGTCATGCTCCTACTTAACAAGTGTATACCCAATCATAAGTGTAGGTGTGTTTTATCTTATATTATCCAAGATTAATTTGTGTACTTCATGAAATCTTTATTGCACACAAATAATGATTTGTAAAGTGTCCCAGATCAAGATAATTGAAGATATTAATTTTCCTCAATCCTTTTGATTGATGACCACCATCATAGTCCCATGCAAACTCATTCTTAATAAGTCTCTTGTATTCTGTAGCCCTATGGATAAATTGATTACATGTGTAATAATAACCATTAAATCTTGAATACCTTAGGCATTTCACTATATTATCTAATTTGTATTCATTCTACTAGTACCTTCAGTATTTATCTAATGATTTATCTTTAAATTATGATTGTCTTGGTTCGCATTAGTCTTCATCTTATCTTGAGTAACATTCTTTTATTCTTCTTCATAGCCAAGGCCAGTTCTATCACTAGCATGATTTTGACCATTCAGAATGTTATTTAGATCACATAAGATTTTTTTAAATCTCACAATTAACTTCACATTACTAGATGTCTAATATAAATAAAATTTTAAAGACTCATTTTTAGAAACATACCTTTAACATTAATCTTCTTTGGTTATTAGACTTTCAAACACAAATTCTAACATTAAATTAAGAAACATGATAGCACCTTCATGTTCCTTATAGTCTTAAGCCAATATTTCCTCAAATATACTTAATTAATCCTCATAGTCATTGAGTTTATATTTCATCTTCTTATTGATCTTCTTCTCAATATTCTATTATTATAGATAATTAATCAATATAGTCTCACATTCCACCTCATTTTCATCATTATCTAAATCACTCCAAGTGGACACCTTTTGATGTGATCAAATTACTTCCTCATCCATGAATAGATCTTCATCCTTAGTAGGACCATCATATTCATGATCATATTTAGAATCACTATCTTCACTCTCATCTAATGAGCTATAATATTCTTTGGTGTAAAGACTCTTCTTATTCTTTAATGACTTCTTCTTATTGTTATAGTTTCTTAATCCTTTATTATTGTATACCTATTATCATCATCTTGGCCTTCGCCATGATATTAATATTAATTATTCTCATGCTTATGGGGGCACTTCTAAGAAAAATTTTGTATCTCTCCATAATTGAAACATTTGAAGGGTAGTTTACCCTTAGACTTCCCTAAGCTTGTGTTTAATTTCCTAGTAATCAAAGTAATTATTTCATCCTCATCAATATCAAAAATTTCATCCTCTTTGGATTTATTACCTTGGAAATTCTTCTTAGGATTCATCTCTATCTTTAATGCATCTTCCTTCTTTGGTGTTATATCATCATTTATTCTCATACCATATGTAGTAAGGGTGCCATGCAATTGATCCATCTTAAATTGAGTAAGATTATGACTATCTTCTAGTAGATACTTTTAGATCAAACTTGAGAGATAATGATCTTAAAAACGTTTGGACTACAGTAGATTATTTAATATTCTCTCCACGACCTTTGATGATGTTCATAGTCTAATTAACTTTCTATAAAAAAGATGTAATGAAATATTCTTCATTCATCTTATGACTTTCAAATTTGCCTCTATAAGTCTATAACTTAGTAATTTTGACCTTTGATTCTCCTTCAAAAATGACCTTCATTTTTTCCTAAATCTCTTTAGCAAATGTATAATGGATTACCTTGGTGTATTCAGTCTCTGAAAGACCATAAGTGACAACATTCATCACCTTTTAACTATTCTCAAACAACTTATTTTTAGCACTAGATAGAGGAGTAATAGGAACAACATAACCATCTAGAGTAGATTACTATACATCAAACCCTAGGGACATAATATATGTTCTCATCCTTTCACTCTAAAAATAATAATTGGATACATTGAACATCAATGCTTGCTTAGTACAAAAATGTCCTTGATGACAACCCATATTATACCACAGATCACCTTCAAGCTATTAAACCTTTACCAAAGGACCTATTATAATACCAATTGTTAGAGGTAAAATCAGTGGGGGTGAATTAATAAGCCAAATATTCTAAATATAATTCTAATCTTTACAAAAATTTAACTAGTTACCATAAGCATTTATGAATCATACAGATCATTCATAGCAATAATCAAGAGAGACAATGCAAGATCAATCACATAACATATGACATATGTGGGAAAACCTCTTGTGGAATAAAACCCACTAGAACCTATAATTAGACTACTATCCTATAATAATAACTCATTTATACCATCTAAAAATGATTAAAGAACTAAAATCCCTATTTAGTAAGACTACAATCCCACAAGGTGATGCCACACTTTTCTAACTGAGATACAAAAATAACCAAACCTTTTATCAAGCTTCACCTTACAAAGAGTTATAACAACCTTAGATGTTAAGCTTACATAACAACACCTATGAACACATCCACCTTTGGACTGATGTATTCAACACATGATGATGGACCAATGATTATCATTCTTCACCTTTGTTCATACTCAAATAGTGAAATCACTATTCTACAAATAAAATTATGAATAATAGGTGATACAAATAGTCCTCAAACTAATTTACTCTTCAACTAATACTAATGTCACTCTACCCCTCTTTCACTCTATAAAACATAGACACAAGCCTCTCTTTAATATTTCCTTCATCTCCATAACAAAGTCTATAACCCATCATATTTGGTTTCACTATTTATAGAGCATTCATGATAATGACCATCTTGGTTAGCCTTTAGACATACCTTAACCCTTAAGGAAACTATCACATGAAGACATAGCTCAATAAAATCTTCATAGGTTTTCCATAGAATCTATGGGTCACCCTTAAGTAGCTACACCTTTTAATCAAGCCTTTGTATCTCTTATAGGTCTCATAGAGACCAATTCACACATTTAGCACACCCTCAAGAAAAATAAGAAAATAAGACCACTTTAAAATGCATTGGTCCACTTCTGATGTCCCCTTAGACATCCTCAAATGATCATATCCATATTAGCTCACCTATGTGTATGCTCAAACAACTCAAACATAGTATTTATATTGAAGCTCATATAGTTTTTCTCCATTCAATATATACATATTAATACGATTAAGTTGTGTATCATAAATTATCCCTTCTAGGCTTCACATTTACTCTAAATTATAACTCATGAAATAACAATAACCATTGAGATATCTTACCTCCTAACATGTGTTTTTTTATTAGGTATCATAGAGCTTGGTGATTTTTGAATAATTAAAATTGTACTTTTTAAGGTATTACCTAAACTTATATAGTTTGAATACCATTGATAGAGATTCCTTTTATATATTTTCATAATTATTCTTTGAAAATGAGATTTTTAGACATGAAAATTGAAGTGAATGGGATGATCCAATCCTCTATCTCCTAGTTTTATGAGAATAACTCCTACCATAATCTTGAAACATCCACAAGAATGTGAAAAGATTTAATTTAGTTAGGAAATACTAAAATAGGATATGTTACCAATCTCTACTTGAGATCTACAATTTTTTCTTGGAACTCCTTAGTACATTCAAACCTAGTATCTTTATGTATTAGTTTTTCCATAGGGGAAGATATAGTTGTGTATCCTTTTATGAAAATTTTATAATAAATTGTGTGCTCTAAAAAATATCATAGCTTTTTAGAACTTGTATGAGGTGGCATACCCAAAATTATTGTGATTTTGGTTTAGTCCACTAAAATCCCATCATTGAATACTATATTCCCACAAAAACACCAAAATGTGCGAAAGAAAAAAATATATTTAGGTTTAGTGCAACACATAGAGCTTAACACCATTTTAGCATAAGTCACTTGGCACCATTCTATAATAAGTCACAACTTATAAAAATACACCTTGAACAAGGAAAATATATCCCAATCATAAGGTAGACTTCAATAAAATCATGGATGAAATATTTAAAAGTAGTGACCACAACCCTATAGAACACTTTTAGAACATTGTTAAATCCAAAAGACACTAGTTTATATGAAAAAAATCCCCATTCTAGTAGAAATGTTATTTTGGCCTGATCCTTTACTATGATTAGAGTCTGATGATAACAACTGAACATATCCATAAAATAATATACTCCATTCCTATGAATGAATTTGAGACTTAATTAATGAATGGAATTTGGAATGGGTAATTGATATAGGATTCATTTAGTGCATAATAATTCCCACACAATCATATTTCCTTATAATTTTAAACGTGAATCACTATTAGTCTAATCTATTCTACCTTTTTCCATATAATATAATTTTTTTGCATTTTGGATCCAATCTAGTTCAAATTTTGCATTCAAATTAATGTTGGGATTTATATTATATTGATGCTTATTCATAGTCCTTACACATTATTCTATTTATTTATGCATATTTCCTAGTCAAATATATTAACTCTTTACTTCTACAAACTTTATTTAGAGTACATCATGATAATCTCATAAAATATATAATGTTTATAAAACCTTATTCTATGTCTAGTGGTATCATAGAGGTGCAAGCTCAGTTAAGAATCTATGCCAATGTTTCTTAAATAATTATTTAATGGATAATGTTATTTTTTTTATATCCACTTGGAATCAAATCTCGTAGAGATCTCTACCCTTCATATTCCTAAATATTTATATTCCACTACTTTACATCTTCAATTTATTTTTTAATGTTCACTTTAAGTGGATCTACATCTCTCTTAGGTTTGAATAATCCTTTTAAATATAATTCCTCATCAGTATCATTGGTATCTATAAGTTTTTCATTATATGTGATCCTATAATAAGGTTTAACAAAAAGATGCTCTTTTTGCCTAATGGCCTTGTAATTATGGATAATTACATTTAAATATCTAGTTCTTTCTTACTAAAAAGATAATTGTATCACAATAATTATACTTATTCTTTCCCATAAGATAATAATATTTTTAATTTATTCATAGCCTTATGAATAAAATAATTATCCTCCTAAAAAAAAAGTCTTGACTAAAGTTTTTTTGTGCCTAAGGCTAATTATTTGTCTCTTGCATGGGTTCCTAATGAATATACTAGGATGTTAAAACTATTAATAGACTATAAATTAGTAAATGAACATATTATTTAGGTTTAAATCCTTACATAGACATAATATCATAAAACTTATGAACATGCATTTACGGGAAGTATCTTTCATGGATAAACGGTCACTTTTCCCTAACATTATGTGGTACTTATAATTGATAATTCACTAATTTTAAAGCTTCATCCCATTAAAACTATTTTTTCCTATGAAATACCCATCAGTCATAATAATTCCCTTTAATGTGTATTTAAATATACTCAATATCTAATCTATGTTGAGCACATGATGTTTCAATATGACGATGAGTTTTTTAAAACATTTAGTTAAAAAATACTAAGGAAGTTGGTGTTCATGGTGAAAATGATTCATAGAAGATGTAGCTCATGATCTCCTCTCACCTAGATTGACATGTGGATATCAAAATTTCCATTAGAATAAGGCACTAATTCCTAGGGTAAAATGCCTTCTATGATAGGTTTAGTATAATCCATATCTATAACACCATTGTTCAATCGAATATATCATTCTCCCAAATGCATATATTAAGTTATAAGAACTAGAATATCTTAGGGAAAAATTAGGGACTTTCATCCTCTCATGTTAGGATTTATACCAATATAGTTTAGGGTATGAGTTCTAGGTATTGGGCTCTATTAAATAGCATTATTGGATTATATATCCAAGAGATACAACATTACCACTAGAGACTCAATAATTATTTTCTCACTAACACATAACGCATTCATAACTAACCAAACCAATTTCAACTAATTGTATCAGTTGAGCCTTAGTTTACTTCAATTCATATTTTATAAATAAATATCAAAGGAAGAAGATGGTAAGGTATGAAATTTAGATCTTTGGGTCACTTAATAACCTCAATTCTTAAGAACCAATAATTTACACAACTAAAGTTTTACAATTATATGTTGAATTTCATGAAAGATTAGACTTCAAAAACATAGTAAAGATATTCAAAGGGAAAAATGAATATTTAATTATATAATCCTTTTATAATTAAACATATATTGGACCTATTCCTAACCACACAAATCTATGAAGATTAAAAAAAGTGAAACAATTTAAATATTGAGCTAAAATAGATTTGGGATCATTCTAACTAATGCAAACACCTATAATAACAAATAATTTAGTTCCTTAACATTAACATATTAAGTAAAATATAAAATATGTAAACCATTCATGAAAATGAAATCTAAATGAGTATAAATAGAAAGAATTGTATTAATCTCAAGTGTTTAATCATGAAATTAACGACCCTAAAAAGAGTTACATAATAACACATATAAAAGAGAGATGGTACCCACCTCATAGTGTTAGGAGATGCCACTCCTATCCCTCATGGCCAAAATAGTTATAAAAAACTAATTATTTCATATATAGTCCTAGGAAATATAAGAAAGAGAGAAGGGGATCCCATAGTGTGACAACACACTCCAATCATGACATAAGATCATCAACTTAAGGTCTTTGGTAGGCCACCTCCCAATTGGATTTAAACACCATGATATGCTTCCAATGATTGGTCCACCAAACTTGCCTCATGGTCATGTTTCTATAGGTTTATAGGTGGTCATTGCAAGAACACTTTTTCTTAAGTCATTCTCCTACTGTATGCCTTGAAAGGGGTCTCTAATAAGACTTTCACTTTTTTTACCTAATTAATGACTATTTTATAGTGGGTAGAAATCTCCAACACAAATTTGGCTATATCCTTATTATATTTTACCACCTTCCTCCTCATAGATTCATCAAAATGTGCCAAGTGGAATTTTAACTCATCCTTCTTGAGTAAATTTACATATGGGTGAAAATAAACAATGGTGATAAATTCCTTGAATTAAGAATGGACTGCGTCCTTACTCTATTAGAAGGTCTTGATGGTAGCTTGGGGGTTGTGCAAACAATATTCAATGGAGGTCCTCATCCCCCTTAAGAAATTATGATATAGCTTTAATTTTATGAGGGGAATCAATTTTGGCTCTAAGAAAAACCCCTTGTGAATGATAAAATCTATCTTCTTACACATGCTGTCCACATAAAGATACCATTTAGGTATGTTTGATTGCTTCTCTCAGGGCTAAAAATATATGTGTAAGAAATGATTTCACCATACCACCAAGGCCTATTGGGAAGGTGATCCTAACCTTAGAATCAATATTCCACACTTTCTCCTTGAGATCATCATATTTTAAGAGATCTCATTAGTGTCTTAGATCAATGAAACTAGGTCCTCTACTATCCTCTCTTCTCCACTTGTATTCCTCAAATTTGTGAATGAGAAGAGATCTTGATTGGTACTCTATATCACTAAATTCCCTTCCTAATAAAGGTTAAGATGAACACCCTTATCATGTTCCTTGAGTCTTGATAAACCTATAGTTAGACATCTAGGTCACCTTGGTGGACCATATCTAGTATTTATGCACTCAAAGATACTATGATCCCAATCCATGATTACTCATCTGTAACTCTCATGGTGGTGAAAGATGAAATATGAGTGGTGGTGGAAGCTAAAGTGGAATGTGGAAGAAAGGATGAAGGAAGAAATAATGGAGGGGGTAAAAGAAATAAAATTAAATATAGAGGGGAAATCATGGGATCAATGAATCACAAAGGAGGAGGCCCATGGGAAACATATTAGACTACCATTGGTCTGGTGTCATGTATACTTACGGATCAATGGTGCCTAAGATTTTAATATTTAGGATAAACAAGGAAATTAGCTAGTTAAATCCAAATTCTTAGGGCATAAAGTGAAGGAAAGAGGATTTTAGGAGGGAGCTATAGTAGGTTATAAATGATGCATAAAACATGTAGGTGAAACAAATTTTTACTTCTTAGTTTTTATTTTAGTTGGTTTTGTATGTGATGTAGGCACCAAAGTAGTAGTAAAATCATCCCCTAATGGAGATTGTGGAGGTTTAGTAGATACCTTTGGGCTCAATGATGTGGCATAAGTAGCATGAGTTATGAAAGAAGGATCATTAAAATTAATAATATCTATTAGATAACTAGAATACATGGCTAGGTCATTATTGTAGTGATGATCACACATGCTTAGGCCATAAAAAATGTATAATCACTATAATTTTTATCTATTCCATCAATTGAGATAAATTATAGTGTCAGGTTGAGAGTCATAGATGACATAAACCATGATATTGGGCTAGATAAAGGATTTAATTGGACTACAATCTAAATTGGTGGGACATGTGAACTTACAATGCTAAAAAAGGTCATAACTAAAAGATCATAATGAAATTAGGCACTTAATATCACCTAATAAAGGGGAGGCATATCATGGTAGTCCATGTTGAGATGGAAAAATTTAGGGGAGCCACTAAGGGTTATGTGGTAAAGGTAGTAGTTAGGGTGGATGATCATAGATTAGCCTTAGGTTGGTCCATAGTCTAGATACACTTGAGACTACTATCAAAATTAATATCATTAATTACCTAGGGTTTTCTTACTTTGAGAGGTGCCACAAGTATAGTATATGTCAAGGTTGGTGGAGTGGCAGTTGTCAGGACTCTGTGTAGGATATATCTTAAAAAATTATTCATAGTAATTATGAAAATAATGGTTGATTAAGTGAGTGTGTGTTATGGAGGCACTAGTCACTCCTTGAGATTTGGCTGGGTAAGAGCTTAAACTCTCAAGTGATGATTGATATCAATATTTGTGACTAGATCTGCATATTTATCAGGGTTGAGGTGGAGCTCATCATCAGGTTATATTCATGATGGTAAGTGATATTGAGATTTAATTATTTCCTCCCCACATGGTATATCATAATACTACTAATATCTAACTACCTATTATCTACTTTGGCTAATTTATAGGAGTCCTTATGTTGGGCCATAAGTTATAGTTCTAGTATATTTTAATCTTTATGGTACCCTATGATTAAGAAGACTAGAAAATATGGATTTTATTTATGACCAATATAGTGGACATCTACACCATGGATGAGTTATTAGGTGATCTACTACATGAGGTGATATGAGACCATATATGGTATCTAAAGAGGATCTCCCATAATTCCTTCCATTATGATTATGGTATTATCCATATAGTAATATTAGGTGAAAATGGGCATAATTGAAGCCTTAATCTCATCTAAAAGCCTTGGCATGGGCCTTTAATTTATTACATGATACATGAATGGGTATAAGTATTCACATATGTCCTGAATATTTCTCCTAAGATGGTAAATGTAGATATTATATAACACTATATATACCATGGATCCCAATGGCAACCAAAGAGGAAATGTTGTAACACTAAAAATCCATGGCACAAATGGTGTTAAATATATGTGATATCACGTAAAATTTAATGCCTAAGTGAGTCCATTCACCTATAAAGTGAGGTTAAATTTGATTAGGATCCAAAAATTTAGGACATATTCACCTTTTAAGTGTTAATGTGTATTGTCCCTTGCCCCTGATAAGTAATTAATAAAAATCAAATCCATATGTAGGCCTTCCTTGAATTTTTTGATCATGTATGAATCTAGATTCTCTTTGTTGATCAAATAATCTTGGTCCTCTACCTATTCCTAAAAATGTCATAAATGTTTTACTTATATGTCTGAGTGTCCATAAAATCCTTTTCATATGTCACACTGTACTCTAAGAGCCTATAATATTTATTGAATGTGGGCCCGAAGATGTCTATTCCTTAAACCTAGTGTTTGGTGACCTCATTATATTCTGACTACACTGAGAAGAGAGCATCGATTATCAAGGAGGTTAGTATACATAAAAAATTTAGGTTTTATCATAAATTCATGGATCCTTAATGCTCTAATGGTGATGAGCTCAACTGAATATTCAATATCATAATAATTGGCCTCATCATCTATGATTTGTTTATGAATATGATTGATATATTTAAATATCTCATTTTATTTCTTGAATCAAAGTATTCAATATAAGAAATTAATGTCTTGGTAGTACAAATATAGAATAGGATTCAATGTTGAAGTGGTTTTTGATAGATTAAGTGAACTTGATTCATATAATCCTCTAGCATAAGGTAATCTCTAGGATTTGGGAGTGAATTCTATGTTAAGGGATAAGAATTATTTGAGAACATTAACAATAAGTAATGTTAAATTTGACCTCGATAGGAAAATATAAAGCTCTGAGATATATTCCACAATAATGTAATTTGTGGGATCCCATTGCATAAATTAATCTCTAGATTGAGGGTGTGATTCCAAGTTATGCATTTCCCAATTTGGCATTAATTTCAGATTTTGAAAGCCAACACTATTTAGTTTTTTTAATGAAAATGTAACTTCTTAAGTTATAAAATCACATTTTTAATTTGTCTAAGTTAATAAATTCAAGTGGATAAAAATATAAAGTAAGGATTTTTACAAATTACTATATTTATACATACTTTTAGGGTTTATTTCATATGTATCACATTTTTATCTATATTAGATCTAAGTAGGATTTATTTTGTTTTGATTGCATATTTATTGCATTGATTTAGGATGGAACTCTATAATTTATGAAGTTTTAAAAATATTTTGTTAAATGGTCACCACCACCAATTTTTCATTAGCTGATATAGGGATATATAGTTGAAGTCTAGTAAATAATGGTACCAAAACAAGCATGGAATTTGTTTTCTAAATGTTTACCATGAGCTATTGATTCTAACCCAAATCTACTTTACCTAATGTTTTGCTTTATTTACCTAATTTTAATAGATCCTATAACTATTTTGAAATTTAACTTTGATTTCTTACTTTAGGGGTTGATTTCTTGATGGTATCCTATTAAAGTAGTTGGACCATAACCATTGGAACGGTCATGGTGTGAAACTAGAAGGAGTCTAGAACCTTACCAATGTTTTTTTCCTATTTCATTTCACTAACCCTAAACATTATAGAGATATTATTAATCATGTCCCATAGTTTATTCTCAACATGTTAGTGTTGTTTTCTCATTTGACTTGAGACTTTCAAGTTTTTGACCAATCCAAGCTTAAAATATTAGTGTGCATAAAATTTCCTAGCTTACCTCTCCACCTACGGAATTTTATCAACCAACTCATTAAACCCCTAGGACATTTCATATACCATGAATAGGAAAATATATATGCATCTTATTCTCATCAAAAGGCTTGTTCAGAGATTGACCTAGCCAAATATTTAAAATATTCTATTGATATTAAAGTTGGAAAAAATTATTCACACAAAACATGCTTTCTACTAACTTGCCAATCATTCATTTTAGGTTGCAATCCTTAGATCATATTATTTTATAATGTCCTTTAATGCTCTACTCCCCATTTCCCATGTTTCTCATGACAAAAGTGGGTTTGAGTCCAAACCCAAATATTATAATATCTATATTTGGACCATAGTCACTAATAATAAAAATAAATGAGGATAGTGTAATGCCAAACACCAACACATTGTATATCAACCAATAGTTAGTCCTATATATTTGGCCTCTCCTATAAAAATGTCTACTCCTACCCAATTTAAGGCACCATTTCATATTTATTACTCTCTTAAAATGATTTCTAATTTTGTTTCTTCCCTATCATTTAATAGCTCAGCTCCTTCACAACCCCATTTAGGGGTGACAATCCTATATTCTAAGGTTAATCTAATTACTCTAACCTATAAATATATTATACAACACTCACATATCCCCTTATCCATTGAGGATAATGAGTATGTTCTAAATAAATGGAAACCTTTCAATTTAGGAGATTTTTTGATGACTAATGTGGCTTTCAATCATTTTGCATCACTCTCAAGACTTTTAAAGGAAAATGATATGAACATTGATGTTTCATAATGTTAGTGAATTTATGAAATGTTTGAGGGCTTAATGATATGGCACATAACTAAGTGGTCAAGAACAATTGTCAATTTTTTTATTGCATGCATGAATTCAAGATTTATGACTTCCTCCTTTAATGTGTTATTTAATCTATTTATCTTGGGGATTTATTTCAATCCACCTATCAAGATCATGGACATGGTGGTGTTATCACTCCCTTGACACCTAAAATTTATAAAAATATCATTTCTTGTGGTCAGTCCCCACCCATCAGGACATCTAGATGTTTTTTAATTTTGATAACTACATTATTTGTCTTATTAACATATATGCATCTAATGATGTGGTGGAATGCACTTTGATCTTGATATATATACTTGATTAACATTGAGATGCCCACTAGATCTTATGAGGTGACTTAAACATGGTTGAGTCCCATGTATGGAAAAATGTCATCTTCCCTTATGTTGGTGTAATAGAGAATGGGAGGCATGGTTTTAAATGCATAAAGAACTAGGGTTTTTTAATCCCAAGCACCACCAAAAGAGAGAATCAGATCCTCGTAGTTAACCTAGTCTAATTTTTACCATGGAGAAGATATAGTGCTTAATCATCTTGATCAAGATTTTCTTACTAAACAAGACCTTTGTTTGTGTGCTCATGTGCATGGTCAAATGGTATCTATTATCTTAATCACCTATTTATCAAAACATCATCCTATTTTATTTAATTTTTAATGGACCACTCCTCGGGTTAAATCCAATAAATTATAGTTTTATCTCAATATTGATCATTTTATACAAGTGAAATGTTGGGAAAATTATTTGAATTTAGAATATGGTTCCTAGACACTCTAGGGACACTAGTTGGATTAGTTAGTGGACCAATTCCATTACTCATACCATTACTTTTATTCATGTATATGGTAAGAAATCTTATATCTTTTGCTGATTCCTGGATCATGCCAAATATTGTGAATACCATAAAAAATAGGAACTTCAGGCCTCACCTTTTAATACTAACCTTTAGGCTCAATCATCCCTTTGGAGACATAAACTCCAAATTGAAGAGGCATACAAGATAGGGGATTTTAGCTTATAAATATGATGCATTGGATTAAATTTGTAGAGAAAGTGACCAAAGAATTACTTTCTCTACTTCAATCTAGACAATATAAATAAATCAATAAATCAATCAAATATGCTTTAGCCATATTTACCAAATTTTATGATATCCTAAAATAATTTGTAAAACATTATTAGGGTGTATTTTAGCTCATCCCCCCACTCTTGCTTGAAAAGTGTCTCTCTCTGTATGCCTTTGTGTTATCTCATATAAGCTCTTTGAATCATAATTTTTTTTTGATATACCTCTCAACTTGAATGATATTTAAGAAGTCATTATGTATATGTTAAATAACAAATCTCAATGAGTTGATGGGTTTCCTTTTGGGTTCTATCAAAATCTATGGGAGACTTTGGGTCGTGATCTTCATAAAGTATATTTTGAATCTATTTTATCCAAATCTTTGGGATCTCTCATCAATAAAATTAACATCAAGTTTATTCCTAAGGGTATAAATACTAAAATTATTATAAAATGGAGGCCTAATACCCCTCTTAAATTTTTTTTCAAATTTTTTTTTAAATCTCCTACCCTCATAATTAAACCCCTTCTCCCCTTAATTTTTAGGAGTGATAAAACAAGGTTTATTAAACATATAAACATTATGGATAATGTCATTGTCATTTTGGAAGGGATATAATTTATATCCCAAAGATTTTATTTATCAAGATTGATTTTGAGAAGGTGTATAATAAAAATGAGTGGCCTTTCGTTATATCAATTATTTGGGATCTTATGTTTGGCTCCAAGTTTTTTCAAGTTATTAATATAATTTTTCAATAGTATAGTGCATGTATCACTTTCAATGGTAATCACTATCGGTGATTTGAGCTTCATCACTCTATTAGGAGGATTACACTCTAGCTTAGTCTCTTTATGTGTTGGTTGTTGAGGGATTTAGTTATCTTTTGGATAATTATAATTATAGTGGGTTAGTAAAGGGTATTCACCTCCCTAATTAATAACATTAACTTATTAATGGACACTTTGTAATTTAAAACTTTTTCACCATTCAAGAAGAAGAGGATTATGTTAAAAATTCAATGGAATTCCTTAAAAATTTCTACCTTGCTTCCAAGTCTTCCATTCAATGGAAAAAGACTCAAGGTTATCACCAACCCCTTTCTCCCAAACCTCCTTAGTTGGAGATATATCAATGGAAGTGGATTATCCCTAAAGTTTAATTTAAATTACTTGGAATTCCATTTTCATTCAGATCCTTTGTTACTCATTTGTGGTCTTATGTGGTTTAAAGGGTTGAAAAAATTATGTCTTTATTGATCACCAAAGCCTTGAGTTTACTAGGAAAGTTTAATATTTTCTCTAAGGTCTTGGCTTCTATGCATGTGTGTTAGTATTCCTATTTGGATCCATATAACTCCTCATATGATAAGTTATATATACTCTTCAAGGAATTTCTATGGGATAACTTTAAAGGCCATCATGGTTTTCATAGAGTCTCTTGAGCCATTTATTGTCAACTTAAATAAGCAATTGGGCTTGGGATTATTTAAATTAAACTCTAAGGTTTTTCCCTCAGTGTAAAATGGATAATTAAAGGATTGTAATATGATGAATATTTTAAAATATTTTTGAGATATTAAATTTCTCGAGGACTCCCTCTTGGTATAAAATCTTGACAAGGGATTAGTTTACATATCCTTCTTATTACCCCTATTCTTATTTAGATTTGTAATACTTTTTTATTCAAAAAATATAGAAGGATTGGGAGAGGCTTAAAGCTCACCTCATTTTGGTGGGGGAAGAATTTAAAAATGGTCTTTATATAAAATATCATTCTTTATGGTAGTCTTTTATTCTCAATTATCATAAATTCTCCTTTTCTATGGTCCCTTAGATCAAAGGTTTGAGACTATTCAAAAAGGGTATTAAAATGATTAGATATTAGTTATATAAGATAAAATAGGATTGGATTCCATGGAATATTATGATTACTAAGTTTAATTTTACTAAAGAAGATGTAGAGTATATTTCTATGTTGTAAAGTTACATACCTAAGGAGTACTTACACAAAATTGGTGTTAATTGCATTATGCCCTAGTGTAAATACTGGTATTATTCTACATCTATGCCATTTACTCATTGTTTTCATTATTTGGGGTATAATTTGTTGGCTACTCAACACATTGACACATACAACATTAATAATTGATGGAATATTATATTTTTTCCTTCTATATGGTATAGATAATTTGTCAATATTTGGGTAGATCATATTGATCCTAAGAAATACCATTTTATTTGGTGTATTATTTACCATGGTTTTCCTATTGGTGACTAGCTCAAGCACATGGAAGTCTCAAAAATCATTTTCCCTACTTGTTACCACCCATAAACCCTTAAACACCTTTTTTGGTTTTGTCCTTATGCTCGATCTTCTCAGAGATGGACTCACACCCGATTCAAATGCTTCCAACCTAAATTATTTAGTTGGAAAATGTCTCTATTAGGGGACTCTAAATTTATTCCTAAAGTATATGAGAAAATATGGTATATTTTTTGTGCTAACATTATTTTTTAGATTTGGAAAACTACAAATAAAGCATGATTTATTCATGAATATATGAAAAGGATAATTTTTGTAACTATTTTTTTTTTTGTGATTTATAATGTTACCCTCTATATATAGAGTGAAATAGAGAATGTTTAGTTAGAATTGCATCATCTACAATTTCTCTTGGACTATTGGGGGAATGCACCATATGCCATTATTTGTGATCCTCATAACCTCCCATGTCACCACTATCCCACTTGGGAGTGTGGACATCGGGGTCAATATCAAATATTGTATAAAATGGTCTTGAAGCTAGAGGATTACCTATCCTCACTTCCATAGTAACTCCCTACCCCATGGTGATATTTTTTGGTCTACCAAAAATAATGGTGGAGGGGAAAGTACCTCCCCATAATAAAAATGTCATGAACTAGATGAATATAAAAACAAGCAACAAAATGATGGATGGGATCCCTTACCAAATGATAAGGATACCCCTACTCAAGGGGGATGGGAAGAAAATTCATAGGATCATTTGACTCCTTCTCCTCTAACTACCATAATGTTAGCTATTACTATTTTATGAGATCCTTGTTTTTTGTGGTTTTATCTCCTTTTTTGGTTTATGTGCACTTGAATTAGTTTATATCTAGATCATATAGCCTTGGGTTATCCATTTCATAATGTTTTATTATTTTTAAGGTCTATTTATCTTGACGTGGCTTTGATATTGGGCTATGAATTTTTCACCTTTCTTCTTTGTATGACTAATGTTGTATTATGTCATCTTTTATTAATAAAAGTGTGTTATTCAAACAAAAAAGGCAAGATTACATGGATCACATGCCTATATATCCCTCGTGGTGTTGTGAATAACTTAGGGTTGTCCACATGTCAATATAATATTGGTGGGATTGATAAGTACTAAGTTAACTTTCCATAATAAGGAGCCATGTGTTATGACAAATTTACATACCCAATTCATCACATTAATGCACTATGTACATATGAAATTTCTCCATTGGATCAATATCCCCAATTCATATTTTATTTTGACTTCCTAAGGCTTTTAAAGAAATTTTCACAAGTAATTACATGTGAAACCTTTCTATTCATCTACGATGCCTTGGGTATATTTTATTTATGACACCATGGGACTATCGAGAGGCATGTGGAGGTTATCGATTACCTTAGGCTCTCGTGATCTAATTTTTAAAATAGTTATAGGGCCTTTGAGGCTCTAAAATTTTTGACACTGTGGGGTGTTAGGAGATACATGGAGTATTTTCATTAGTTCTAGGATCTGGAAGCTCTATCAACCATAAGACCAACCAAATATCTAAAAATTATAATATTATAATGTTTCAAGTAAGATACACATGGAATATGTTTCTAGTTATGGGATTTAATAGATTTGAAAACTTGTAGACCCTCCAAGGATTTAAAAATTCTTACACTATGGGTTTTTAATAGACACATGGCATATTTGTTTTGGTTATAGGATCTAAAATATTTATAATATTTGGGGACTCCTAGGATTATAACAATTATAACACCATGAGTTGTTAGGAGACACATGGAATATTCTCATTAGTTTGAAGAGTTTGACAACTCTGATAGATCTAAGACCTCCTAGGGATCTGACAAGTTTGAATCCAAAGGGTGTCAAGAGATACATGTAGTAATCTAATTTTTTTGGTATCTAATATCTCTAAGACCTCTAAAGGCTCTATTAAGGGGGAAACAAAATGGGTGGTAGGGATAATGAATTAAAAACCAAGATAGAGGAACTTTTTATTGATGTCAAGACACTCAAATTAGGTATGTCAAAATAAGAGGATTTTTGACCTTAAGGACTTTGAATAACTTTTCTTAGCCACATAATTATTAGGTCAAAAAATGAAGTATAAATATCGTCCAATGAAGGCTATATGCATGAAAATGAAAATGGACATCCCTTCCCACAATGTGTTCTCCATTCCTCAGGACCCCTTATAGAGCCATTAGTCTATTATGAAGATTGGGTACTTGCATGAGAAATTAGGTAGAACCATAGGGTTTATTGAATTCTATTATTCCAATATACAATCCTACTACACCCCAATAGACCTCAGCTATATGGTGAGGCTAGCTATGGAGTTTGAACTTTAATGAAAAATAGTAGATGTGCTTTTAATCACATCTATTGGTGTGATTTTGACTTTTGAGATTTTTATGTTGCCTTTTGTATATCATTGCCTTTTTTTAAAATCATTTAGATTTTAACTTTCTTAATGGATTTTTTTAATTCCTCCTACATATGAATTTGGAAAACCAAACATGGGTGTTCAATACTTGGGACTTGGTTGCTAAGAGAGAGAACTTGATAGAGCATGTTGTCTAAGAGTCTCATAAAGTCAAGTGAAATAAGAGTGCTATCTTGACTTCAACCTTGTTTTACTGAATGTTGAGTGAAAGGATAAGAAATCAAGAGGAATGAAACATGAAATAATTTGAATTGCTTCAAATCATTAAAAAAATGTGACAAAGGGAAAAAAAATGGATACAATGATATAAAATTGTGATTCCTTATCATAGTAATGAGGTAAATGGAGGAAAACATGATAACATAGATTATTGTGAAAATTTTATCCACAAAAGAAAAAATTTAATGTTGAGAACAAAGATCAAGAACTCATAACCATTACAAAACACATTCTATAAAAAGAAATGATAAGATGGTGATTTTATGAGGAAGCCCAGGTCCTATCTATGGTCTTACACTATAACTCATAAAACATAAACCCATGAGGGTGCCAAATCATGTGGAAAGTAAATGGTGATAAATATGGTACATATGAGGAAGATCAAGTCTTATACATGGTCTTACACTAAAAATCACAAAACAGAAACCCAAGGGGTGATAAAAATTTTGTAAAAAGTATGACAACAAAGAGGATAAAAGTAAATAATGAGGAAGACCAGGTCTTATCCATGGTTTTATAATACAACTCATGAAAAAAAAGGAAACTAAAAGACCAAAATGAAGGACTAAGGTTTGTAAAAATAGAGATATTCTACAAAGGGTGAGACCCAATTAAGTTTACTACAAAAAGTGTTAGATAGATAGCATATAGAAAGCATGAGAAGAAGGAAATGATTAGGTAGAATACATTTTGAATAATTGTGCATTGGTGGGATCTTTGGAAATATGGATTTCATTAGTTTGAACATGATAGGTACTTGGACCAAGAATATATTTAACTAAATAAAGAACCCACCATTTTTGGGCATATTTACCTTCTTTATCATGAGTTTAGTATAATATAAGCACAAGATCACCAATAATAAATGTGCAAACTTTGACACATTGGTTATGTTGTTCAGAAATATAGGCCTTGTATTGGTAATTATGTTAAAAATTATAAATATAAAATTCATCAAGGATATTAAGAGAATGAAGGTAATATTAACTTAATTATTCATTAGGTATGATATCATGAAGATATATTCCTCGAGAGGGAAGCTCAAATTACAAGGCAAGGATTGATTCAAAAACATGGACTAGAGAGAATGGTGTTTCCCTAGTGGTTGTATATATGCTAGTGTGTTAGGCCCAAAGAGCAAGATAGAGATGAAGGTGCCAATTTTTTCATGTTTAATAAATTATTTTTTGGATAATTTTATTAAGTATTTTATTGGTGGCCTTAGATTGTCCTTTACATTAAGGATATTAAGGTGTGGAAAATTTGTGATTGATTTTAAATTCAACATAAAAATATTTGACATCTTTATTTTTTTAAGTACCACCATTATCTAAAATGATAGTATGAGGAACACCAAAGTGGAAAATTATTTGATTAAGGATGAATTTGGAGATGGTGGTACTAGTAACATTAACAAGTACCATAGCTTCAATCCACTTGGTGAAATATTTTATGGCTGTGGTTATAAAGACATGCCCATCTTGAGATCAAGGTAATTTGCCTATGATATCTAATCTCCACATAGATAATGGATAGGAATATTTGATTATTTTAATCTTGTCTAGATGTGATTGAATTAAATCATTATGAAGTTAGCAAGGAGTACATTTTTAAAAAAAAAATTGTGGCATCCTTTTCAATAGTAGGCCAAAACTATCCCATATATAGGTATTTGTAGGTTATATCATGTCTGACACAATAGCCATTGTAAACTCCCCCATGTGCTTGTTCAAGAAGAGGAGGGAAATCATCTTGCATAACACAATTTAGTAAAGTACCTTCAAGATTACTATAATAAATAATTTTATACCTAAATACATACTTAAAAGCTTGTTTATGAATATGAGTCTATGTTGGGAGGATAATGTTAATGTTTCATAAATTCAATGATGTCTTTATACCACAAGCTTTGTTGAATGGTGATGGCCTCAATGTGGTAGATAAGTTAATCATGTGGTTGAAAAGAGTATGAATATTTTCTTATTTAGAGACGAAAATTGGGATCAAAAATAACTTGGTGCATATGAAAAAGAGATGTTGAAGAACCAAGGGAATCAATAATTGAATTTTGATCTTTAGGGATAGGCTTGATGGTGAAATAATAGAATCTTTATCAAGAATATTTGAAATTTGATGATACGTAATGATATTTTTTATTTAACTTTGGTAATCACCATTGACATAGTGGTAAATGAGCTAAGAATCACCTAAATCATGTAGGTATTGGATATCTAAATCAAGAGAGCTCTCATTATTAGTATTAGAGATTTTTACTCTACCATGTTGTTAGTGAATTCAAATGTTAATAAAAAAGCTAATGGGATGATTTTTACAAGATTTTTTGTAATAATGAAACATTACCCAAATCCTTGGAGGAATTTAGCACCATCAAAGTGAAGGTTCTAAGTATCCTCACGTAAATCAACATTAATTTCAAGAAGTTTTTTGCTAACTAATTTTAGTTTAGTAGTATTAGGGAGGATAACTGATTCATCAAGATTACTTTCTTCAAGATCAATAATGAAGTGATAAAAGTAATATTTAAGATGGGTTGCTTGGTTGAGACCTTCAATATAGAGAATATTGTAATTGAGAAGACTATCTTGAAGGTGATTGGTAGTGGGCATAGGAGCTATGATAAGTTGGTTAGCAATGATTTTACCTTTGACTACTTTTTGATTAACAATTCAAAGATTATATTCTATAAGGAGGACCATCCATTTTCAAATTCTATCTCTAGGAAGAAATGATTTGGATAAGAAGTGATGAAGGGGGTCTAAATGAATGATAAAATAAGTGGTCTAATACAACATATCATGTCCAACATTTTTAGTTACAAAATATATGGTGAGGCAATCATGTTCAAATTTTGTGTAATATTTCTCATAATTAATGAGGCCATGACTGATATAGTAGATGACATACTCTTGTTTAATATGATATTATTGGGAAATCATTACCCTAATTGATATGGGTTTAGAAGAAGTATATAGGATCAAAGGTTGATTATTGGAAGGAGGATGAAGAGTAGGTGGGAAAAACAATGATTCTTTCATGTTATCAAAGGCTTTTTGACAAGGGTTCATGCATTCTAAATAATTACCTTTCTTAAGAAGAGAATTGATGAAGTGGATATGTTAAGCCATTTTGGGTACAAATATTCTAATTTCCTTAAGTTTACTAAGATAAGTATGAATGTCCAAACTGGATCAAGTAATGGGCATGTTGATGATAACATTAATCTTGGTAGGATTAACATCAATGTCATGGAGGGAGATTAATAATCCTAAAAAATTTCTAGATGTGACACCAAAGACACATTTGTAAGGATTTATTCTAACTTTGTATTTGTGAAGATGGTTGAAGATGATGGAAAGATCAAAAAGATGAGTCTTGTGAATTTTTGATTTAGTAATGAGATCATCCACATAAGTTTTGACAATTTTGTGGATAAGATCATGAAATATATAAGTCATTTCTTTTTGATAAGTAGCTCCAATATTTTTTAGGCCAAAGGGAATTTTGACATAGTAATAGGTGTCCAATTCCATAGTTAAATTTGTCTTATGTTGGTCTTTAAGAGAAATGTGAATTTTGTTATATCCCAAGAAACCATCCATAGGAGAAAACATCTCATAAATAGCTATGGAAGTGACAATGGCATCTATTGAAGGTAAAGGGAAATTATCCTTGATACAAACAAGATTAAAATTATAGAAATAAATGTAGATACAAATGACCATAGTGACTTTTTTTGAATGGGAACTACGTTAGAAACCCATTCAGAATAATCTACTAGTTTGATAAACTTATCATCAATAAGTTTGATAATTTCGTTATGACATAATGTGGAAAATTCAGGCAAAAATTTCAATTGCTTTTGGTTCATAGGTTTGACATCAGGATAAGTGATTATATTGTGTACCAAAATTTTAGGGTTAATACTAGGCATGTACTCTTAGGACTAGGTGAAGATCTCATGATATTTATTAAAAAAGAAACTAAAGTTATCATGTTCAGTAGGTGAGAGTTCATGAAAAATTATAATTGGTCAAGGAAATGATGGAGTACCATATTTAATGCAATTAGTTTCTTCAATAAGAATAATGTTTCCATCTTGTAAATGGTATGGTTAATTTAGTAAAAAAGAAATTGGATTAGATTCAAGATCAATTCTAGTAACGAAATTGTTGATACAAAGGGCTTTATTTTTAAAATTCCCAAGTTTGTGATGTTGCTAAGGAAGTTGAGGTTCTTGGGAATGAAGTAATTTAATAATATATTAATCTCTAGGAAAAATGGTAAGAGGACCATAATAATAAATATCTACTTCAAGATGAAAAAAATTGATTAACATGTTAATCATATGTAGAATGTATCTGACAAACATCAGCGACTTTAGAATCTAGTGTAATCTCAAGAGTATGATAAGTATATGGATCAGAGGGGATTGGTGTGTTCTTAATTTATTTGATCGGTAAATGATCATATGTAATGATGGGATCCATAGGTGGTAAAGAAGATGAAGGAATCTCTAGAGGTTTACAAGGTAAGATTTGTTCTACCACCCAAGGAGTATCAAGAATTGGAGAATTAATAGGAGGTACATGACCTTCAGGAGCTAACTCATGATCTATATACATGGTATAAACATCCTAGTTGAAAGCATGTATTTAAGCTAAGGTTTTATGATAATATTGAGCATCCAAGTCTAAAGATTTATCTTGGGCCATGATGTACTTATCATCATAGGTTGGATAAGTGGTACATGCTTGAGATTTAGGGGGAGTTTTATAAGGTGAAATGCTAATGTTATTGAACTTTCATGGAGACGTGATGAGAGGATTTTAAAATAATTTGGCCACTCCATAATCATTGTAGGTGAATGTCTATTCTGGTAAAGAAGACTCTTGAGTATTGCATGGAGGGGGGAAATAAATGATCTCATCAATGAGAAGAATAGTGAAAGCATAGGGTAATAAAAAAGGAGGAAGCCACTCTAAGATACGAGGTAGATTAGTAGTGTTGCAAGTATGTTGAAAGTCATTAGATTCATCATCATTTTAATAAAAAAGAGTGATTTGTAAGCTAGGATTAATGTTGATGAACTATATTAAGGGAGCATTATTGATGGTGGGAATGGTAGGGATGCAATATTGAGATTTTGGATTAGGAAGTTGAATATTGCAAGGGTTGGGATCAGCCTCACGCTTATATTATTTGCCATTATGTAAGAGTTTGATGAATTGGATACCAAAATAGGTGATGGCCCTCATTATATGAGTCCAAGGGATACTAAGGAGTATGTTATAAGATAAGGTCAAATCAAAGACCATTAGTTTAGTTTGTACAGTCTTATGTTTGATTGTTAGAGGGAGACAAATACAACCAAGTGGCTTTTTATTAGTTTTGTCAAATCCACAATAGGTAAGGTGGGTTTTTTTAAGATGATATTTGTTATAACCAAGGTGTTAGATGATCCATAAAGATTTCACACTAATACCAAAGCCTTAATCAACTAAAAATTTATGGATAAGGGTAGTCTTAATATCTATTTTATTTAATAGAGTCAGATCATCGATGCAAAAAAGGATCTCACCATTAATCATGTCCTCTTCAAAAAATTCAATGGATGATTTGGAAGAAATACAAATAGTTTTAATGTTATACACATTGGTAGGTTGAGGCTAAATATAAGGTGTATCTTCATATATATAAGATGGATCTTATATTTAATTTAATTGTTGTATAAGGAATTTATGATGATAATAAAAATTAGTAACTAACTCCATAAGTGTGATCTTTCAAGGCATGGAGTTACGTTCTTTGAGAAATTTCCAATGAGACTTAGAAGAAGAACTAATGCAAGTTTTAGATGGTAAGGTAGATTTTAAATGAATGGAAGTTGTTGGTGGTTCATAAGAAGGAGGTTGTTCCTTAGGGGTTTCTAAAGCTAAATGAGTGGTTGTAGTGTCTTTGAGAAGTTGTTCTTCTAAAGATGGTTTCTTAGGTTTTATGATAGGATCTTTGTGAAATGGCTTATAATGATATTTGACCTTAGCTACATGAACATATTGAGAGTAATTTTAATATTGGTCATAATCAACATCAATGGAATAAAAATCCTTGGTATTTTATTTATTATTAGATATGGGAAAAGACTTTTGGTTATTGGAAGAAGAAGCTTTGGAAGCTTGTCATTTTTGAAGAGCAGTATTATACTCTTAACGATGAAGGTTAATCATGTCTTCATGATTAAAGGAATCACCAAGCATGTAGGAGATAAAAAAAATTATTAATCCCTCTACAATATTTATGGGAATGACTAATTTCAGAATGAAACCACCTAAATTGATTAGGGCCACACAAATTTAGGAGGATTCTTATAATAAGTAAAGGGTTTAGAGGGTGGTAAGAATATTTTTATTTGTTACATAGTGAGTGGTGTGGGAGAATATGAGGGAGTGTTAACTTTGGTAACTCCTAGTTTAGTTTGATGAGTGTTTCTGGTGATGGAATTAGTAGAAGTTTGAAAATATCCTTTAAGGAATTTAGTATTAGGTTTGAATTTATTCATGAGAAAGTCTTGACATTCAACCTAGTCAAGATCTTTGTTAAGTGTTTGGGGAGAAAAAGTATGAACCTTATATTGAAGAGAAGGAATTAAAGTAGTTATAAAGAGTTTATGAGATAGATATTTCCATCATTTGATAGTCATGAGCTGATTCTGTGGGAGATTGCTTATCATTGAAGTGGCTAGGGCAATTTTTGGGAAGATCATTATGTTGAAAGTCTTTAACTAAAGGATTGACTAAATCTTCAAGTTTCCAAATGGAATGTTGGGGAAGCTGGTTGTACCATTTAAATACATCACCAATGAAGGTTTTAACTAGAAGTCTCATTATGGAAAAAGTATTAGTTTGCATCCACTCTTTATAAATATTTCTAAAGGCTTTGAGAAAAGATGTAGGGTCTTTAGTCCTATCATACTTGATAGTTGGAGATTTATTAAAAATATCAATGGACATGATGAATGGAGATAAAGGCTCATTTTGGATGTTTTAAATCATTTTATTATTTATGATAGGTTGTGGAATAACATTTCTTGAGGGATCTCTAAAATGTGGAGGAATAAAATTTGGATTGGATTGAGGATTGATAGCCAAAAGGTGATTAGTCATATTGATCCAATGATGTTATAATTGCATCATTTGATAAGTGTTATAAGTTTGCATTAGTTCATTTGTTATATGACTTGTGAAAGAAGTTAAGGCATATAAATTGGTGGTTTGGTGTTTGGAGGAGAACTCCCCAAATTGGTATTATGGGGAGGGTTAGTGGAATATGGATTATTAGTGGGATTATTAGATAGACCCATGTCAAATTCTCCCACATTATGTTGAAGAGTTTTAATATGAGAATTGTCTTGATAGGTAAAAAAAGGATTAGTTTTACCTACTTCATATAGTTATGTGATTTGAACAATGTTACAATCCATAGGTTAAGGAACAAAAGAGGTACTCCAAAAGTGAGGGTTCTATTATGAGGGAAAGAGAGGGAGAAATGAACATCCCATATAGTATATAAATGGATTAAAGTTATCCAAGAAGATTATAATAGGGGAATTCATGATGATTCAAAGAAAATTAACATAATTCTAAGGAATGAAAAATAGAGAAATGAGTCAGATAGGAAAGATAGTAGTAATATTGGGTCAACCTAGTACTACAAATTAGAAAAAATAGAGTTTGATAATAGTATAGAGTCAACTGGGTCGACCTAGTACTACAATCTAATTGGTGTAAAGAGATACAAAGTTGATTGGGTTAAATTAGTACTATAGTAAGGGATAAAAATAGTTTAGAAGATATTATGTTGAATAAAACAACAATATAATTCAAAAAGGGAAAATATGATGTAATGTAATTTGAAAGAAAGAAATGAAATCAAACACACAATCAATTAGGTCAATGAGAATGACCCAATTGAGTAACACAACATAAAACCTTAAAATAATGCTATCTAATACAAATATTTTTAATAAAACATATTATGATCAAAGAGCAAGTAATAAACTAAGAAGTAAATGCTAACTAAGTGATCATCTTGAGTGTTAGATTATTATAAAGTGTTATTTTAAGTGTGATAGGGAAGTTGGCTGTAAGTAGGGAACTAGAAAGCAACCTATGGATGGTTTGAAGATGTTTAGGCTGAAATGGATCTATGTTTTCAATGGTACTAGCTTGATATTAGTGCCTACCCCCTCAATTCACAATCCCACAATGATAAAGGTATCAAGTGCTTTGCCAATATAATTAATAACATGTTTATACTTGGCCTAAAAACTAGTTCAGCTTCCCCCTTGGTTTTGAAATACAAATAGGTAGGCCTTGGGTAGATAAATGTTTAAATTCATTTTAAATTTATGTGATTTGATATAGTGTACAAAAAAGATAAAAATAATGCAACTAAATAGTATATTGAAAAACCACCTAATTTAGACTATGTTATCTAGTATAAGCATGTAAACAATTGAAAGTTAAAGTATGAAGTAATTACTAGCATATAGTTGTAAATTCCCAAATTAAGAAAAATATAAAGTTAGTTAAGATGACAGTATATGAAAAAATTATAAAATAAGGTCAACAATATCACTAATGTACTATATAAGATAGAGTCCTTAAGAACTAAGTCCACTAGGTTGACCTAGTCTTTTAGATAGAATATAGAATACAAAACTAGGTCAACCAATTCAACCTAGTTTGTTATATGATTATAATTTTAAAGACTATAAAATTTGAATAATAGAATTGTAAGGAAGTGTATACACAATATTTTTTACCTTTTATCAAATACTGATGCTTTACATAATGTCAAAACCCATCGAGACTTAATCTTTCTGAGTGCATGCCCAAAGGGGTGCACTAGAAAAAGTGGTGGGAAGATGTCTAGTGATTCAAAAGATTTTTGTCCCTTATTTTCACATTATTACCAATCCAACCAAATTCCAAAACTATTCCCTAAGTTACTTCTCCTCCGTTGAGTACTCTTTTAGACTTTTCCTCTTTCCATTCATTTTTTTGTCATAATTCCCTTTTGGATAATTCACTATACTAGCTCAACTAGGTCGACCCAGTATAGTTTAGGGGTATTCTTTATTTTCTTAGCTTGTTATCCCTTTGGCTGACCTAGCTTAGACTTAGGAAATTGTCCCCAAAAATACATTGGGTTGACTAGGTTGACCATATATAATTCATCGTCCTAAAATGATTTAGGGAAAGATCCACCTATATATACAAAATAATTTTGATCATTATTCATATGTCAAATAAAAATTTATTATTTGCTTTCAGTTATTCACAATGTTCTCTTCCACCTTTCTACTTAAGGAGACTTAGCTTAGGTTTCTTATTTGGAGAATTTAGTCTTATGGATAAGTGTTGGATAATTTGGCCCTTCTTAGTGATCCTTGCAAACCAAAACAACCTCTTGTGAAGCTCCTTTATCCAAGGGATATATTGAGTCTCAAATGGTTCATATTCAGGTAAGTATATTCTAACTCTGTTCTTCTCTTTTTCAGTAGATAGAATTAGCATAAGTGTTGGCTCAAATAATATTATATTTCATATTTCATGTATTAATGTGTTAATCATACTTAATTTAATTCAAATTCCCTATTAATGCTTATTTTATCATTTTTAACCCCCCACTTTGTGCCAAAAGTTTTGGTGTGCACTAGATTAGTTTTTACTTTCTTGTTATTAGAATAGAGTTAGTGTTTTAAAATTTAGGACTCCATTAATGTTGTTGTGTGATTAGGTTAGATTGTAGGATTCAAAACCCTTCCTATACTGATATTTTTTGATAAGTGATCCCCTAATTAAGTCTATAAAATCTCCATATTGGTCATGATCTCACTTAATAAGTGTATCCCCAATTGGAAGTGTAGGTAGGCTCTATTTTTTCTGATCTAGGATTGATTTAGAAACATGATGTATTTTTGATTGCATACATCCTAGTGAACCTAATGTGAAACTAACCCTTGAAATATTTATTTCACTTTTTCATTCTTTTGATCATCATTTTTATCATATATTTTGGCATATTGGATTGATTTTATTGACCCAACTATTTTTCTCTATGCATAGGTTTCTAAGAATAGGTCACTAGATCGACCTAGTCAACCCAATATAAGTTTCCATCATTTCAAACATCCATTTCAAACTAATAGGTTGACCTAATTGACCCCTTACAATTTATGTAAATTTTTACTAGATTCTATAGCTTGATCGATCTTGTCAACCTATTTTGTAGGTTTCTTATGTATACTTCTAGGTTATTCATAAAAATATTCCTTCATTGCATCTTTGATCCACCAAGGTTCCTTTGTACTTCTTTTTTTTCTATCTATCCTTTCATAAATTTTAGTCTTTAAACTTGCATTTGCATAGTTAGCTAGATCGACACTACTGATCCAATTCTATGTTTTATGTGTTATCTAAAATAACTAAATCGACACTATTGACCTAGTTCATTTTTATACCCTGCTTCCATAGTACAGGTTTAACCCTATTGACGTTATTCTATATTTTTACATATAGTGTCAACATTATACCTTATTTCAAATTTTAAATTAACCTCATATATGTTAGTAATTATCTCACACTTTCTTTTCATGTTATTTTCATACTTAGAATAGTTGATATAATCTAATTAATAGTTTTTAATTAACCACTTAGTTTCACTATTTATATTTTATGCACACATGACCAAATCATAAAAACATAAATAAGCACTTTAACATTTTGTCTACCCTAGGCTAGCCTACTTGGATTTAATCACTAAGGAAGAAGTTGACTTGATGCTTTGGTCAAGTATAAAGCATGGTTAATGTTATATTCTATTTAAGCATCCACCACCCTTATCATTGTAGTGTGTGAAGTGACTAGGTAGGCCCAAATACCAAGCCTATATCATTGCTACTATATTTCCTTTAAGCCCAAACTACCTAAAACCATCCATAGATTTTTATCTAGTACCTTAAAACCAACTTCCAATCATAATAAAATCATTCCTTAATAATATAATAAATAATCATGTTGACCAATTAGTTAATCTTTACTTTTTAAGTTTTTTCCTTGTTCTTTGTTCAATTATGTGTGCAAAACTTGTGTTAACTAGGGTTAGTTCAAGATTTTGTTTTGTGTGCCTCAATTGGATTTTCTAGCATTGATCCAATTGACTATTTATTTCCTTTTAGATCTTACTTTCCTAGATTAGATACAAAAATTGTCTTACTTAAGCTCATAACTTGTTATCATATTTCTCTTTCTACCTATCTCTTGTACTGGGTTGACCCAATCGACCCTATATCTTTTTTGGCCCCTGTTCACTATATTAGATCAACCCAGTCAACCCTATATAGTTTGCAATTCATTTTCAACCTTTTTCCTACCTATATTTACTATAATAGATCAACCTAATAAACCCTATATAGTTTATAGGCCTTATTTTTTCTACTAGATCAACCCATTCCACCCTTTACTATCTTCTACTTTCCTTGTTTATCAACCTAATTTCTTATCTTTCCAATTTTGCATTTTTTTCATCTCTTTTTAGTTATAATGAAATATCCTATCATAATCTTCTTGGATAGCTTGAATCCATTTAGGTACTATATGGTATGTTCATTTCTTCCTCTCTTTTGCTCCCAAGAGCACTATCATTCTTGGGGCACCTCTTCTCCTCCTACATCTATGAACTACAATATGGTGCAAATAATACCTCAAGATGAAGTTGATGGTTTTGATCCTTTCTATACTGACCAAGAAACTTCTCAAAATATTCAAATTAATGTGGGAGTGATTGATACAAGTTTACTTAACATTCCCACTAGTAATCCTTCTTCTAGCAATCTTCCCTCTAATACCAATATGGGGAGTGATCCTAAAAACACCAACCCACCTTCCAATATAACACAAATTTTAGCCCAAGTTATTCAAAAATGAACATTATGAAAAATTATAATACCAACTAAATCATACAACTTCAACATCTAATCAACGTGGTTAATCAACCTCCAACTATTCATCCTCAAGCTAATCATAATTATATTCCTCCACTTCTTAGTGATACCTTAGGTAATGTTATTACTTGACCCATAATGAATAATAAGTTGTTTCAAACCATTCAAAATTATTCTTTATCCCCTTTTATTGTTTCCATTGATATTGGTAACATATCTCTAACTATCAAATTTGATGGGACTAAGGACCCTAATTTATTTCTTAACGACTTTGGCAACCTTTAAAAAGAGTGGATCCAAACCAATACATTTACCACTAAAATCTTAGTCAAAAATTTTAATGGTGATGTATTATAATGGTATAATCAACTTCCCCAACATTCTATTTGGTGTTGTAGAAAAGTCTCATGTTTAGATTTTATGGTTAATCATGTGCTTTGGAGTCAAGCCACATCATTTATGTACTTGACATAGCTAGGTGTGAGCATAAAAATGATTATGGTGCATTAAATTTAAGACATGACTACACTAGAATCAATTTCACACAAGGTGCAAGCCTTGTGCACTCACCTGAAGCATAATAGTGAAGGAACTGGGCATGTGTTGGGCTAGTTAAAACATGGTGCAACCTTGGTGTTAATAGGATTTGGTGATTTTTGAAATGTCTTAGGTGGTCCATCATCACAAGGCCATTTTGGGTAAGATCAATAGGCATGATCCTATTTAAGGGCATAAGTCTTTTGGGAACAAGTTCATATTTTGCAATATATATCTATTAGTGGTGCAAGCCATAGGGATGGTAGTTAAACATCCTTTAGGCACTAGCTAAGTCAAGGGAATGGCTCATATTCTGCTACTCAATCTTCAAGGTAGTGCTCTAGGTGTGGGTATTATGAACTTGATACATGATAGGTTCAACACTTAGTCAGTTTTACTACTAAGACACGTCACTATCTAACATAAGGGAGCCATTAAGAGCTTAGAGCAAACCTTCATTCAAAAACATATACAAGCATGGAATTTATACTATCATAACTATCATATTCAAGTTGTAATTACAATATAATGCTATAACCATCTAGAAAAGACCAAAAATCACTCTCAATAATGTCCTTCATTAATTCATAGCTTAGTATACATAGTCCATAACATGAAAATAGAGCATGTTCTCATCTTTATAACTACTTATCCCTAATGGCTCATAGGTGAGCTTGGGCTATACATTTAAAATTACTAACCTAGTTAAATGTAGATTATAATATAAAGTGGTGCCTCTTGATTTCAGTAAGGCTTCACTACCATTAATCACCTCTTCTTTCCTTCAAGTTCAAGCTTATTTTATATGTTGAGGAACATCTTATTGCTAGGTTGGATGGGCACATATAAAGTGTTGTGATGTCATTAGGGGTTATTATGCCACTATCTCCACTAATATAACACCCAAAATCTTCAACCACCATGTGTAAGCACTCAAAATATGATCCTTCAAACCTAGGCACTAAGCAACTACCTACCAACTAGCATAAGAAAATCAAATATTTTTTTTAGTTGGTGCTACCATTTTCAAAAGAGCAATCATTTGCATGACAACCATGTGCTGATATGTACTAAGTTTGCATGGTCCACTACCTAAGTTAGAAAAAGGGGCCCCAACATTATCCCATACAAAATTTCTAGTCTACCCTAGACTAATCTTTCAACACCTTTAGTGTGTAAAATTTGGGTGCACCCTGCTTTAGTTCTACCTTGAAGTTTTTGAATCCTTGGATCATGAGATCAATCTCTTCCATAATGCCTTATAATTTAGTTGATGCATCCTCAAAGGAGAGCATGTTTGTGCTTTTTATTTATTTTTTGAAGGCTTCAAGTGTTTCCCTTACTTGCCTTACCCCACCATCTACAATATCCCTTTGCTCACTTGCCTTGGTTTGGAAGGCATAGAAGAGAGCCTCTAGGTTTTGTTCTTGGGTCTTTAGTTGGGTGATTAAGGTGTTGAACTTAACCATCACTTGTATGCACTCATTTTTTCTCATTGTTAAAGAGTCTTTGGAAAAGGCATCTTTCTCCTCTTTTGACTTTTTAAGACATCTATCGATGATTGATGTTTGAGTGGTGAAATTACAAAAAATTGTATATTATTTTCCACATCCTCTTCTAGTTTAGTGAAGAGGTATTCTACCACATCAAGCTTTTTGTTTAGCTCCCTTTTTATGGCTTCATAGGGGTCTTATTGATCCTTTAGTGCTGACTTAATTTAGGGCAATATTTACTCAACTAAGACACATACCTTATCTAATTCATTCATTTTCAAAGTATCAACACCATCCAATATGGATGGAACTACTTCTTTAATTCACTCGACCAATTATTTGAGCTTGATCTTTATTTCTTTTAGTTCATCTTATACCTCTTACACTATATTCTTTGAAATATTGGTAGGAACATCATTAATGATCCTATTTTATACTACTAAAGAGGCCATCTCAATAAAGGCATTAGCTAACCTTATGGGGTTCATATCTTGAGGATTTTTAATTTAGTAGTCATGCCCCTCTTTTGGCTTCTTGGTGTACCAAGGTGATTTTTTTGGAACCTCAAATTAAGGCTCATCCATGTAGTAATCTAGCACCCAAGAAAATTTATGGTGCATCAAGGTTATTTAAATCTTCAAGGGCACGTAATCCATCATTTAAAGGTCATCATCCTCTTTGAACCTTTACTACACTTTTTCCCTATAGCTTTTCTTCTACTATTATTCATTTACTATCTCATTTTCTTCTTTGTTGGTGCTCATGATTTTACCAATGCCTTCTTCTTCTTCTCCTTCTTCTAGGGGTTATTCACTAAACTTCTCCCCTTGGTCTACTTATTATTTTTATTTGATGCTAGACTTACCATCATGTTCTCCTTCTCACAAGGTTTCTTCAATGGAATTTCCCCCTTGTCTATTTCTTTCTCTTGTCATGGGTCTTTGGCATAGGATTCCTTGGTGTCATCCTTTCTTTCCTCTTGCCCCAATGGGGTCTCTCCTTCCTTCTCTATTTATTTTTCTAAGGTGTAAACATAACCTTATTTGTCTGTATGTGCCACTTCAAATCTAGGGCATGCCTACTATGTAACTTCTTCTACCATTCTGGTGGAGGCACTAGGCACCTTTTTTGGTAATTTTTTCTCTCTAAGTTTCATGCTAGCAACAAACTTATTCTTCTCTCTTTCCTTCACCATCTTGGCCCTTTCTACTTGGGCCACTTTTTCCTCTTTTTCCTTCCTCTTAGCCTTCTCCTTTTCATCCTTTCTCTCTACTTCCTCTTTCATAGATTTTTCCTTTTCAACCTTCCTCTATTTGGTTTGTTACTTACATTTATTTTATCTTACCTCTATCTCCTTGGCCTCTATTCAATCAATTTCATCTTGGGACATGCCCTTAGCCCTCATGGCCTCTCTCTTATAGTGTAACTTCAACACCATATCAATGTGCTCTTAGTTTAGTCCCATGTCCTCCCATTTATGATTTAACTCTTTTTTAGTTGGTGTACTTGAATGTGTTATTTATTTATGTGCTTCTACCTCATTGGGCCCTTTTCCTATTTCTCCTTCCTTCCTCCTTTTTTCCTTCTTCCCCTTCATCTCCCATACCTTGTGTTTATCCTATTCTTTCCTTCACTCCATGGCCTCAACCATCTCAATATATTCCATTGACATCTTGAAATTTATTATTTCTTCTCTTCATTCCTCTAGTTCATATACCCTTTATATCTCAGCTTCAATAATTCCAAGTTTCTTCCATCTTTGCATCTTATTTTCTAACTCAATTTGAGGGGATGGAGAGGGGGTTTATTTTCTTGATGAGGAGTCATATCCCTTAGGAATGACACATATTCCCCTCCCAATTACTTATTATTCAAACTCCTCTTCCTCCTATTCCTCTTTTATGTCAGATAGGATTATTCTAGGCACCACATGAAGAACCTTCCCCTTTTTCTTTACGTTAAGGGAAGCCTTTGGCATAAATTACATGTACTTCTTAGAGGAGCCTAAAGGGGTTTATTATCCTTATGAGGTGATTTTGAACCTTAGTCACTCCTATATTTCTTCCAAAGTCTCCCCCCTCTTATTATGGGGACACTTCTTCTCTAATGGTGTTTAGATCACATCATCACCAATATGGATAGGAGGAATGATGCTCTATTATGTGATTTCTTCCTAGACTACCTTATTCCTTGGATTAATCTCATAGTAAAGGCTATATATGAATCTAGTTATGGTTACCTTTAGGATTAGATCAATGTCAATGTGATTTGACTCATCTTCTTCATATTTGGTAGCCTTTCCATTAGTGTGAATGAACTAGTGCCTTGATATGCACCTCTCCATATCTAGTTCCTTGACAGGAATGTCTAGTTGTTATAGATTTGGGATCCACTACAGTTACTATCTAAATTAATATATATAAAATTCATAGGGGAGATTCAACCACCTTTACTTATTACCATCTACTATTGCAAAGTATACTACACAATAATGTTACATCATGATAAAAGTTGTCATTCCAAACATACTCTAGGGGAGCCATTGAGGGATGTGACATTATATCCCAAAGGCCTCTATGTATTTATCACACCATTACATCATTCACATTTTATATTTGGAAATGAAATAGGTGGGGAAAGTGAATTCCCTATATTTTTGCATCAGGAATCATTATGTTCTAAGAAAACCTAGATATTATCCTCATTCCTATCTAGGATCCTAATTTAATCCATGATAATTAATATAAGGATGGAACCAAACTTTAAGGTCTACTTCATCCTATGGAACTATAGTGAAATTTTTATAAAATATTTATTGATGATATTTATAATGTTGAATTACATGCCTTATGCCAAGTGATATGTGATGCATAGGTATGCCTCTGACACATCAATTTATCAAATACCTAGACATAGTTTGGAACTTACAAGGCATGTCACAACTCTTATGTTGGGGTTATTTCAATTATTTATGGGGAATGCAAAAAACCCAATTGAAATACATAAGGAGATGAGTTATGCACTCCAAATATTCATTAGAATGTCTTTACTAACATCTTTGGGCCTAGTTATTTTCTTGAACAACTACACTAAAATCTTCATAGGCCTACGTATAAAGTACATGAAATCCTTATGGATACAAAAATTAGGAATTGTACAAGTTCTTCTAGATTCATAAATTAGGGCAACTCATATAGTTGAGTTTCACTAGAAGTTATCAACTTGTTTCAAATTGAGATATCAAATAAGGCATCATGTTGTGTCATTTTGAACCTTGTGTCTACCATCCAATCTTGCACCAAGTATTGAAAGTGACTTGATGTCTACTATTTATATTCATTTATCTAAAAATTATGTGCAAATGAGTTCCAATCTTCCCCCACTACAACCTCTAGAGTAAATTCCATAAACTAATACGACATCTTTATTAGCACCTCAATATTAAATTCTATGATGATAACTATTTTGATTGGTTATGCCTTGTTTTTGGTGGTTTTTATCTTTATTAAAAATTTAACCTACATGGGTTCCTAATATGCCTAATTGGAGTTAATTTCCTTTGACTTCTTTTCCATCCTCAATCAGCTTATGTTGAAGTGTAAGAGGTGTGGTTTGTCAAAGCCTTGAATTGTTATCAATGCTTCATAGTCACTAGATATATGACTACACCTTTAGTTTCTAAGATTTTTTGGTCATTAATGGCCACTTGGGTGATAAATTATTACTCCCACTATCTATTTTATACATATTTTTCTCTTACCACTTATTTAAATTGGTCTCACTATGAATGCAATCCTTCCTATTATGGCACCATTCACTCTTAGTGCCTGAAGTAATCAAATTATCACTGTGGAATTATTTTTCCACTTTGGATATTTGGTTTTTGCTTAGGTTCACTCTAATTCTTGAATTATCTTAGAATTTATAACCTAAACAAATCTACCACTTGATAGTTTTTACCCTTCTCTCTTAGTTACCATCGTTAATGTAAGATTTATGATGTAGGTACCTTAATTTCTTACAAAATGTGAAAATATGTAAAATTATCAAGAATACCTTGTCATTAATGCATTAATTACATATCTTTTTTCCACCGTCATTACCTCATTGAATGCTCCTAATGGATTTTTTTAGTGAAGTGATGTGTGGTTCAGACGGTCACTTCCCACTCATTTATGGGTGGACACAAATTGTTTTAGATGATTTCCTTCTATGATTTTTCACTTGGTATGACCTTTTACTTCCTTATGGAAACCTAGGAATAAAACCTCACATGCACATGATTTAACCTCCTTGGTTCCACTTTCTCTTCTAGTTGCACATGTTTTTCAAGCATGCTTCTCTATCTTGGTTAGTTTTTTGTAGTTCATACTGCCTTGGCCTATCCTATCCCACATAAATCCCTTGTGATATACCTTTATTTATTTATATTCTCTCTTGCTTCTCTTTTGAACTATCATATTATGCATCTTATATTTCTTTCTTACACCAAAAATTATTAAACGTATTCACTTTATTATCTAGTTTTTGGTGCATGATCATTTGATGCACCCATTTTCAAACTATGGTGAAAAGGTTATTCTTGTGATTATGTATGTTTTCCTTTTGTTCTCAAATATACAAAGTCTAGTAACTTTCTCATGTCCAAAACCATAGGCATTTGGCCCTAGCTGCTTATAAAGAAAATAAGCTCGACTCACTTGACTGGTATTATGCACATAAGCACCAAAGTAGTTCATTATTGCAACTCCAAGAGCCCTATATTATTCACTTTGTGCATATACTACTTGAATATAGTGAGTATCATGCACCCATGACTTATATGTTTGGCCTCATACACTTAGATGTTACAAATACTTGACTCATCTAGTTGGAATTATGCATAAGATTCTAGATGAATTCAATAAAGATGGTTAAGAATCATGCAATCATAAATTAGGTGTCATGGCCTCGTGTACTTAAAAATTTCAAGTTATTGATTCACCTAGTTATAATTATGCATAAATTAGCAATAGGTAATTCCTTGCATCCACCTTGCATCACTTATTACCTCTTTACACTATTCAAGGAATAAAACAAAAGAAAAAGAATGGTTTAGCTTATACCAAACTATATTTAGGTCAACTCAACTCACACTGATTAATGACTAATAATTTGGTGTTATTATGTCACAAGCACTATCCTACTACTTATATGACTTCAATCAATTACCATTGAAATTCTTTAGGAGCATTTTGCTAGATAGTGTGTGCAACTTCCATGCACCTATCTCTAATATGTGCTAGATGATTTAGGGGCCTATAAACCTTACTTTAAATTTACCTAAGTGATTAATATAATTTAATTTATATATTATCACCATTTATCCTTTAGTCAAATCCTTGCAATTGATGTGTTTTTCATGCTAGAGCTTCTGGCATGCTTTTTTAATTTATTGACTCCATCTTGCTTGGGTGTGCTTTTCATCCAAGCACTCTAAGTCTTCCAACCTTGTGCTCAAATATTATTTATCATCTAAGTGAATAATATATTTAATGTGTATGGATAGCACCATAAACTCCATAGGGATAACTACTTCAGTGCCAAACACTAATTGAAATGGTGTAGCTTTATTCAAGAGCTTATATGTCATGTGATACACCCATAGTACCACTAAAACATGATAATCCATATCATTGAAACCAATGTAACATATCTTTGTCAAACATGTTCCTAAGATATTTTTTAAGGCTTCTACGATGCCATTTTATTATGGATAATACAGGGTGATCTTGTGGTACACCACCATGTACTTAGTTAAGAGAATGCACGCCATCTCATTGATGAAATGAGTGTCTTTGTCACTAGTTAGATTTAATGGGTATCCATATCAACTTATTATGTTCTCCTATATGAATCATGTGGTTATAATGGCTATATAGTTTTTTGTCAGCATAGTTTTATCCAACTTAGTGAAATAGTTAGTGGCTATCAAGATATAATGTGCACTTGTATGCCATGCTATAAGAGTTATTGGTTTAAAAAAATCAATGGCCCATTTATCTAATGGTGTTTGTGAAATAATGGGGATGGGAGGAATCTTATTTTTTTCATTTGGCTTCTTGATGTACTTGCATATGTCACATGCCTTGTTGTACTCTTTTGTGTTTTAGAACAGGCTTCACCACCATAAGCCTAACTTAATATCTTTCACACCATTACATCTCTAGTGTAATATACTCTTGTTATTCCCTCATGAACTTATTTAAATATTAATTCCATTTCATGTTCTAAAACACACCAACATAGGACTTCATCTCTACCTAGTTTGTATAACTCCCCCTCAATGAGCAAAAGGGGGTGATGCAAATCGTAAGTTATTTATTCTCCTTATTTGACATGGTCTAGGGCATAAACCTAGACTTTAGTAAAGTGTTAATATCTACTAAGTCTACATGGATGCACTTGACTCTACATAGTTGAGCATCTATCATGTCATCCTTAATTAGTGTCATTACATCTCTAGAATTTATGTAGGATAAATGGTCTAGCCCCAAGTTCTACTTCCCAAGTTTAATGATAATATAGAACTGGAACTCCTAGAATAGAACTATCCATCAACATATGTACTTATGTAGGATATGTTTATTCATGAGATACTTGAGCACCTCATGATCAGTGAAAAAGATAAATGGGGTCACTAATAAATATTGCCTCAATTTATATAAGGCATAGACCATGGCCAATGTCTCATGCTTAATGGTGGTGTAATTATATTATGATTGCATTAATTTCTTTATTACAAAGGAAATGGGGTGGTCCATATTTCCCTTTCTTGGTTGTGCCAATATGACATCAACTATCCAGCCTTAAACATCGACATGGATGTGGAAAGGAGTAGTCCAATCCATAAATTATAGAATTGGCATGCTAACCAACTTTAGCTTCAATGTTTCAAAATCCTCCTCTTGTGACCTACCCCAATAAAAAAAGCCATATTTTTGAAATATCTTCTCTAGATGAACTATGATCTTTGCATAGCTCCATATAAACTTTAGTTAGTAGCCATAATGACCTAACAAGGCACATACATCTTTTTGCATTTAGGGAGTCTAAAGCTAAATTATGATGGCTATATTTGTAGGGTCAACAATAAAACCATCCTAATAGATTATGTGATTGATAAATTTCCCAAAGAGGGTTATGAATATGCACTTATTTAGGTTTAGTGATAGCTAGAGCTACGAACACATCTCAAACATTAGGAATAAATTTCCATAGTGATCCTTGAAAAGGCCATATATTTTCTAGTTGTTGAGATAGACTTGGAGGAACCTATGGATGAATTCCTTGAAAGTAGTGATCACCACTATAAATAATATGGCTGATGCATTCTTGAGTCCAAAGGCATCACATTATAGGAAAAATAACTCAATTTAGTCATAAATTTTGTCTTGGACTTATCACCCTCCTTGATTTCCACCTGATGGTAGCCTAAGAAACCATCATTGAAATTATGGATTTTACAACCTACAATGCCATCCAAGACCTCATCATTGAATGGGGTTTGGAATGGGTTAGTGATGTAAATGGCATTCAAAAGTCTATAATCAACATAGATACATATACACCCATCCCTATTGATGCTTCTGACCATTAATCTCAACATAGACTCTTGTATAGGTTAAATGATGCTAATGATTAGCATTCCATCAATATTCATTTTCTCCTTAGTATGGAGGTTGGGATTCATCCTATATGGGTGATTCTTGATAGGCCTCATATCATCTACTACCTTGATGCTCATTTTTCTAAGGCAAGTGTGGTTTTCCCTCATGTCTTAATAGTTGCATAGGAATAAGTCCTTAAATTCATTGAGGAGATCTATGATTCATGCCATCTTTATCTCAGACTAGTAGGAATCTATAGTGGCAATCTTTGGCTTACCTTATGTACTGACGTCTACCTTAGTGATCTTGAATGGTATGTGGTAGGGTTCATTCCTTTCTTTATGAGAGTCTTAAAATTACTTTATAAACTTCATTGTTTCAAATAAAAGATGAGTTAGATCTTCTTCTTTTAGGGTGATATCATCCACAAGGTACACAAGTTTGTGTCTTCTTATTAGGGCCTTCTAATTACAGTCCTTTTAGGTCTCTTCATCCTCCTTATAAGAGTCACTATTGAGCACCTTTTCTTCAAATTTTTTTGGGAGTGTTAGTATTTTTTCCTTGAACATGTCTTTAAGGTGTTCTTCTGAGATGGTAGTGTCCTCAAACATTGCATTTAGAATGACTTATAATGGCTTTAGTATCTCTAAGTTCTATGAAGATAAGGAGAAGGTGTGCATGAAGCTCACCTTAAGTACTTCCTAGTCTCTTATTTATTGGTGTGTTTCATTCACAATATACCATGATCATACCTATGTTTCCAAACTCATGTTTAAGGCATGCACCCATAAGCATTTGGACATGTTCTCACTGATGACAATCTAAGTTTATTCAAACAAATGGACATGCATGATTAGGTTAGAATCACCTAAGTAGATATATCTAAGTCCTCATTACTCTTCCCAAACCTAGTGCATATTTCTACCTTCACATCTTGCCATGTTGTCAATATAGGCCTCTATAATGCCCACCAATTGGTAAATGTGCTCTTCCAGGTATGTGCTAGTGCACCCATTCAATATATTTCTTTGGGGACACATGATTTAATGTCATGAACATATTTTTCTATAGGTTATCTCCCTTCATATTTTGGGATCATTACAAAATTCACTTTACTTAGCCAAAACAATATTTTACCTACCCTTTTGGTGTGGTGAACCCATTTATTTTAAGTGGGCTCAATCCTAATCAATTCCATTTTAGCTGGTCTTGGCATAATTATTTACACTTGGAAGCACCTTTAGCTAGTCACATCATATGCCTCTTTGACTGATTGATTCCAGGCTATGTTAGTTTTATCAAAAATTGATTATCTATCCTCCCACTCATGCACTCCATAGTCACTTTCGTTAAGCTTTTTGGCACCCCATGTTGTGATATTATAAATGTGGTTGATCTCATCTTCAAGATCAATACTTTTCACATATGAAGGCCCTTGATCACTTGATAAGGGGATCATCACCCTCTCTCTATCATTCTCAAAATTCATGTAGTACTTTGTGAAGCACATATCCATGTTTTTGGTGTAGTACCATGGCCTCCCTAATAGTTTTAGGTAGTTATCATGCTCTACCAGTTCTATTACCTCTAAATTGGATTGCAACTTGGCACCCATGATATGTATAATGGTACCATTCAAGAGCCTAATAAGTTACACTCAAGTTTTGTTGGCCATAAAAAGCATATGAGGGGAGGGATTCAAGGGTGGCCATCCCATCTTCTCCCAGGTGGTTTTGGTTAGAATGTTAACCTCCATTCCTATGTCTACAAGGACCACACAAATAGACCATCTATCAAGGGTGGCATTTATTACTAGTTCTTGGTCATACTCTAAATTATGTGATGCCTTACTTAACACACCTACTCCATATGTGGTATAATAAATTCAATAATTTGGTGCATAGCCTCTTCCTCTAGTCTCTCCCTTTCATGTTTTAAAAAAATTTAATATGGGAAACACTCCTTCAGATTATAGGAGGCATATGATCTTGATCAATTCCTATACTTTAGCCTCTTAGATATCTTTCTTCGTTCATGAGGTACTTGCATGTGCCTCTAGATCTTTGACTAGTTGGAGTTCTCCCTACAAATTTTTTATTATGTTCATGGCTTATTGTAGGACATCCTTCTATTACAATAGGTCAGGGTAAGGCTAGAATCTTGGCTCAGGTCATGGTATGCACTTAGTATAACTTGTCTCACCATACTCTAAGCATAGCTATTTTTTCAACATAATAGGTGGATGAGTGGTGAATCCACTTCAAGTTGTGTTATGTACCTTAGGTGGCTCTTTGTGAGTCTATTATAGCTTGGGAGCCAATTTATCTTCTTTTTGCTTATGCCTAACCATTATGACACCCATATTTGCACCAAGATGACCTTGAGTCATCTTTTTATACAATTCTAGGTAATCCTTGATTACATGTGGTCCCTAACAATACCTACACATAGGGTTCATGGGGTAGTCATGATGGTAATGCTTAATTAACCCACACTTGTAACATGATCATGGTTGGAATATTCTTCCACCACATCTTCCACCTTACTTGTACATGCCTTGATGATTCCCATAGCCAATAGTTTATTATCCATAACCTTTGTTCCTATGACCCACCTACCTACCAACTATGGTTGTTTCCTCCCTTTTTCCTCTCTCCATATTCTAGCGTATCTCATTAATGACTCAATAATCCACTATTGAATGAGTATAGGTGTCACACATCTTGTAATATATGTTAGTGTTTACTTGACTATCACACTATAACAAGGGATAGTTTTGAGAGTTATGTGGCCCATGACAAACTTTATAGATGATAAGTAAGGTGTGAACATTTATTTGTGTGTAATTATTCTTGTTATACTACTCCATCTCATAGTTAGTACACCATAATCTACTACAAGCATTATACACCAAACCAATAATTAGCTTCTATAGTTTGGAGGCCATTAACATGATCTATGCCTCCAAAATGGGCTAATCTTTATGTCATTATTACTTACTTCCTCAGCCTAGAGTATGGCTTCAAGTGCTTCATGAAGGTTTGTGAAGGTCTTCATGGACAATGCTCTCTTAAAAGGTACTAGCAGGCCCCTGACAAACCATTGCATGTGTTGGGTAGGGTAGATATCATATAAAATCCTAGAAAGGAGGGTCTTAAACCATGTATGATATAGGTGCACACTCTTGGATATTCCTTGGATGATTTCCTTGAGCACCATGATGCATTATTGCTCAAACTTAAGAATATCAATTTTTTTCAAGAATGCCTCCTTCAATATATCATAATTAATAATAGCTTGGTTTAGATCAAATTTTTGATACTAGGTATGGGTATGATCTAGAAAGGGGTTGAGAATTAAGTCACTTTATTCTCTAATTAGGTGATACCTTGAGTGTGCCATTGAAATTCACACTTGATCACATGCTCTATGACATTTTCTATGCTATGATACGTGGGCAAGTGCATCACCATCTCATAATAAATATATTAAGGGGGTGGTGATATATTATGAGGCATTTCCCCCTTAACATCTATGTTGGAGGTGGTCCTTCAACGCCTCTAGTTACAGGGTTGAGCACTAATCATGTTGGTGTTGGTTGTACCATCAATTTTGATGGCATAGTAATGCTCACTTGTGGTACTAGGCCACTTCCTATAGGCTATTTCCTAGTTAGAATATCTAACATCCTTTGAATGGGAATACTTGCACTTGTGTTCTAGATTTTTGGGTTGGAACTCACTAGTCTCATGGTATTTTAGTTTAATTCCCCATAAGGCATCACTTGTTAATTTAAAAAATCTTGGTTAAAATCTTGAATTCAATCAAATTTAATGTTGATAACAAGCTCATTTATCATTCTTCTATCTTCTGATGGAGAATCTAGTGCATAATATTGAGATTTTGGATTAAAGGGGTTAATTGCTTCTCATACATCTTCATTCACCACATCTTATAGGAACCCAAGGCATTTTTCACCCAACTACTAATCTTTGTCTCTTTCTTCCTCCTCTCTCTCATCATGTTGATGCAATTAAAGGGATCCTTCCCTATGCCCTTCTCATTTGATATGTATCCTCTTGGCACTTATAGGTTCAAGATCCTCTATCAGCCTATACCTTCACTTTTTATAGATATGCCTTAAGAGATATTGGGTGTTAGGTTATTCTTCACTTTCCATCACACCTCACCTACACTTCCCCTTCTCACCTATTTCACTTGAACATATGCACAAGGATTTTAGTCTTCCATTTTTTTGTTTCAAGACTGTAATCCATAAATAACTTATTTAGTTTGATACTGATCCTTCTTATAAATACACCCCTTGGTTCATGAAATAACTCATACTCTACTTCTTTAAGGGAAAAAAAAAAGGTCAACATGATGAATTCTAATATGTAGCTATTTATCATGTCACTCTACCACTTGTCTGTAGTGTGTGTTCAAACATTATCTAGGATCTCAAACCTCTCTATGTGCTTCTTTATCCAATTAAAGCACATGCTATAGCTTTATATTCTATATGTGGTATAGGTGACAAACCACTAGTACACATGCTTAGGAATTTTTTTAAAAAAGAACACCTCATATAGAGCATCATACAAGTGCACCCATTCTCTTGGCTTCCATCCTTTGCATGTTAGATGATTCTATGTGAAACTATCTTCCAATTTCTTTAGCTAATACTTGATGTTCTTGAGTGAAAGTTTAAGAATCACTCTATTATACCATTACAGAAATAAAATTAAACATGGGTCCTATTAACAGAATAAAAATGTTGTACAAAAGTCTCTTGTTTGGATTTTGTGCTTAATCATGCACTTAACAGTTAAGCCATGTGTCTTTTGTACTTGGCACAACTAGGTGTGATCATAATATAGTATATGGTACACAAAATTTAACACACTACTATGTTATAATTAATTTCACACAAGGTGTAACCCTTGTGTGCTTACATGAAGAGAAATAGTGAAGGAACCGAGCCCGCATTAGGCTAGTTAAAACATGGTGAAACCATGGTATCAATGGGACTTGGTAATTTACTAATGGATTAGGTAGTTTTTCAATACAAGGCCATTTTGGGTAAGATCAATAGGTGGAATCCTATTCAAGGGAACAAGTCTTTTAGGTATAATTTCATATTTAGCTAGATATAGCTTTTAATAGTGCAAAACATAGGTATGGCAAGTTAAGTGTCCTTTAAGTGTTATCCAAGTCAAGGGAATGTATGATATTTGAGTAGTCACTCTTCAAGGTAGCACTTTAATAATGGGTATTAATAACTTGATGCATTCCAAGTTCAACACTTAGTTGGTTTTACTACTAATCCAAGTCACGATCTAGCATAAGGGCACCATTAACAACCTGGAGCAAACCTTCACTCAACAACATATGAAAGTATAGAAGTTATACTATCATAACTATTATATTGAAGTCATAATTACAAGATAATGCTATAACCATCTAGAAAATACCAACACTCCTCATAATGGTCTTCATTAATTCATAGTTTAGTATACATAATCCATAACATGAAAATAGAGCATGTGGTCATCTTTATAACTACTCATTCTCAGTGGCTCAAAATTGATATTGGGATATAAATTTGGAATTCATAACCTAGTAAAATTCAAATTACAATATAAAGTGGTTCCTCTTAATTTTAATAGGGCTTCACTACAATTAATTGCATCTTCTTTCCTTCAAATTCAAGCTTGTTTTATAGGTGGAGGAACATCTTCTTGCCTAGTTAGATGGACACACATTGGGTATTGAGCTATCATTGGGGTTATTATGACATTGGATCCATTACTCTAACACCCCATGCTCTTAAAATATCATGTGTAACCACTCAAAATATTCTCCTTTAATCCCAGGCAATAAGCAACTACCTACTAGTTGGCATGAGACCCTTCAAGATTCTTATAGCTAGTGCTAATAGTTTCAAAAGAATAATCATTTGCATGAATATAATGCATTTAGATGTGTTTAGATGGCATAATACACTACCTAATTTATAAAAATGGGTCTCAACATTTGGCAACTTGAAGGTTTGGTTAATCCTTTGTTTAAAAAGTTTCAATGCAGTGATCTTTTCCAGAATTGTCTTAGCCACTTTATCAATGCTAAGCAATCTCCAATTGAATCAGCTCATGAATTTATCAAAATATGTAAATATTTATCTCATAAATGTGATCATAACATGAATCATGATAACCTATTTAAACTCTTTATCATGACTTTAACTCCTAATCTCCAACATAAGGTTTTAACCTTTGCTCCTCAAATGCTTAATGAAACTCTTGATCAAGCTAAGTGTCAAGACATTCTTATGGATTAATTTAAACCTAATCCTAAAATAATTAAAGGATATTTCCAAATATCTAATTCTATAACTACTAATTATTTGTAAACCAAACAAGGCGTTTCTAAAATTGATATTCCTTCACCTTCTCATACACCTCTTTCAATTCAATAAATAAAATAATTTTTTCTACCATCAAAACCTTTCATCTATCACAATGCTCCTCTTAAGTGGTATGACCCTAATATCTTTTTTCAGTTCTATTCCAACATTTATCACTCTCATGAATCTTTTAGAGGGCTCAATAAATTTGTTGTCTCTTATATGCTTAGTCATTCATTTAATCATGAATCTATGATCAATCTTCATCATCAAGAATAAACTATCACTTTCCAAAAATGATAAACTTTCAAAGCTTCTATTTCCAATAACCAAAACTCTTCCTCTAGTAATCAAGCTAATGTCAAGGATGTTTGTACTATTGATTCTGATTATGACCAATATTATAATAAATCTCAATATATCAACACTACCAAGGTCAAATATCATCACAAGCTAGCTCATAATGATCTTGTTACCAAGCATAAAAATCCATCTTTAAAAGAACAACTTCTTAAAGACACTACCACCTCTAATGTTTATTTGAAATCACCTAAGGGACAGCTTCCTCCTTCTAATCCTCCAACCACATCTATACCTTCAAAAACTAATTTACCTTCTAAAACTTGTGTCAGTTCTTTTAAATATCATTGGAATTTTCTTGAAGAAGTAAACTATATGCCTTCTAAGATTCCTTTTATAGATTTGGTTTATACTTCATCCTATCATCATATTTTTTTAATGTAAAAACTTAATAAATTAAATATACATCCTCCATCGATGAAGAGCCACCTTCTATTTATTCTCAACCTACTAATGTCAACACCATTGAAAATTTCTATCCCTCTTCCAAGCCTTCTATTGAGTTTTTTGAAGAGGACATGATTAATGATGAAATTCTTTTTCATGATGATGATCCATAACTCTTCATTAAAATAACCATTAATACCACTCTTATCTAGAAAGTCTTAGTTGATGAAGGATCTGGTATTGATGTGACATCCTTGTGGCTTATACAATAACTTGGTTATAACAAGGATCATCTCAAAAAAACTCATATTGATTACCATGGTTTTGATAATACAAATCAAAATCCACTTGGTTGTATTTGGCTTCCATTATCCATAGGACCTAAGACTGTTTAAACTAAGCTTATGGTACTTAATCTCCCTTTATCTTACAATATCCTTCTTGGTCATCCATGGACTCATTGAATGAGGGCCATTAATTCTTTTGATATTCAGTGTATTAAATTCTTACATAATGAAAAATGGTACAAGTATGAGTCCAATCCCAATCCATAGACCATTCAGCTTCATAATCCTAAACCTCAATATCGTACTCATTCAAATCCTAAGATTAACAATCTTACTTTACCTAAGTTCATCAACATGATTCCTAATTTATGAGTTAGTCTTGTGGATTTCAATGATGGTGAGCCCAATTAGTTGCAACATACTTGCAAAACTACCAAGTTACCTCCATATATTTTGCAATGGATTTATCTTTGTCTATTACCAGTAGACCATAACATTCCTCTTATTAATGAGATTACTAACTTTCCCCCTCCATGCAATATACAATAACCTTTTTTACTATAAGATTCCTTCACTTGGAATGATTTTAGAGTGGCCAAATTATTTCAAGACCCTCTCATCCTGTCTCCTCATACATTCATTAATATTAGGATTTCTCCTTGTAAAACTCCCCCTAATTCTCAATATTCTATAATTTATACAAAATATGATGACAATTATATCATTACCCAAGCTCAATTTAGAGACTTTGATGTCTAGCATTACCATAAAACTTTAGCCCAAACCCTTGCTTTTAATCAGGATGTGAAAAACATTTATATGGATCATACCTTAGATATTGAGGGTCATGTGCCTCCCATCAATCCTCTTATTGATAATCCTTAGGTGTTGGAGAAAATTATGCCTTTTTAACCTCCAAAAATATCTACATCTCCTTTACCACCTATCAATCCAATAATTCCATCCTATCCTTCTCCTATCACCAAATCCACCAACACATCAATCTCTTCTAATCCATCTACTTATTTTAATCCCAAAATTACACTTGATGCCAAGGAAACTGATGTCCTCAAACACATTTTGAATATTATATCCATGGAAATCAAATTATTGATCTTGAAGTAGATGTCAAATTTTATGGTCCTCTTCCTGCCTTGCCTAGTGACAAATCTATTCTTGAGTTACTTCATACCAAATAATCCCAACTTCCTTAAGAACATGATAATCATAGAAATTTCAAAACTAAAAATCCTTACTTCAACAACTTCATTACTATCATTGATCCTAAAATAAATCTAATTTCATCCTTGCCTAATGCACCACACCACTTTCAAGATGGTAATACCATACTTATCAAAGAAACCACTTGCATCGAATATGGTACACCATATTGTCCTTAACCAAATATAGTTTCTCAATATCTTTCTCCTATTGAACATGATAATTTTGGATTATTATTTGACAAATATTATGAAAATTTTACTTGGTCCTATGAGGACATGGCTAACATTAACCCTAGAATTATGGTGTATAATATCATTACTTATTTTGATGCCAGACCTATACATCAAAATCGAAGAAAATTTTCTCCTAATGTTTCAACCTAATGTCATAAGGAAATCATCAAATTAATTGATGCTAAATTTATTAAACCCATGGATTATTCTAAATGGGTTTCCAACATTATACCCATTCAGAATAAAGTCATTAGTTATTCGCATTTGTATTTATTTCTACAATCTTAATCCATCATTAATTCTATGGCTAGTTATGGAATGTTATCTTATGGATGGTTTCTTAGGATACAATCAAATTCATATTTCTCCTAAAGACCAACATAAGACTAAATTCACCATGGAATAGGGAACCTATTGCTATGTCAAAATTCCCTTTGATCTCAAAAATGCTAGAGCCACTTACCAATGTGTAATGACTCACATCATTCATGATCTCATTCACAAAATTTTTGAAACTTATGTGGATAATCTTAGTATTAAATCTGAACATCATAAAACTAATATTTTGATCTCTCTATCATCTCTGACCATCTTCTTAAATATAAAGTTAGACTTAATTCTTATAAATGTGTCTTTAGAGTCACATCTAGAAAATTGTAAGGATTCTTAGTCTCTCCATGGCACTAATGTTGATCGTACCAAAATTAGTGCTATCATTAGAATTCCTATTCCTTATTCTATTCTTGACATTTTTACTTATTTAGGGAATCTTGGGGTAATTACATGATTCATTACTTAAATGGTATATCTAATTCACTACATCAATTCCATTCTCAAAAAAGTACTACTTTAGAATGGATGCATCCATATCAAAAATATTTTGATAACATAAAAGAGTCTTTTCTTCATCCACCTACACTTCAACCTCCTTCCAATTATAAACCTTTAATTCTATATACTTCTTCCACAGCTATTTAGGTTAGGGAAATGTTTTCAAAATAAGATGATACGGGAAGAGAGCATGTTATATACTACATTAGTTGAGGCCTTGTTGATTATGAAACAAATTATACCAAAATTAAACAGGATTACCTCACTATCTATTTTATGACTAAAATTCTTCATCACTATATGCTTTATCAAACTACCTATGTCATTGTTCATTCTAACCACCTTCATCACTTCTTCTCTAAATCCTTTCTTCCTAGAGATAGAATTGCCAAATGGATGGTCCTCCTTATGGAATTTAATTTTCACATCATCACTCAAAAAGCTATTAAAGGGAAAATCATAGATGATCAACTTGTTTTAGCTCACATTCTAGCCACTTATTCTCTTCAAGATGACCTTTCAAATATATTCTTTACATTTAAGATCTTATTCAAGTTATCTCTCTTAAATATTATTTTCATAGCTATACCATTGATCTTGAAGCAAATAAACTTGAAAAATCTTCCACTCGCTCTAGTACTACTAAACCAAAGGTAGTTATCAAGGTGCTCCTTGAAATCAATGTTGATTTGCATGAGGATGCTTAGACACTTCACTTTAATGGTGCTAAATTCCTTTAAGGAGCTAGGGTAGGTTGCATTCTCACAAGTCCTCTAAGTAAGATCATTCACTTATCTTTTTGTTTCACCTTTGATGTCACCAATAATATGGCTAAGTATGAAGCTCTTATCTTAGGCATGAGAGTTTCTCTTGATTTAGACATTCAATACCTTCATACTTTGGGTGATTCTCAACTTATTTGTCATCAAGTTAATGGTGAATATCAATGTAAAAGTGAAAATATCATTACCTATCATTAAATTACAACCACTCTTGATAAGTATTTTATCTCTTTCACTATTGATTCTATTCCTAGAGATCAAAATTCCATTGTTAATTCTCTTACCTCTTCAGCTTCTCTATTTCATCCACATCAAGTTATTTCTAATACTTATTTTATTATACAAATAAGAACATATTTGTCTTCAACTCAACCATCATATTTGATCATTTGTCACATTGAAGTTATTACCATTAGACAAATCCATCGGTATAAATAAATCCTTCAATTCTTAAAACATAAAATTATCCTCCCAATTTAGACTCTCATGAAAAGACATGCACTCATAAACAATCTCACAAGTATGTATTTCAAATCAACATCCTTTAATATCATAATCTTGAAGGTACCTTGCTCTATTATGTTATGCAAGATGAAGTCCCTCCTCTTCTTGAACAAACACATGATGAAATTTGTGGTGATCACTGTAGAAAACATGCTACAACATGAAATGCCTATGTATGGGTTACTTTTAGCCTACTCTTGATAAGGATACAATTAAATATGCTAAAAAGTGTACTCCTTGTCAGCTTCATGATGATCTTATTCATTAACCTCTTACTAAACTTCAAACTATTTTATCTCCTTGGACATTTTCCTCATGGGGATTCAATCTCATTCATAAGCTTCCTCATTCCCAAGATGGGCATGTCTTTTTCATCACTGCTACTAAATATTTTACCAAGTGGGTAGAATCCATGCCTCTCATTAACATCACTAGTCATACCTTTTACAAATTTATTCTTAACCAAATTATTTGTTTCTTTGACATTCCCCATACCATAATTTCTAATAATGGTGGTAATTTCAAAAATAAACATGTTAAACAACTTTGTAACCTATTCAAAATCAATCACAAATTTTCCACACCTTATCATCTGTAATGCAATGGTCAAGTTGAGGCCACTAATAAAATTCTCAACAAAAATCTCCAAAATATAATTCATGAAACCCACATGGACTAACATATTAATCTTTACCTTTGTAACCTATTCAAAATCAATCACAAATTTTCCACACCTTATCATCTATAATGCAATGGTCAAGTTGAGGCCACTAATAAAATTCTCAACAAAAATCTCCAAAATATAATTCATGAAACCCACATGGACTGACATATTAATCTTTACCTTATATTTTGGGCCTATCGGACTATAATACACACTACCACTAATGATATTTTATTTTCTCTAGTCTATGGTTATATGTCCATTCTTCCTTTAGAATTTGAGCTTCCCTCTCTTTGTATATCTCTTAATGACATTATTCTTGATGAAGACTTGTATGAAGCTTGCCTTCATGCCCTTGATATTATTGATGAACATCATCTTTTTTCCTTCAAACATAATTGCTAATACAAGTCTCATATCACCAAACAACATAACAAACATGTTATTGTCTATACTTTTAATATTGGTGATCTTATCCTTAAATTATATTACACCCATGACAAAGAAGTTAAATACACCTAAAACATATAGGGCCCATACTTAGTTAAAGACATTATTTTTCCAAGAACTTACCACCTTCAAACCAATGAAGGGCATGCTTTTAAATATCCCACCAACACTCAATTCCTTAAAAATTACTTTGCCTAAACATTTAATTATCTTCATGTTTTCTATCTATATCTATCTAATAGTTTTTTCAAGTTACTTAAGCATGGGTCTCTCTCTCTATAGTAGTTTCCTTCCTTTCAAAAACCTATAGTCCTCCTTTTTGGTCTTTTTGTTTTTGTGATGTGCCATAGTCTTCTTTATCTTCTTGAATTTTTTTGACTTTTGTCCCCGTTGGATTTTTCTTTTATGATCTAATTTGTAAGACCATGGATAGGACTTGACATTCCTCATAAAATGACCATCTTTTTTATTTTTCTCTTTTAATTCATCTACTTGCCAATGCTATTTTGGTATTCTTTGGGTTTTTAATTTGTGAGTTTCTCTTTAATACCATGGATAAGACTCAACATCCCTCCCAAAAATACTACTATTTATTTTCCCACCTCAATTTATTTCTCTATTTCTTGTCAGTACCCTCATAGGTTTCTCTTTTATGAGTTACTTTGTAAGATCATGGCTAGGACCAAACCCTCTTCATAAAATTACCACCTTTTCAAGTTCTTCATACTTGTTCTCAACTTTATGTAATATCCCCAACTGTTAGGGACTATAGCAAGACAATAAGCTCTGATACCACTGTAATATCCCCAACCAATAGGGAATATAAAAAGATAAAAGCTCTGAACAAAGATATGATTTTTTAGAATAAATTTGAATAAACAAATAAACCACAATAAATCTCTTAACTGCCAAATCACTAATCTTATTATTCATCCAGATGATTACAATAGATATCCTATGTCATGCATATAAAATAATATTCAAATATGGTCTTAAAAACTTGAGTATTCCGCAAACTAAGAATACAACTTGAATCTTGTAGGTCTGGACCTATTGTGTCAAAAACACAGTCATCGACATCGATTATACTACCATCATCGATCGACTGGGGTCATTAACCTACCAATGTCAGTGATAGGTCAGTCGATGTCAGTCGCTGTGGATCTCTGCCTGCCAATGTCGGTCTCTGTGTGAATCTATACGGATCTATACAGACTTCATATGGCTGACAATAAAGCACACCCTATTTCCTAGATCCTTGATCTCCAAATATATATAGCTCTAATACAGAAGATCTCTATATGTATAATTTACTGAATCAAAACCCTAATAAAATAAATACCTAAAATACCTGTGATAAATTTTGTGTGAAGTTATCTCCCAAACCTGTAAACCTCTGTGATAAATTCTATATGAAGATATCTCTCAATTAGGCAATAGATCAGCAGATATTTCACAACCTCTAAATCACACACACTGAAGAGTGGACATTCTCCAATGCAAATGGAATCTTGGAACCCTTGGCTCAGTCTTCACAGAAGAATTCTTCAATATCAAAATCAATAATCAATCTCACCTCTCATGAGAAACCCTTATACCCTCCAAAAGATATGCTTGCCCTAATTAGGGTTTTCTTAAATTAGAATTAGGGTTTCTAATTAAATTTAGGCCAAATAATTAATATTTGATTAAATCAATCAAATATTAATATCTCCCTCGATACATATCAAATCCTTGAACCATCTAGAGCTGGTGAATTAGGGAGTGATTCTGCACATGACCATACCAAAATAAGGGTGCTTGCTGCATGTCACAAGTCCCTAAATAATAGGAGCTTAAGCAAAATGTGTCTAAAAGAGCCTAAATGAAAGCCAACTATAGGAATTTTGCTAATTGAAGCCAAGCCAATCTCCATCATGACCCCCTATCCATCCTCTCAGCCTATGAGGGTTGCATAATAGGTTAATCATAAAATCTATTGATGTCTACTAAAAAAGGGGACATGAAAATCCATCCCTCCTAAAATTGCTTGTCCCTAAGCAATCTCAGAATAATGAACCACTCGATCCACCTGGATCCCAAATGTAGTCATGATCTACACTAAAGACAAGCAACACAAGCTCCCATAATATCCTCTAAAGTATGACCAAGAAGAATCAATAATCAAATTGGTGAATGAAACTCAACCAAACTCCAAGATTACAAATACCATGTACACATTCCACCATGCTATGTGGAAGGCACACTCCAACTCTATAATAGATCCCAAATGGGACTACATCAAGTGTGGAGAATCCACACACTATACCTCTACGGTGATCAACATATCTCATTAACTCCTGCTCTAAGTCATACACTGCCAAACTGTCAATCATAGCACCTATCACCATATCAGGCTGACTACTATGCTCGACTGTAGCACCCAACTCAATTGAATGTAACATCAGTAGAAATGAACCAATACTAACATCGAGGATAGATATATGCTCATCCCCACTATCTCTAATAATCTCTACCATGGGCACCCTCGTGTCCCCAAATACCACACCCTGTGACTGTACCAACTCTGGTAAAGACTGAAGTCACTCTAACTCCATGGTCACCTCAGCCAAATGAAACTGTGACTCCTTGAAAGCCAACTGTGTACTCTCAAGAATCTCAGAGGTCACCTCAAGCTACTGAGTAAGCTCACTCACCTTATCTTCCTTGACCAATAATGCATCATATGCTATGTTTCCCCACTCCATAAGATAATCTCTGTCAGCTACCAACTGCATATAATCCTGTCTCAAAATCTGGATAGCCTCCCATAAAGAGTGGATCTATATCAAGGGAAAATAACTACCTCCCTACTCAATGTTAGTAGGAGAACCCCATCCATAAACTACTAACAATTGATGAGTAGCATTGAAATTCTTGCAAGTGATAGCAATGTCTCGCTCACTAACTCTCAGTTGACTAGACACATGGTGGCACTGGCCAGATTGTCTCCTACAATCCTCCTCTGATGCATGGTCTAAAAGAATGGACTCAAAATCACTGATCTCTAGCATACTACCATCCATACTCTATGAATCAACTCCAAAGCTCATATCAACATATAGAGTATCAAAAACTGTAGCATTACTGTCTAACTCCTCTGTACCAAAAGTAACTGCCAGTGAAACTAAGTCATCAAAACTATCCACTGCATTCTCCTAGGTGTCATCTACAATAATTAGATCCTGGGAATCTTCCACAATCTCTACCATAGCTGAGAGATCATCAACCCTCAGTACACTAACATCTGAGCACACCTCCCCACTCTGAGTGCAAGCATCAGACTCATCCTCATCTTCACTATCTCCTATCTCATAATAATCATGGGACATGCTGCTATCTTGTCTAACTAATCTGTAGTGCTCTCTCCTCAACCTAACAAAGTGATAAAAAGAAACCTCTCCCAAACTTGAGGAGTTAATAAGTCCCACTCCTCATTCACTGTCATAAGAGTGTCCCACTATTTCTGAATACTTGAAGTAATCATGGTACCCAACAAGATGGCAGGAATTTGGCTCTGATCTACCCAACAAGATGGCAGGAATTTGGCTCTACTACCACTGTAGTATCCCCTTCCAATAGGGAATATAGCAATATAAAAGCTCTGATACCACTGTAATATCCCCAACTGCTAGGGACTATAGCAAGACAATAAGCTCTGATACCACTGTAATATCCCCAACCAATAGGGAATATAAAAAGACAAAAGCTCTAAATAAAAATATGATTTTGCAAAATAAATTGAAATAAACAAATAAACCATAGTAAATCTCTTAACTTCCAAATCACTAATCTTATTATTCATCTAGATGATTACAATAGATATCCTATATCATGCATATACAATAATATTCAAATACGGTCTTAAAAACTTGAGTATTCCACAAACTGGGAATAAAACCTGAATCTGGTAGGTCTCAGCCTACTGTGTCAAAAACACAATCACTAACATCGGTTATACTATCGTCATTGATTGAATGGGGTTGTTATCCTACCAACGTCGGTGATAGGTCAGCCGATGTCAGTCGTTGTGGATCTCTGCCTGCTGATGTCAGTCTCTGTGCGAATTTGTACAGATCTATATAGACTTCATACAGTCGCCAATAAAGCACACCCTATTTGATGGATCCCTAATCTCTAGATATGTATAGCTTTAATATAGAAGATCTCTATCTGTATCATTTATTGAATCAAAACCCTAATAAAATAAATACCTAAAATACCTATGATAACTTCTATGTGAAGTTATCTCCCAAACCTGTAAACCTTTGTGATAACTTTTGTATGAAGCTATCTCTCAATTCGGCAATAGATCAGCTGATATTTCATAGCCTCTGAATTGCATGCACTAAAGATTGGACATTCTCCAATGCAAATGGAATCCTGAAACCCTTGGCTCAGTCTGCACAAAAAAATTCTTCAATATCAAAATCAATAATCAATCTCAACTCTCATGAGAAACCCTTATACCCTCCAAAAGATATGCTTGCCCTAATTAGGGTTTTCTTAAATTATAATTAGGGTTTCTAATTAAAATTAGGCTAAATAATTAATATTTGATTAAATCAATCAAATATTAATATCTCCCTTGATACATATCAGATCCTCAAACCATCTAAAGCTGGTGAATCAGGGAGTGATTCTGCACATGACCATACCAAAATAAGGGTGCTCTGCTACATGTCAAAAGTCCCTAAATAATAGGAGCTCAAGCAAAACATGTCTAAAAGAGCCTAAATGAAAGCCAACTGTAGGAATTCTACTAATTGAATCCAAGCCAATCTCCATCATGACCCCTTATCCATCCTCTCAACCTACAAGGGTCACATAGTAGGCTAATCATCAAATTTGTCGATGTCCAATAAAAAAGGAAACATGACACTTTAGCTTTTGCTTATTTTTCTAGATGAAATACACACAACAATCTATGTTAGAATGTTTTCCCCCACTTCCATATTTCTTATAATAAGGAACACATTTTACTATCATTGAATCCATTTTTCCCCTTTGTGATTTAAAGCAATTCAAATTGTTCCATGTATCATTCCTCTTGATTTCCCCTTGATTTCATCTCCTCATTGCATAAAACAAGGTTGATGTCAAGATATCACTTTTATTTCACCTAAATTTATGAGACTCTTAGACCCCATGCTCTTTATTGTTCTCTCTCTTAGAAACCTTGTCTCAAGTATTCAAATGAAATTCATATTTATCACCCATTTTTGGTCTTCTAAATCCATATAAAGGAGTAATAGAAAACTCCATCAAGTAAGTTAAAATCCAAATCATTTGAAAACAAAAAGAAATGATATCTAAAAGGCAACATACAAATCTCAAAAGTCAAATTCACACCAAAATACATGATTTCAATCACATCTCCTATCTCTATTAAAATTTCAAACTCCACAATTGGCCTCATATAGAGCTAAGGTCCTTTGGGGTGTGGTAGGCCAATATATTGGAATATAGAGTTTTAAAAAAAAATCATTGGTGATACCTACTTTCTCATGTAAGTACCCAATCTTCGTAGTATACTGATGACTCTGTAAGGGGTTGTAAACAATGGGTAACATGTCATGGGGAGGTAGGTTCATTTTAATTTTCAGCATATAGCCTTCATGGGATGATCTATATACCTCATTTATTTACCTAAGACTTGCGTAGCTAAGAGAGGTTCTTCATAGTCCTTAAGGTCGACAGTCCTCTTGTCTTGACAAACCTAATTTGAGTGTCTTGACTTTGATAAAGAGTTTCTTTGCCTTGGTTTTTCCTTCATTCTTCCCTCCACCCATTTCATTGTCTCCTCTTGATACATAAATTGTGATTCCAAATATATTTTCCCTCTTCCTTAATTTCTTCTTCATCTCTTAAAAACATGCTAGAATTACTTTGTTTTAGCTTTATTTATCCTTAAAGCAACACAACATGTTTGAGCAACTATGGATTCTTCTTTATTTTCACCATGATTTTACATTTTTAGACTTACTTTACTTTCATTTTAGTATTTATCATGATTTTTATATCTTGTTGTTATGGACACCTAATTTCATAACCTTTTTTCCATTTTTGAGTGAGTTTGGCTTGTTACTTCTCACTCAACAATGTTGTTTTCCCTTTTTATGCACCATTTTCCATTGTTGATTGAGATGTGGATTATTACTGCTCACTCATCAATGTTATTTTACCTTTTTATTTAGTCTTTTTTCCATTGATTTATTTGTTTTACCATCTTTCTTGACATGTATCCTTTGTTTGATTTGGTGAGTTTGCCTTTCTTACTTAAGGATAGCTTGTTTGATTTTTTTGGTCATTTAGTAGCCTTAGCTTTATGGTTACCTACTTTACTCTTATTTTTTGAATTGGTCATTTGGTCTAACATAGAATCTATCACCCCATATTTCCAAATTTCCCATGTACATCTAATCCTCATAAAACCAACTATCTTGGCTTTTATTACCTTTATTTTCTTTTGCTCTTTAGTTTTATATTCTTAGGTTTGTTGAAATTAGTCTCTGCACCCTACATAATCAAAACTAACAACAAAATAGATAACTATCCTGAAATAAAGACAAGTTAAGGTATGCATTGAATTTAGTTTTTAGTTATTTACTTTTTAATTATTTAATTTTTAGATTAGTTTCCCTTTTTTAGTCATTTAATTTGATCTATTTTATGCTTTAAAATATTGTAATTTATTTAGCATTAACATTGTGTGTGTTCTTATGTCTTTTCCCAAAGCACCATCCCCTATTACACCTTACTAACACATGATGAGATTTTAGTGGGGCATATATATGCACATAATATTTTCAACCTTTTATCAAATACTAATGCTTTACATCTTGCAGGAACCTTCGAGACTCAATCTTTTTGAGTGCACACCCTAAGGGGTGGGATAGATAATAACATCAATGTTACTATCATACCCCAAAATAATTGTTTATATCCCTAAATTCATCAAATTTCCAAATTAATTATATCCTAATGGTTATCTCAAGTGATTTCATGTGAGTTATTACTCAAAATAGATCTATATAAATATAAGATCAATCCTCATTCATTCCTCAGATAGTAATCAGATCAGATAGACCAAGGTACTTATCAAAATCACTCTATCAAGCATTAAGTTGACCAAAATATTCCCTATTTACATAATAGTGATAGGTATAACACATATACATGTCTAAAGTACTAAATAAATAAACATAAGGTTTTATTTTCCAAGCTACAAGTTAGGTAATTATTATACTTTACACACATTGTATGATTCACACACAATCCAACACATAGGAGAGAAATAAACAAGTATGAGTCCATATTTTATATTATTAGTTATGTAGGAAGTTCTCTTTGATATCAAGGTAATTATGGGTGAGATCAAAACTGTGTTCCCACTAAACCATTTTTTCCAAGATCAAATTAGAGATAGAAATCAGAGGTTTTTTCATTTAACAAGAGTGATAGTTCATGACTCAGATCTAAATGCACCAAAGTAAAGGAAAATAAAAACCTAAAATAATCTAGGTGGTCACATCATATTTCACTTATTATTCCATACATGACATTAGTGTCAAACCTAGATAGTAGCATCGATGTAACCATCTAGGGCTGACATAACCACCTGAATAGTGAAAGGCACTAGATCTATAATTTTATAACTATTATATAATTATCTTTCTACCTTATTTTAAATTATTCCATATCTATATCTACATTAGCATAATAACAAGCTAGTTATATAACTTCTGTCATTTTTATATCTATTATAGTTTTACTTTCCATTAATAGCTTATCTTAGTTTAATAAATTGAGTATATGGTATATCTAAGATTAGAGTTTAATTGGCCTAATGTAGATCTAATATTCACCATTATGCCATATAATTTTTATATTCTTAACCCTATCTAACGAAGTAGGATTGACTTTTAAATTAGGGTTAAATATTTAAGTAGCCTCTACATATGAAGATGAAACTACCATTGTGTATTATGAAAAATTGATTATTTTGATAGAAAACTAAATTATTAATATGGAACTATCATGATGATTTACACAACCACCATGATGAACCCATCACAAGGGTGGTGGTTTAATAACCAAATAGTGAATTTCCATCACCTAGAGGGGTAGTTATGTCACCAATGAAAAAGGGGTAAAAATAAGTTGAGTAAAATTGAAATGTTGAATCAAAAAGTGGTTTCTAGAAGTCTAAGAGAGAGGAAAGAAAAAGAGGATAAAATTTTAGATAGTTTTATTTTTAGCATCATTAGGAGGTCATTGTATCATCATCAGACTTGTCTTGACAATAATATGACATTCTATAAAAATTGGGTTAATACATATTTACCCTTGAGAGTATGCCTTGTCATGGATTGACAAAGGTGTAGTATTGATAAATAGCATATGAGATGGAAATAACAAGTTATAAATACTTACCTTGGTGATGTAGTGAAACTACTTGAGACTCCATGAAAACTATAAACAAAAGATGAGAATTAAGTGCAATGTGATGATAAAGTGGAAATTAGATTGTGCAATAAAACTATAGATAAAAATATATATAATGTTAATGTAGGGGAAAACATACTACCTAAACCATCTCATTGGGGGATTAAATGTAGCACCAAGTGGTTATAATAAGGAAAACTATAAATGTGCTATGAAAGATATAAAATATGTTAGAAAATTATTTTAAAAGTTTAAGTCATTGAATTTTAGAAAAATAAGATTCATAAACATGAAAATATATATATAAATTTGAAAATATGCCCATGTTAGAAAGTTTTTAAACCTGAATAGCTAGTATGGGGCCCAATATATTCAAAAACATGTTGAGAACTAGTTTATTTATTCCAATTATTTGTGATATTTATTGATCTATGTTTTTTTAATGATAGTTTTGATCGAGAAAGTAGTCAATGAGAAGAGGATGGTGAATATACTAGCGAGAGGAGCTTCAGGGTAGGATCGTGTAATTTTTGTGCCCCTTCCCCTCTATAATATTTTATTCATTTTAAATCAAATCTTGTTATAAATATTGTAAATTTCAAAAAGATAGTTTCAAAATGTTCGTAAGGAATGTTAGTTTAGGAGAAAAAATCTCTTTTGGTAGAACTTGGGGAATTTTTTTGGAGGTGTTTGGAGGTCACATGGCTGGTGGATAAAACCATCACTTGAGTACTAAACCACCACCTCTTGTATTATGATGATTATGTAAATGCCATAGTGGTCATATAATTACTAATTTCTATATGTGGGTGGTTACATAAATGTTACTTAAGGAAGTTATGTGATTGACTAGGGTAGATACATAACCACCTATAGTAGTTGCATAATTACCACCTATAAACATGGGTGATTTTACTTGTTGGAACTAAACTCCAAATGTTGATTTTTTTTCTTATTTCAATAGGTAGAATTATTTTTTAGTATAACCTAAGGTATTTTATTTGTTATATGGACTTTACATATGGTGAACAAAATATTGAAAGTATGAGTGGCTCCCCTAAGTATTGAAACTTTTTATGGCCAATAAGTTGGCCATCCTTGATCATGATGGGATCCTATAAATTTCATAGGCAAGGATAGTTCCAACCTATAGGTAACTACTTTGTCATATTTTGACCAATTGTGACCCTAATCAAAACATGGTTATGTTATGATAGGCCCAAAGAGAGTGGGTAATCACTCTTTCTGAGGTCTAATTGATCATGGGCCTCCATATGATGTGTTCATTTCTATTCAATCTACTAAAAATAATTGTGAGGCCTGAATTTGCATAGATAATTTTGAAGATACCAACATACCTTATATGTGTGAAAAGTCTAGCATGATTATTTATCACATTTAAGGACCAGTGATCTGCATCCAATGGAAGGACATTATTAGCATCCTTACCTCCCAACTAATGGGAGATAAAGGTACTAGCATGTTGTTATTCAACTGGTGACTAATTGTACATAATAACTAAGGAAAGAACCAATGAAATGATAATTGGGAAAACATTTTCCATGGGTTGAAAGTGTAGTGTGATATTGAAATGATGTGATATGCCACATTCTGAATGTTTTAAAACTGTGTACACTAACAAATAGATAATCACCAAATAACACATTTGATATGTAAATGAAAATGAAAATTATGAAAATGTAATTTAACTAACAATAATGTGATATGTAATAACTATATATAGAATAATTTAAGGTGAAAATATTTCACACATTAACTAAATGACTTTCCCTCTAAATTACATAACTGATATGATCCAATTTTTATGTCTTTAGTGACTAGATATTATGACCTTCTCCTTTTTACTTATCAATATGACTATCAAGCATAAGGATAGGGAATTTTACATGGATTGGGTTCTCACAAATGATTTTAATTTATTTTCTACTCATACAATTAACATAATCAATATGATTTTTTTGAATATAAATCTAATGTTCATTTAAAACTTATAATTCTTCTAGTCACCCCTCTCTATAGTATTCATGATCCAAAAGGCACTAACGGGAAATAAAAAGGCCAATTATTTATACTTATAATGCTAGGATAATGTCTAATCAAAACATGAGTTAGTAGGGATTTTTCCTCATGGGTGTTTTAAATAGTTGTTTAATAATCAATAATGTTGAATAGAGTTGTAAATGCCAATATTATTTAAAATCTTTAATAGTTTTGATCTGAATTAACTTTAGGGTTTTGTTACTAGATTCATCATCACCATTAGCCTAAGGGTATTAAATGGATTCCAAGTGGTGTGATATATAAATCTTTATACAGAGCTCAGAATTTTAATGGTTTTTCAAAGGGGACCTAGTTTTAGTGATGATAAGTTATGGGACAATAAATTGGTAAATATTATGGTTCAAGATAAAATTTGTGATGACTAAAATTATTATAGTTTTTAATAGAATTTATTCTACCCACTTTGTAAAGTATTTAATTTCTATGATAGTGAAGTGATGACCATCTGAATAATTAGGGTGATCTTACTACTAAATCCAAGCCCCAAGTTGAGAAGGACCATGAAGTGATAATGGGATGTAACTCCCTAGTGGGAATATGTACCTGGTGTGAAAAGTGTTAACATTTATTTCATTTACATAAATATTCAACATCATTATCGTCTAGAGTGGGCCAAAAATATCCCATCCTATGAAAATTTTGAGAAATCATTTGGCCACCAAAGTGTCCATAATAATTGCCACTATGACAAAGAAATATGACTCTTTCTAACTCTTCTTGGTCAACACATCAAATTGTCATGATTTTAAAGGACTTATGATAAAGTAACATATCTAGAATAAAATAATTGGATGTGATGAAATGAAAAAATCTCTTCTATTATGAGTTGACATCTTTCAAATAGGTGTGATCGATTGGGTAATTGATAATATCTATGTATAAAGGAGATGAGATAATAAAAAGTTTTTTAACCTAGTAGATCATTTTATTAGGAAATCTAATGTTGATGAGGTCATTAAATTTTAAGGTAGAATCATCCAACTAACCTATAATGATATATCACTTCATATACTTTTGTTTGACATAAGTTAACTCAAACATTCTTAAGAGCATGATGAAGCATCTAACCTTCCTAGAGAGATGATTATATTGTAAAAGTGTGTATATCTTGAGACCTCATGATAACCCTGGTTTCTTAATTGGGCATATAGTGTCACAAATTTTATGTTAAAAACACTATAGATAAATATTACTTTTATACTTAAGTGTATAATGTCTTGTAATCAACAAGGGTGTGACTAAAGATAATAATAGTGCACTTATTGCCAACATTATCCACTTGATCTGGCATGTAGGTGAGTGACACCTTAATTATTCTAATGTAAATTATCAAGGGAGTATCTAGTTTAAGTTCAATGATAATGGGGGAGACATAAGAAATCATTTTACTACTTCAAATGCCTCTTAAAAATAATCTATCCAATTTAATCCACTTGTCTTTCTAAGAAAGTTTTTGATAGGATGAAGAACATAGGAAAGATCAAGAATGAACCATCGAATGGCTCCCAACTTACCTAGGAATGTTATGATGCCTAATTCATTTATTAGAGGGATCATTTACAACACTTATCATATATTTATAGTTTAAATATCATTACCAAATTGAGATATGATATCCCCTATGATGTTTTCATTGGTTACTCCAAACAAGCATTTTTTGGTTTTAAGGGTAACACCATATTCAATTAAGCATGCTAATATGGTGCATAACACTTCTAAGTGGTCCACTCATCATCTCAGTTTCCATAAAAGATCATCTTTATAGACCTTAATTATCTTGTGAATAATATCATGGAATATGTGGGTCATAGCCTTTTAATATGTTTCCTTTATTATTTTTAGAGCGAAGGGCATCACGATGTAACAAAAGGCTCACCATGGCTTAATAAATAAGGTCTTTCTATGATTATCATTAGAAATTTAGATTTTATTATTTATTTAGAAGCCATTTATGAGTGATAATAGTACATATCCCATAGTAGAATCAATAATAATGTCAATGGAGGGAGAATGAAGTCATATTTTGGGCATTCTTGATTATTATTCCTAAAGTCTATACATATCCTAATTTTATCATTCTTCTTGAGGATGGGGATGATGTTGGACATCCACTTAGAATATTATACTAGATTAATAAGCCTAACCTTTAAATGTCTGATGACTTCCTCTTTTACTATTAATGCGACCTTAGGATTCATGGGCCTATGCTTTTGTTTTACTGGTTTCATATCAAACATTATAAATAGGTTATGGACAACTACTTTAGGGTTCATGTCCACCATTTTAGTGTAAGAGAAAGTAAAATATTTTTAGAGTTTTGTGATGAGATGATTTTAACCTTCCACCTCATGTTAATAAAGTTAAATAGTTAGATATTCATTATTTACATTAACCACATATATGAATTAAACAACTAAGTGGTGGAATAGTTAGATAAGCATACATGTTGTTATTAAGGTGTGTATGGGTGAATGAAACCTAAAATAAATTTAAAATTATTTGAGTTGGATATATGTAAATTTAATCTAAAGTGGGTATATCTTAAAATAAATTCAAAAAAGGGGAGGGTAGAATAGAAAATAGGAATCTATGATCATAAGAGGGATTACTTCCATATTGGTTTCCTTTGTGGACAAATGTCTTGAAACTAATGTTTATAACTAGTAGCTGTTGTTGACATATATAAAAAAATAATGAGGGATTCTAAGGATAAATGGTATAGTATACACTAAGACTTTAGATAAATGTTTATTTCATTTATAGTAGCATTTTCACACCCTTATAACAAATATTATAGATCAGTCTAGGGAGGTATCTAAGGTAGTTGTTATTTGCCCCTTGAAATCTATATCATGGGAGATAGTTCTACACACTTATAAAAATGATAAATTAAACCCTATTGAAAAAAATAATTTTTTAAAAAAATCATTATTACCAATAACAAGTAATTCTAAGTAGTATTTGCACACTTTAAATCATTGAATCAACAAATAGGAAAATAAAACATAGTTCATCCCACAAAATTGGAGAACAAAGCCATAACATAGTTATATGACAATCAAGAAACTTATTCCTATGTTAATTATTATTTCAAAACCTTTTTTTAATTATAGGAATACAAGTGTGTGTGTGTGTGTGTGTGTGTGTGTGTGTGTGTGTGTGTGTGTGTGTGTGTGTGTGTGTGTGTCCTCATCCTCTAAATACATTAAAGGTACCTAATTACATTATAATAATTATAATGAGAATTATAATTGAATGTAAACGTTGCATGTACAATGTGATGGCTAAAATTATGAATGTTTGAATAAGATACACACTTTACACAATCATATAATGTGTGTATGTTACAAAAATAATTTAATTGACTCTTACATTTAATAGTGAAATATAAATAAACTCATAGGTACATTCATAAATTTCACATGCAAAATACATATAATATCAACTTGCTAAAATCTTATATTTACTCATAGTTAGGGCCTGCGTGGTTGATGAAGTGGAACTTGAAGTAGTTGGTTGTAATGAAGTAGTGATAGGATTTTAACTAGATGGTAGAGTAGAACTAGATTATTTAGACATGGCTTGTTTCTTTTCCTCTAAATCTTGATAATGTTTGTATCCAATAACATGTTGAAATATAATTATATCCATGTTCAAAAGACATGGCTAATGTAAATTAGTGACTTTTTTAAATAGACATACATGCTTTGCCTTCATAGTTCTAAATTATACTTGAAAAAATTCAACTTCAGTCAACTTTTTCTTGGAAAAACTAAGTTCTCACTCAATTTCCTAAATGTACACCTTTGAAGACTCTATTTAAAATTAACAGATTCTTGTTGGAGTAATTTGTCAAAATTATCCCTATCTATTAGTTTACACAAAGGGCCTTTAGATTGAGATATATTTAGTTATTCTAAAATTTATAATGATTATTTCTCATGCTCTTTCATAATTTCGATCAAGGCTTGTGTACTTGACACCTAATCTCAAGATTCCTACATTCTAATGAGTACCAAATTGAGAGCATTAGCTACCTCAAGTGGTATCATCAGATCCAAATGGATAAATTAATTATTAGTTGCCTATAGTATAAGTTATTTTATTTTATTCTTATGTTCCTACAAATAATCAAACAATTTAGATCTCATAACTAAATATGGAGATAATTCTATCTTCATTTAATTGGTGTCTAGAATACTATATAGCCAGAGGGCTGCATTCAAGACATCATTTTAAATCTCCTTGAGAGCATGAAATTTTTTTATTGTTATTTCACCTAATTAAAATCTTGATGTATTTCTTATCTAGATTTCTTGGTACCTACATAGATTTCTAGCAAAGCCTCTATGTGGGTTTGGACATAAGATACAATATTTTCACTATAAGAATACTCTTGTATCCTACTATTATATTTTTGGATAATGAGAAGAAATACTTAATATCATTTAAAATCATGACCTTAATAGATTCATCTTGGATTTTCCTCTTCTTGATTCTCTAGACAATTCCTGTGGACTTATCAAAAATAAATCACATAGTGGGTAGCTATGTGATAATTAAATGAGGTCTCTAAGTAGCTTGGGATTTCAAGTCTATTACCCACTATGGAATTACTAATTATTGAGGGTCAATGGATTGAGTTTTCTAGGAAGAAACATATAAAAAATATCCCGTAAGGATTGCATCAATGCCTCTACTTACAATGTCTCTAAAAAGGATGAAAAATGATTTTATTCCAGTCCACATTACCAAAATAAGGTATGGGATGCATAAATGATGTGGTTTTCTTCCTACTAGGTCTTCTGGATGAAACAATAGAAGTAAACTAAGTAATAGTAGATGATGGCATAGAGAGACCTTGATGAGTGGTTTGAATTTAACCTTGGGTAGTGGTAAGGACCTATTTAGTTTTCCTAAAGTGAACCTTTTTGGATTTAGGGGTAGTAGGGTCAACAAAAGCAAAAGAAATAAGGGAAATAATAGGAATTATGGATGTAATTGGAAGAAAAGTAGCAGTAGGAACTAAAGACACAACATGGAATATAGAAGAAATAAAATTAATGGAATCCAAAGAAACAACATAAACTAAATTAATAATGGGAACTACACGAACAAAATTAGGTGAGCTGTAGATATCCACAATACTAAGATTCAACTTATATTAGTGCTTTACCTTTAAATCCCTTGAGAGTCAGGACCTTATCCCTTTCTAGTTGCTCATCCTCCTCCTTAGTTTCACTCTTTATCAATGGTTTTTCCCTGGTCTACATGACTTCTTGTGGTAGTGTTTTGATAGTTTAACTCACAAGGTCATTAGGAAATGTTGGCTTTCTCTTATGAAAAATAGTTGTCTTTTAGACTGAGGGAGAAGCCTATTAATTAGAGGAAGGTGAAACATCCAAATTTGAATTATCATGAGTCACACTCATAACTTGAATTATTTTACCTTTAAAGTTATAAGAATCAATGTTTATTGGTTCCCCTATTTCCTCCAAAGAGATTATAATAGTAGTGGTACCTTCCACACCTTTATCTTGCTTAATAATTATCATCACATGTGGTGGTGGTTTTTGAGATGGATCTACTTGGTATATAGTCTATTTGGAAGGTCCACAAGGCTAATAATCTATTGAATCTAATCCACTTAGATGTGGAAGTCAGGTGAGCACCTCTTGAATTTTAAAGGATGGATCCATTTATATTTCCTTTAAGACATCATATGTAAATCTAGACATTTATGCATTGTAAAGGACCTCATCATCATTATCTTCATTTATAAATATAAAATCATGTTCATATTAATGATGATGGTAAGGGATACATGGGCCTATGATATGATTTTTATTGAGACCATAGGGATCCCAATACAAGTGTTATAATGAAACCAATGAGTATAATTCCTTGATTCTCCATACCTACCCAACGTGTTTCTTATGGTTTTAACAAATCCTACCTATCATTAAATAATAGACATGGAATAATCCCTTATGTTTCTTCTTTATATCTTCATCGATAATCCATAAGAGTTGATATGTAATCTCTTATTGGGCCAACTTGTCTAGGACATAACTTTTAGACATAGGGCCAAACCTTGGTATGTAAAACCATGATTAATATATAAGTAAGATATAACCAATAATCATCCCTTGTCTATAATGTATTTTTGATGAGTTGAGATACTTCGGCAAAGGGTTCCTCATATATTGAATTCCAAACCTATGGGTAAACATCCTCAATAATATTGACTATATTCCACATGTATGAGTAAATATGAAAAAGTAAAATTAATCACATACCCTACTCTTAATTCAATCTAGCAATGGATCCTAGAGTGATCCATTGTAAATTTAGATAGTGGCCATAAAAACATCCAATAAATAGGACATCATGAAGAATTAGCCTCTTAATAATCTCTTACCTTTTGAAACATATTACCACCATCTTGGTATAATAATCTCCACAATGGCATATGTCAAGTCTAAGGTCATTAAAAAATCAAGGAGTGGTATGTACTCCATTTAGAGGTAGTGGATGAATTTATGTCCAAATAACCAAGTGATTAAATCCATATTAATATAAATTACCAATCTAAATTTTGTAATTAGAACAAGAATGGTGTATTTAAGGGTCACCTTCTCTCCTGGTATTATCCACTTTCACAGTGTGTTCTCCACATCATTAGTTATCTTCCATAATGTCATCTTAGGGCCATGACATGTGTCATATATAATGGGGATTCATAGGTATCTTTGGAAATCACCCCCAAAATGCAAGCCATAATTATCTTATGATTGAGGTGGTGAAGGAAGCCACTAGAGACCTTACCCATGAATAATAGATCCCAAAGTAATCCAATACATGGCATTACTTCTGGATTGGACACCAAAAATGTAGTTGTTATCATTTTAATGAAAATAAATCAAATATCACTTGATTTTCTCAAACTATCAATTCCTCCTCAATTAAATGTGTGTCTACATTCTTAATCATGTCCCAAAATGGTATGTAATTGTTGAATTTTATGTTAAACATAGTGGCGTTAAGTATGCTATCTATATAATTTTTGGAGTCTTTAATGTAGAACTTGGATGGTGGATAAAATCCATTAAACACCTTATAATATGAGGCCATTTTATTGTATAATGTATTCATGTAATTCTAGTGACAATTATATTGATTGGTCACTTCTTTAAAATAATTTGTAAGTAGGCATAGGTAGCTATGGATTTGATTTATCTTAGATTTGAAGTTAAATCGAGGTATTTTATAATCAATAGGTATAACATCCCTTCATAGTTTGGTCATATAGTTCAAATATGAGTCTTTAATTCTAGTTTGTGTGTCATTCATGTATAATGTCTCTAGACTTGTTTTAATTAATTTAATTGAAACTAGTAAACTTAGTTTGGAAGGTATGCCACATAGACCTTACATATTTTTGAAATAATACTAGATTGTCATCCTAGGACAAGTGTCACCCTACCATTAATTTTCTAAAAAAATAAGTTATTCCATGTATAATAATCTCATAAGTTGGGTGTCAAAACTTTTTATAAAACATTATTAGCAAAAAACTTGTTATGACTTGGATGTGAAAAAAGTGAAGACAAAATTCACGAAGACCTAAAATTTTTAAAGAGGTGGATATCAATTTTAGTGACAAAAAAGTCTCAATGAACAAATATCATGAAAAACATAAATACTAATGAGTAAATATCACGATGAAAAAATCTTGTGATGAATAAAATTCCTAAAAAATAAAATTTGCAAAGATCAAAATGTGTTAAGGTAATAGTTGCATAGGCAAAAAAAACGTGAAGACCTAGAATTTATAAACTATATGCAATAATAAATTCATCATGTTTATAGATCAATCATATATTTGAAAATATATCTCATACCTAAAGTTATGATTGGGAATACATTTTTTAAGTGGGGGCATGACCAATATGGGGATCTACTAAACTCGATTAGGGTATCACTTGTCACAATACATCATGTGAGGTAGAGTTCTAAAACCTACAATCTAACAAAATCATGTAATAATCCTAAAAGAGTCCGAAGGTTTGATATTTAACCTATGATAATAAACAAAAAATTAAATATAATATAATTCACACCAAATCTTGTGGCACAAAGTGTGGGTTAGAAACAAAACAAACAACTAAAATAAACATGCATAAAAGACATTTACTCACATTAATGTATATGGAATCCTAATGAATGGAAGAGAGAAGCACATATATGTTATCTATCAAATCTTACAAAGGATAAATAAAGTTAAAAATACTTACCTTGAAGATGAATCACTGATCCTCAATATTTCCTTTGGCCAAGGTGCTTCACAAGAGATTAGTGTGGTATGTAAGGATAACAAAGACAAATCAGCTCTAGGCTACACAACCTATTTATGCATCCAAAAAACTTCTCCACAAGATAAGATTCCTATATCCAAATAATTTATGGAACCCTAATATTTATTCCTTAAGTGGAATGGTCAATAAGTAGATGTTCCTTCACACTTATTCTTCTTCGCTTCTCTTCTCTATAAATGGTTAGAAATGAACTTGTATATATAAGTGGATCTTGCCTTAAATCCTCCCAAAAATGTTAGTTGTATAGGGTCAAACATATTTGACCCTATATGTTTTTAGGGATAATTCACTAGGTTTAAGCTAGGTCGGTTGAAAGGCTAACAAACCCAAAAAGTGAAAAATACACTAAACTATACAGGGTCAGTCATGGTATACCTAGTAGAACTAATAGTCCAAAATGGAATTAAGGCAAGAAAAGGAAGAGGAAAAGAGGGAAATTACTATAATAGGTAAGGCTAAGAATAATAATCTTAGGGTTTATGATTTTAAGAGATGAGTGTGTAGATGTTAAGAGGTAAAATGGATAATAATCTTATGAAGCACTAATGGTCTTCCCGCCCCTTTCTTGATGCACCCTTTAAGACATGAACTCAGAGAGATTGAGACTCAATAGGTTCCTAAAATATATAAATCATTATTAATCAATAAAATTTTGAATATATTATGTGTATACATATGCCCCACTCAAATTTCATCATGTGTCATGTAAGTGCAACACAGGATGGTGCTCTGGGAAATAGAACATGATAACACATAATTTTGATTTAAGTATAGTGCAATAAGATACAAATAATATAAAGAAAATGACATAATTGAAAAACAAATACCTTTACTTACTTTATTATTTTAGATAAATAAGTAGACTATAAGAGAAAGTGAAGGCATCCAATGTGGAGAACACTAGGTGAACATGTAGAAGTTAGTGTAAAAAATAGCCAAAAATTGAAACTTTTGGAATATAGGCATATGATAGTTGGAAATAATCTCTACATAATCATGAATAAAAAAAATTACATTTTTCAAAATAGATTAGTAAAAACAAATATATAGATAAAATAAGGAATATGTAGGACAATAATTAAAGAATTTGAATTTTAAAAATGTGTTTTTAAATAGGAGAAAAGATAAGTCATTTATTATTTTGAAATTTAAAAGAGAAAAAATATCTATGGTGACCAAATAAGATAAGATGGTGAGGATATGATAGGATAGATATGGAGAGGATTGAGAGGCAATAGCAAGAACACTACAGGTATAAAACTAAAAATCTCAAACTAATTTTTGAAATTTGTATTTGAATTAAGTGTATTTTTGGTAGTTTTGAATTTTAAGCATTTATAGATGTCAAAATGAGACAAAATTTAATTTTAGGGGTATTAAATATCAATATGGGAAATGGGTTTAGAGTAATTAGGAATAAATCAAACAAATGCACCTTTTTAGGAAAATACAAAGGGTCAGTAGTTAAAATGACCTGGGTTAACCTAGTCAACACAGTAGGCTAAAACTAAGTAGAATCCATAGTGTTGAGCTAGTATGGGTCGACCCTATACATTTTATATGCTAAAACCCTAATGTAATTTTCAAACTAATTAAAAATGTCCATAATGATAACATATCACTATGAAGGGGAAAATAAGAGGGTTGACTAAGATTTTGGAGTCAACCAAGGCAAAAATAGGTAATTTTTAGTCAAACTAGGTTGACCAAAGAACTAGAATAATCATGAAAAGCATGAAGAAAGTTGAAAGAGGGCTAGAATGTCTTGAAATGACTAAAGGAGGGAGAGAAGGATTGAGTAGGCTATAAATAGGGTAAAACTAAAAATGAATAATTTTAAAGGTAATTAATCTTGTTAAAAATGTAAAAAGAATGTATTTTGACTATACATGACATGAAATAACTGATACATCCTTTTTTGTTTCTTGGTTATAAAGATAATGGATGTTATATAAAATGTGTATGTGGCTTGGTTACTAGAATTATTGGATTAATTTTTAGATAGAGATAGGGATATACTAGTATTCCATAGGTCTAAGAGTCATAGTTGATATCTATAAGATCTCTATGAGTTTAGATTTATTAGTCATGTTCCTTAATTACTGGGAATGACTGACTAACACCTTTATATGGGAGGTGGATGGGGATTTTATATAGGTGGCCATCACACCATAGAATATCCATCTCATTTTTAAGTTTCCCATAGTAGGAGCACTAGTGACCATAGGGATACCAGACAACATAGAGGAGAGGAAATTCTTATCCATGTGGATTACAATCTTAGAGATGATTTTGGGAAGGTAGAGAGTCAATATGGATGATCTATATGCATCATATATTCTAGATATTTAGAAATTTATGATAGGACTTATGACACATTAGGTGTTATGTCACAAGTCAGATGGTAAAGTACCACTATTTATGGTAGCCTTGATCAGGATGATGTTAGAGGAGTGAGTTATATATGATATAGGATCTATCATATAGGTTAAGCTCATACATGATTTTATGAGATGTTGGTTAGAGGGAAAAATTCTATGGAACCAATTATATTTCTGACAACTTGGATATATGAGAGGTTTCCTATGTATCAATCAGCTAGGTTACCCTATGTTGTCAATAATAGGTCACCTCAAGTGTAGTGAGCAAGGGAGGACCAGGTAGCATGGGTCATTCCCCAAGTGATAGTGCTATAGTCAGTGAGATATATAGACATAGTGTGTTAACCATATAGAGACATAGTAACCACATTGGTAAGCTGGTACATAATTGCACCATCAACATAGAGGATAATAGTTATTAGATACTAGATGTGGTGGAGAGAGCCACATTTGGTAGCAAAAGTACTAGGATAGATGGTCTTACCTCAACCATAGATAGTGATATCGATACTCGAGACACATTTTAAGCAACCATGGACTAGTTGAGCATGACAGGAAGCAGATCAAGAGGATAGGGAGGCAAGGATAGAGATAATAGATGTACCCCTACTAGTTCCACAACAAGAAGATATGTGACCATCGAGGACATGATGGTGATAAAGGTAGTAAGATATAGTAGATATTGAGGATATCCCTAATGAGCTAGTAGATGAGTTAGCGGAGGGATGGATGATTTAAAGACTACTCAGGCTTAGGATAAAATGGATGTGAGATCAATACTCGAGACACATTATAAGTAGCCATGGACTAGTTGAGCATGATAGGAAGTAGATCAAGAGGATAGGGAGGTAGGGATATAGATACTAGATGTACCACTACTAGTTCCATAATAAGAATATTTGTGATCATCGAGGACATGATGGTGATAAAGGTAGAAAGAGATAGTAGATATCAAGGATATCCCTAATGAGCCAATAGATGAGTTAGAGAAGGGATATATGATTTAAAGACTACTCAGGCTTAGGATAAGATAGATGTGAACCATGATAGAGGGATTTGATATGAGGAGGTATCCTATAGAGGAGGTACTAAGAGGTCATGCAAATGGGAAGACTATGCTAGGTAGTCACGTGGATGGTGAGACTATAGTAGTTGAGATATAGATAAGTAAGAACAGAGGGTTAAATTATTTCTTTATGTTTTTATTTTGAAGTATAAATAGATAGACATTTTGAGATATAATAGTGATGTAATATCCATTTAGTGTGATTTTTTAGATACAAATAAGGATGTAAAAGAGAGATGGGGGTCCCCAGTGAGGGGATCACTCCATGACATCCTAGATGAGAATCTATAACCATATGATCCTACTACATTAGAGATCCTAGTGTACCATATATCCCAACTTAGGTGAGATGGTTTAGACTTTTTGGATAGGTAGTGAGATATATACAAGCACAAAGAGAGAGGATGCAACCAAAAATATATATGGGTGTAGGTGATATGTGGGCATGGTAAGCCAGGGCTTAAGAGAGAGTTACACATCTATCCACATTGGTGTAGATGATATAGATTCAAACCTAGATGACATATTCATACATGTGGGTGGTACATCTATAAGGATAGGTAGAGGGATTGAAATTCTAGATAGCCTCTTTATAGCATACTATTTAGAGGAGTCAAACCAAGGCCTTAGCAAGTAGCATGGCTAGGCCACAAGATAGATATGATGGGACCTAGCCATAGAGTTGGAGCATTATATATGGTTGAATATATTGTATCAAAACTTTATGATATATATAGGATCATTTTGGAATATTGTTGTTGGTTGTGTATGTTATCATTATTGTTTATTATGGTTGAGGTTATAGATGATTTGGATATATTTCTTTGTAGCACATGTATTTTATCTTTGTTGTATATGCTATAGGAAATATATGAGATTTGGTTTCTTTTCTACAATTATGAAAAACACATGGATGGTTAAAAATAAATAGGTAAAAATAACTTGGAAAAATGTAATCAATCAAGAAAGTGTACTACACACTATATCAAGCTAGAAAATGTATAATAAAAAGAAATGATGAAGTATAAATAACCAAGAAATGGTAATTAAGATGGTAGAAAGGGATTTGTTTTTAAACCAAAGTGAAATATTTTTTCACCAAATTAAAACAAGTAAAGTCATACTAATTCGCTTTGGGAAGTATGACAACAATGTAATAAAATGGAAGGTCTATAAAAGGGAAAAAATGGTATAAAAATAAATGAATTAAGTCAATCAATTATACTAAATAATGCTGATAAGTATACAAAAATATTGGTAAAAGATTAGTCTTAAATTGATCACACTAATTCAAGCTGGGAAGTATGAAAAAATAAAGAAATGGTTATATTCTTACATGAAATCAAAAAATAAAATGATAAAAAGGTGAAAGAGAAATGAAGTAAGCATAAAATACACTAAATCAAGTTTGGAATAATGTTAGTGACATGTAACCTCATAATCAATCAAATATTATCTCATATTTGACACATGTAATTTTGGATTGTGACTTGGGTAATGGAAACTTTTATGAGGAATGTCGGTTCCTATCTATGGTCTTACACTACAACTCAAAGAGAAAACCATTGGGGTGGAATAAATAGGAAACATTAAGTAATCAAGGATGTGGGTAATAGGAATAAAAATATGGTAATTTTATAGGATGGATGGGTGTTATCCATGGTCTTATAGTGCAACTCATAAATGAAATCCAAAAGGGAGTGTTCTATAGACAAAACAATATTTCTCAAGAGGAAATATGAGGGATATAGGGAATGAAAAAGAGAGTGTAAAAAGAAAGACTCGATAATATTATGATAATACCTTAGGAGATAGGAGGCATACTAACGACATGAGAAGACATTAAGTGACTAGTGGTCATCTATGTGTAAAGGATACATATTTGTTATAGACACAAAACTTTGTAGGCAAATAGGCATGCTAGTAATATCAACTCATGAAGGTAGACTTTTTCAAGAAAAATAATATGGACCTACCTTCCCATGGCATGTTCCTCATTCTTCAAGACCCCTTATAAAGTTTTCAATCTACTGCAAAGATTGGGTACTTGCGTGAGAAAGTAGGTAGTACTATATATATATATATATATATATATATATATATATATATATTAATTCTCCTCTTCTAATCTATTGGCCTACTACACCCAAAGGACCTCAGATTTATCATGAGGCCAACTATGGAGTTTGAGATTTGATTAGAATGAATATATGTACTTTGAATCATTTCTTTTAGTGTGATTTTACTTTTAAGAATATTATTTCCTTTTGATATCATTGTCTTTTTTTTAAATGATCTAGCTTTTAAATTTAGATGGTTTTTTAAAAATTCCTCCACTAGATAGATTTAGAATGACAAATCATGAGAGATACAGTAATACACATGAATTAGCTATAGGTTAAGGCTAAAGGAAGCTAAGTAACCAAATATAAATACTAACTAGGACACTTAGGCTTGATAATTAACTAGAATGTGATCTCAAGTCTCAACTATGTATATGCTTAGTTTGCCAAAAAGGAAGAAGGTAAAAATGAGATCCAAAGAGAGGACCAGTGTAAGGAAATAGTAATGAGTAGGATTTTTTGATAAATGATCACATGGTAAAAGGTAGATAATAACCAAAGGAAATAATATTTGTATAACCAATTCACAATGATAATTAATGGTAAAAAATGGAGTTAAGAAAGCAAACAATCATGAAGAGGAAAGAAGAGAGTTTTGATTAAAAAATCAAGCAAGAGAGAAATCAATGATAAAGAAAGATAAATATGTGTTGAATATAATTGATACAATAATAAATATATAGTACAAAAAGTAAGAAATCACCATATATGATAATGAAAATTTTGACATAGTATCAAATGATATAATAGATAGATAAAGATAAGATTGGAGCACATGTCCAACCCAAATGAAAATGCAAAAAGCACCATGCATGTTCTCATAAATAATTATAAATATATCCACACAAATTATCCAAGACATAAAATAAATCTTTATGAAGTTGGAGATGAACTGATTTTAATGTCTCATCAATCTTAAATGAATACTAGGTGAATACTTCTCTTCTAATGTCCTCCACAAAAAAGTAGGGATACTTGAAGTATCATGTTGAGGAGGGAAATCAGGCAAGGTATGGTTAGGATAATGCATGGGATTAGGATTTATAGGAGATCCAAGAATCACTAGGGGAGAAGGATCCATGGGTGAAGGAAGGTCCATGGGTGAAGGAATCTCAAGTGGAGGTACAAAAGGTGATGAAGTGACCATAGGAGGTGATGAAAACATAGGAGGTGGATCCATGGGATAAGGAGGAGAATTATTATAGGAATGAACTATAGGAGGAGTGGTAGAAGGTTTGGGAATGGATATAAGGTGATCCTTAAGATGTTTTTGAAGGATGTGGCAATGATTAGTATGATGGGTGCTGCATAGATGCCATAGATAATATAATTTGACATGCTTGGGTAGATATTCAGGAAGTACCTTTGGGGGAGGTATGGATTTGTCTGATGATGGGGAAGAAGGATGAAAGGTATCAATATATTATAAAAACTTATGAAAACAAATGAAATAATGATTATTTATCCCATAGAAGCAACATATATGCTTGTGACTCATTTTAATAGAAGCACTCACATAAGGAGGTGAAATAGGAGTATACGAAGTCAAAGAATGCTTGTTGGCATTTTTTTGGGTAGAGGAGACATCTTAGGTAATGAAATCAAACCATCACCAAGGGAGGGAGATGATGAGGAAGGAATATAATTAGGATTAATGGATAGAGTATTGGAATTGAAAACAAGGGTAGGCTCAGTAATAGTAGGAGCATAAATATGTTTAAATATAGTAAGAGTGGGAAGAGGCTCAACTATAACAAGATCTACTAAGGGAGGAATGGGATCTACAAAAGGTATAATGAGAGTTATACTAAACTCATGGGTAAACTAGATATAAGGTTAAGGGTACCTAGAAAAATATTAAGGCCTAGTAATAGAATGATATTTGAGTATAGTATTACATGTTTCCTTAGAAACTGGAGGTGTCAGAACCATATCTACCCTATAATAAAGGGTGAAAATACAAAAACTATGAACTATAAGTGAATGAAAATTATGAGATGAACAAAAATAATCAAGTAAATAAGAAGGATAATAGATAATTTTAGCATTATATTATTATATAAGACTACCTAATAGTGGATCATCTAAGGAGTAACCATCATCATAATATGATGTGTGAACATAAATGGCATAGGTAGGGATAATCTTGTCATTTGAGGAAGTATGGTGAATAGAATGCCTAGTCTTTGTTAGGACTATAGGAATGTCATCACAAGGAGGTTTATGCATGTAAGGTTGTAAGGAATCAAGAATCTATAAGATGAGATGAGGTGAGAGATTAGAATATTTGATCTTTATGTTAATCTCATCAAGATCATCATCATTGGAATCTAATAGGTTAGGAAGAATTTTACCAATTATCTTAGGATTCCCACTATAAATTTGGGTTGAATTAATAGGAAAGTTGAGATGCTAAGACTCATGGAATGTAACACTTGGAAAAGGTTCACGAGTAGGAATCTTGAAGATACCATGATATTGGAATTGTTTGAAATTACAAAGGTTAATATCACCTTAAATATTGTAAATGGATTCATTTTGAGGGAGTTTAATGCATTGGTAGGTGGAAGAAGAAATAGCTCTCATGTGATGAGTCTACAACCTACCAAGCAAGATGTTATAATCAAGAGGGAAGGTAAACATAATCACCTTCACATGGATAGTGATAGATTGGATGATAATGGGAAGCCACATGTAACCTAGAGGAAGAACTTTCCTTATATCATATCCTTGGCATATACTACATATAGACTTGATATTGCATTTGGAATACCCATGATTCCTAATGATATTGAGAGAAGAAACACATGTTTCATAACCCTCATTGATCAATGCATGTTTAACTTCGATATCACCTATTAATACATTAATAAATAAAAGAGGATCATCTAGATGAAGCATAATATCATTAAGAATCATAGAATCTATGGAAAATTTTAAATAAAGAGAAGTGTTTGAAGTTTCATCAATATTGATAGACATCTCTTCACATTGTTATAATATACTATAATTGGAAGTAGATAAAGTTGCTACTATCATGTTAAGGGAGGATGAAGGAGATTCATCTTAATAGTAGCTACATAAGATGGTTTTGATGATGGGTAAAATTCCTCATAAGCTCAAGGAATAGAATTTATGATGGGATATTAGTGAGTTCCACAATGTGATCCCACTCATCATAGCCCATAAGAAGGTTGTTAGATATAGGCTCATAATGGTTAAAGAGGTCCTCAGAAGGAGAAATCAAAGTGCATTGAAATTTTTGTTGATAAGAATGAGAAGAAGGTTTGGAATAAGGTTGTAAATCATGTTGATATGATGTAGTAGTTGGTTCGAGTTGATTTTGAGAAATGGAAGAAGAAGTGTTAGTAGAAGCTTAGTTATCATTATTGTTATAAGATGATGGAAGAAGGGTAGAGATAGAATGGGAAGTTTTATCCAAGGTGGAATCATAAATTAGATCATTGAAGGTAATAAGGCCATCTTGACTTAACTCATTTAAATGAGTTGGAGAATATTCTTAAATAACATGATATGTTTGAGATGAATGAGGAGTGTAGATAGGTTGAGAGTAAATATAGTCCACCACCCTTTGCATATTAGTCATGCTAACCACATTTTCTTTAGGTTTCAACAAGACTTTCAACATTATTGGTGGAAGGGGTGGGCTTGTCTTGGTTGTCTTGAATTGGTTGATTAATAAGAAGAGGGTATTTATAGATAGATAAATAATCATTTTCTTTGGTTTGAGGCTTCAAATTTGTCAAGTGATTTATATTCCTTGAAAGTAGTTTCATAATCGTGTTGAAACTTTCTAATGATAGAATCATGATCAAAATTAGGTCCAAGAAGAAAATCCAAGGTAAATTATGAAGTTATCTACATGTCTCATGAGAATGACCCGAACTAGCATAAAACCAACAAAACTTATTAGGATCATACCAATATTTCATAAGATGAGCAGGTTCAAGCTCTCATGGAAGAAGCTCGGGTATACACTTAAGAAATTCAACCTAGGATAGAGGTTTATGAACATTGACGTTGTTTGGTAAAGACAGATGAGGATTATTATATTATTGAGAAGGGGGAGATAGTTCTAAAGAAATGGTAGGAATGATAGCTTGAACATTATGAATGGTTTCATAAGAATTGGTAACAACATCATTGCTAATATTGTGGTTTTTTTAGTTTAGTAAGATATGAGGACCTATAGAGAGTTGGGGTGGCTTGAATTGATGCATTAAGAAATATTAATGTTTAGCTTGTTAAATATCCTCCCCCAAGGTACATGGATAGAGAGTGTAGACAAGATATTGTAATTTAGTAAAGAGGGCATTGGTAAAGAGATGGAAAAGATTGTCAACAACCATGTTATGTTCACATTTATTTGATAAAGTCTTCCATCTTTTAACAAAGGCTTGAGCAGTTTCATTTTCATTTTATTTGAAATTTATGAAATAGTCCAAAGTGTTTTTGGGAAGATCACTATTTTGGAATTATTGCACTAAAGCATTGACTAGATCCTCCAAACTAGTAATGGAATGTGGTCTATGTTGATTGTAACAATATAAGGCATCACTTATGAGTCTTTTGGCAAGGATCTTGGTAGTGAAAAAGGTGTTTAATTTGACCCAATCCTTATAAATATTTCCAAATGTCTTATGATGAAGGGTAGGATTAGTTGATACATTATAATAAAATGTAGGTGTTATACCTCCTTTGTCAATGTTGTAAATTTGAATAGTAAGAGGATCATTTTTAAGATGCTTAATGGTTTTGTTGATTAAAGGAGGTTGAGGAATGAGATTTCCTTGAGAATATTGAATAGGAGGAGGGGGAACATTTTAGTGATGTGTGGCCCAATCCATTAGTTGTGGATGAAATTGAAGGTGAAGAAGGTGGTTTTGAATTCTCATCATTTAATTTGTGTTATGAGCTTGAAAGGGATTCATTTGATTGAGATTTTACAAATAAAGTTGATGTGTTTGATTAGCATTAGTATAATAATTAATTTTTGCATTAATGTTAGTATTAGTGTCTTGGGTACCACTATTGGTGTTAATAGGATCTTGAGAAGAATTATGAGAATGTGACACACTAGTGGCAAAGTTTGCTTATGTAGCAAAAGGTGGACTAGTGAATGGTTATGAGGAAGAAGCACTAGAAGAATGATTTCATTGGGTATAACATGAAGCACTAGTAGATGTATTAAGGATAGTGGATCTTAAGAGAGGCCCACTATATGTAGAACTTACCATGTTAGTTGATATACTAGGCATGCAGATGGAAGAAGTTATAGAAGAATAGGACATGGTATAAGGAGTCATAATCAAAAGAAGAGGCAGAGAATAAAAAAAAGTGGCACCCCCAAATCCTATTGAGAATGTCAGAGTAGGAAAATGAGATTCTTTAACTTAAACACTAATCATAAGATTATAAATGGTAGAAGAATCCTTTCCTTGATGTTGAGGAAATTCATGGATAAAGAAGAGCATTTTGGGAGTATATTCTAACTTGGATTGATCTTCTAATGAGAAAATAGGAATATTTTATGAAGAGGTATCAGGATGAGTCCCATATTTCATTATACAAGTGGAAATATAAACATTACTAGCATCCAAGAAAGGAGCACTAGTTTATCTATGAGAGACCCTATGAGGATTGGTAAAATTCATCATGTCTATTGATTGTAACTCAGTGTCACTATCAAGTAAATATTTCATGATGAATGGAAAGGAAGAAATATGAGAAATTAAATAACCAAGAAGTGACTAAAATAGTATAAGGTTGACTGGGTTGACCTAGCATAAAAAAGGGACTACAAAACTATACAGGGTCAACTAGGTTGATCTAGTATAGTACATAGAGACTAGAAAAATAAGTAAAAGGGGATGAAGATAGTATATGGTTAATTGGGTCAATATTATATAGTTCAAAAGGGATATAAAAAGGTATAGGGTTGATTGGGTTGACCTAGTACAACATACATGAAAGAAAAAAAAGTTTGTAACAAGTTGTGAACTAAAACAAGATAATTTTTGTAATTAATCTAGGAAAGTAAGAACTAAAGGGAAAAATATAGTAAATTGGATCAATGTTGGTCAATATAATTGAAGTACATAATACAAAACCTTTCCATAATGCTGGATAATGCAAGTTTTTTTACACACAATTGAGCAAAGAATAATCAATCAACTTGAAAAGTAAAGAGCTAACTAATTGGTCAACCTATGATGTTTTATTAGATTATTAAGAAGTGATTTTAAATGTGATGGAAATTTGGATATAAATCAAGGAACTAGATAGAAATATAAAGATGGTTTAAGGTAGTTTGGGATGAAAGGGGTTGTAGTAGCAATGATATAGGCTTGGTATTAGGGCCTATCCCCTTACTTCACACACCACAATGATAAGGGTGTCAGGTGCCTAGCTAGAATATATGATTAAGCATGCTTTATACTTGACCATAGTATAATTTTGACTTCCACCTTGGTGATTAAATCCAAATAGGTTGGCCTTGGATAGACAAATATTAATGTTCTTGTTTATATTATGTGATTTGTCTATGTTTTCATAAAATAGAAATAGTGAAGCTAAATGGTTAACTAAAAACCCCATAATTAGAATATGTAAATTATTTTAAGCATGAAAACAACAAGAAAATAAAGGTGTGAACTAATTAATAGCATATAAATATTATTTCCAATTTGAAATAAGGTATAGTGTTGACACTATATGCACAAAATGTAGAACATGATCAATAGGGTCAAACCTGTACTACATAAGCATGGTCTAAAAATATATAGGGTCGATCAAGGTTAAGAAAGTTATTTCAAAAAATAGACAAAACACAAAATTGGGTTGATAGGGTCAATCAATTTGATTGTTCAAGGGTAGCTTTTAAGACTACAAACAATGAAAATAAATACATTAAAAGAAAGATATAGAGAGATAAAAAGGAACTTTGGTGGATTAGAGATGATAAAAATGAATATTAATAGTCAATAGCCTTGAAGAATGATTAAAAACATACTAACTGGGTCAATTGGGTTGATCAAGTTATGTAAGGACCTATTAAAGAAGCCTAAAAATGTACAAGGTCAACCAAGGTTGACCTTATATGTTTTCTAAATACTTGAAAGTGTTTAGGGTCACTTGGTTGACCTAGTATTCTAAACTATAAGTATAGAATTTTGGAAACCTATAATTGGTCATCTAAGATCATCTAATTACCTATTCCTAAAAATCTATGCATAGAGATTACAACTGGGTCGATAGAGTTGATCCAATACGATAGATATATGATAAAAATAATGATAAAAAGAATGAAATAAAGTAAAATAAATCATGCATAGGTTATTTTGACATCAATTTCACCAAATTATATTCAATCATAAATGCATCATATCTATAAATCAATCTTGGCTTGAATATGATAAAACATACCTACACTTCTAATTGGAAATACATTTGTTAAGTAAGAGCATGAACAATATATGGATCTTCTAGAATTAATTAGGAGATCACTTATCATAATAAACCATGTAAGGTAGGATTCTAAATCTTATAATATAACACAATCATATAAAAACACTAAAAGAGTTCTAATGTTTGATATTTCACCTATGCTAATAAACAAAAAAGTAAATCTAATCTAGTGCACACCAAAGCTTATGGTACAAAGTGGGGGTTAAAAAAAGAAAAGAAAAATTAAACCAAACATTCATAGAAGACATATACTCATGTCAATGTATATAGAATCGTAATACATAGAATAGAGAAGCACATATACATTGACATGAATATACCCATCGAGCCTCAATCTCTCCCTTAGCCAAGGAAATTCACAAGAAATTGTTTTGGTATGTAAGGACAATAAATAAAAATCAGATATAGGCTACACAACCTATCTATGCATCAAAAAAATTCTCCACAAGACAAGATTTGTATCTCCAAAGAAAGTATGGAACCTTATGATTTATTCCTGAAGTAGAATGGTCAATAACCAGATGTTCATTCACACTTATTCTTCTTCACTGCTTTTCTCTAGAAATGCTTATAAATGAGATTGTATATATAGGTGGATCTTTCCCTAAATCCTCCTAAAAACATTGGTTTTACAGGTTTGTCCATGGTCAACCCTATATGTTTTCAGGGATAATTCACTAGGTCTCAGCCAAGTCAACCAAAAGGCTAACAAACCCAAAAAGTGAAAAATACCATAAACTATATATGGTTAGCTATGGTCAACCTGGTACAACTGACAATCCAAAATGGAATTAAGGCAAGAAAATGAGGATGAAAATAGGAAAATGACTAGAATATATAAGATTAAGAAGATTAAGCTTAGGGTTAATGGTTTTAGAAGATGATTGTGCAGATGGAAAGTGGTAAAAGGGACAAAAATATTATGAAGCACCAATGGTCTTCCCAACCCTTTTTTGGTGCACCCTTTATGGCATGCATTCAAAGAGATTGAGACTTGACAAGTTTTTGCAAGATACAAAGTGTTAGTAAACAATAAATGTTTGAAAATATTATGTGTATCTATGAACTATTTAAAAGTTATGGAGTACAAAAGTCATGAAATCTAAAAAATACTAAGTTAGAATAGTTATGAAGACCTTGGAAGAAGTGAACTCAAAATTCATGAATTTGAAAAACTTATGACAAAACAAATTTTTGATGAACAAAAGCCCTAAAAAAGAAAATTTGTAAAAAGAAAAATCCATGAGATAAAACATACAAAGTAAATAATATGTGAAGTCATAAACTTAGAATTTTAAGTTTTTATTTATCATTAAAAAATTTAAAAACTACATAGATACCAAAAATCTTAAATCCCATCAATAGGTTAATCTTAATAAAACCCATAGAGAAAACATGGATGTTGGGGGGGGGGGGGGGTCCAAGTGCATTAATATAAAATAAGCATATTTAACAAGAATCATGAACATAAGGGATAATAATTTTATATATTTTAACCCTAATAAATATGCATATAAATGTTAATGAAAGTATTTCCAAATTATAATTAGGCTCTCAAACTGTAATGGGTTCGTATTTAATAAATTCAAGAGTGGGGTGTGTTCAATATAAGAACTTGGTTTTCAACCAACTATTAGTCACCTTGGATCTTTAAGTTTTGAATTCAAAAACATTTCAAAATGAACATGGTAAGTAGTAGGGCCTGATATTAAGGCCCATTATTCATACATTTTAATTATATCTTGATACCAAAAGGAATGCCTCACCCTTTAAGGAAAATTAAGAATGATTCATATTGTAGTGCATAAACAACAATTAAGCCCATCATAGTAAAGGACCCATTGATCATTATTAGAGGGGGGATAATCATCTATTGAAGTTTATTTATCTTTTGGCATCTCAATCATATGGATGTCAAAATTTTTGGGTAATCCCTCTTGGGGTTACCAGTCCTGAGAGTCTAAAGAATAATGAGCCTATCCCTTCTACGAGGAAAATGGGTGTTGTAGAAACTTAAAATACCTACTTTTATGGTCAAGATGAAGGCTGAGAAAAAAAATTTAGAGATTGAAAGATTGTTTTTTAATCTCTAGGTTGAGTAGGTAATAAGATAAAAAAATTCAAACGGATGCTTATTAGGCCTTCTCTTTAGTGTTTGAACTATGCCAAGATAGTTAGGATCTTGTTTAGACATATAGAATATGGCAACATAGTTAACATTTTTTAATGATACTTATTTACAATTATTGTAATAAATCATAATATAACTAAAATGTAACATAATATATGATAATCCACTTTGAGGAAAAAACCTCCAAATCCTTACAATAATATATAACTCACATATAACCTACTTTGAGTGATCCACAGTTGTCCCTATATATAGACTGAATGGTCAGGGTCACACCCATTCATCCCACCCTTACATATTTATAAGTTAGATTAAAGTAAAAACTAAATAAAAAATTCAAATAGATAGAAAGAGTGTGCCATAGATTAATGATTAACATGCCTCTCACTTTAAAATAATGTTTCCCTCAACATTGAAAAACTCTAGATGGTGTTATATAAATGTTACAGGAACTTCTTCCTCTTCACTACATTTATTCACATTATCCACATCATCATTATCCCCTTAAATGTAGAATAATATATTCTTAGAAAACTTACAACCTTTTATCCATTTTTTATCACAATTGAAACATAATATTTTTGCTCATTTATATACATTTTGGTGAGGAGTCAATCTTATAGGCTGAGGGAAGGTTTGTGTTGGACCCAAATATCTTCGATAGTAATGAAATACATTTGGTTAATGAGATGCATTTCCTCTAGAATATGATTTTTGGTGATAGATTAAAATATAGTATCTATATTAAACATGCATACCTCATGCTCAATGTGGTTTTTCAGACCTGTAAGAAACAATTGATTCAGGTGCTCCTCAAGAATGTTATCCATGCACAAAGAGAGGTTTTAGACTTGAAGAACATAATACTTAAATATTAGGTGAGATGGAGAGTCTTATTTTTATCTTGAGAACACAACCATCTATACCAAATTATTTTTTATATTTATATATATAGGGATTAAAGGAAAGTATTTTACAACTTGTAATTTGGTGTATATCAATAAAATATCCATTTGGTTGATCTAGGTGATCATATCCTTCCTATCACGATTTCACATTTCCACTTTTGGAATCATGTTCCTTGGATACAAGGTAATTTAATTTATATTGGGATGGATACAAGATACATTTTGGTTGGGTTATTCAATGGTTATAAGTGGTTAGTTTGTCGAATTATTCTTGAAAGTTATCACCAATTCTACCATTGAATCTTGTATGGTCTTCATTTATGAATGTAGGCCTCATACCTCAGATTGTATGTTATCTATAACATATTGAAGATATATTAATTTATGATATATAGTATAAAATATTAAAATAAATAATTTAATATCTACCCCTTTTTACTCCATATCTTATTTATGAAGAGTTTTTCCTAAAGTTTCAACACCCTTTCTTTTGCACCTAGTGTGCGGTCTTACCATAACAAGGCTTGACACTGTCACCCCTAATTTTCACTATTGACCAAAATTTGACCAAGTGATTTGGAAAAAATGTTAGACTCACATATTAAAACACTAAAAATTGACCTATACTTAATTTATTAAAGCTTTCTAAAAATATAAGAAAATAAAAAAAATCCTTAAATTATAGACTATAGATTGAGATTATGAAAAATAGTAAAAATGTGATAACTCCTTTAAATTTTTTTTACTATAAATCATTTAAAATTTATCTTAAAATATCAAAAAAAATTCTCTTGATGACTTTTATAATGTTCCAATTCAATTAAAAACATGAAAAAAAAATGCAATGGTTTTCAATATATATTGGAAACAATATTCTTTACCAAAATCTATGCTCAAGTATCACTTCTAATGATATTTATTCAAAATTAAAGTAAAAAATCACAATATAACTATAATTTAATATGATATATGATAATCCACTTCAAGGAGTAAACCTACAAATCCTTATAATAAGATATAACTCACATATAAACTATTATCACTCTAGAGTGCACCCTGCTTGAAGATGTGCAAGGCACACCTTCAACTCTAGCAGATAAAATGGGAATTTCTCAAAGTGTGGGTGACTATATGATGATAATAACCTATATAGAGGGTTGATTCACTTAATATTTATCAATTAAATCTGAACTACTATGATTTTATGGTGAAAAGTGGGATGGGAAACTGAAGGTAAATCCTAATTAAAGGGGTGATGCACTTGAATTGCTTATATCCTCTAGAAGCTATTGAAATTAATGCACGTATATAAACCAATAAAATTCCTATTTTTACCTTAAGCATAAATATTTTAGATGAAGGGTTGAAAGGATTTTGGATTACAAAATTTCTCTTACCTCTTCAAATGACCTAAAGAAAGTGAGATAGAAAGAAATATGTGAGGAAGGGACATGAAAAAAGGAGATATAATCTCACTTATATGCTGATTCACAATAAAATACACTCTATTCTCTATCAAATCTCATATGTGAAAAAAAAATCTTCTTTATTGATGTATGGTCTAGATTACAATTTCTTCTTATCCCATAGAAATAATGGAAAAATGGTTTGATTAATCCATTATATATGACTCTAAACCTAATAAAATCCCTAAGTGGAATTGAAAATGGATAAGGGGTGGTATTTTTTGACTCAAATCAATACAACTCCTTTTACCAAGATTAAACAATTCATAAAAAGCTTTAACCCCAAAAAATTTGAATGATTTTCAAACTTTTGCATAAGAATATAGTGGTGGGGTCCAAGTTTGACAAGTCAAACTATATTTCATGGAGATATAAACCAAATATTAAAATATAAACTCCACTTCATTTGTTTGTAATCTGAGTTGGAATAAGAGAACATTCCCCTTTACATGGAAATTAAGAGTGGATGTGGCACTTGTCAAATAGTCAACTAGAGCTCAAGACTAGTCAACCTCAATTAGCTTTCCCATACATGAAAATGAACCTTAAATAATGAAACATGCATGAATATTACTGATAAAATCATAAATATTGTGTGTAAACTTAGACTAAACTCTTTGTATAGTTATCCAATACTCAAGTCCAACATCACTTTTTAAACAGTTAGGCCAATTAAGCCAAACAGGCCTATTAGCCAACTTGTGTAATTGGACACCATGAAACCTAAAATAATATTCCATAAAACCTAAAAAAACCAAGAAATAGACTTGGAAAAACTTTATTCATCATCAAATATGTGACTTTGATGTGAAAACCTTCATCATTCAATCAATAGAGTTGACTAGGCCATTTTGCTCAAATTTCTAGCAGACTGGCCATTGTGATTGAGCTGGTAGGGACCATTACAAGGTTATTTATGATAATATTAATATTTAAGGATTAATATAAACTTATAGGCTTTGATATCCAATGATTATAATCCTTTGAGTTGCCCTGTACTTTGTTTTACATGTTTTTTTCCACAAAAGAAAACATGATTTCTACCATGATCTGTATAGCTCCATACATTAAATTTATGTTTATTCAATACTCTCTGATTTTAATTGATGTTTTATAATGTTTAAGGTTGATCCATGGTGAATTTTTTCCAATAAAATCCACTTTTCACAAAACTAGTTTTTTAGGCATTTAGGAGGGTTTTAGAGCTAAATATTCAAACTAGTGATTCATGGGGAAAAGACATAAAAATCCTTAAAAATTACCTTTTATGTGTATAAATTTTACCCCTATGACATATTTGAAAATATTTTTCTCCCATGTGAAATATAAGAATAGTTACCACGTAAATGAAATTTGTCTGTGTGGAATTGACTGCATTTTGGGCTGCCTATGCTCTTAGCAATTGTTTATAAATATCAAACCCTAAAATGATATAAAATTTTAATTAATTTTAATTTTATATGGGTAATAAAAACATACTTATATAATTTTTCCAAACTACACTTGTGGTGAACAAAATGAGCATCTAAACAGGATGTTTGGAAGGGTGCCTAGAACTGTAAAAAGTGAAAAACTCCACTATGATAAAAATATTTATTTCCCAAATTCAAAAATAATAAATAATTCATTATGAAACCTTTAATTAACATTATATAAAAACACCTTTAAATTCCTTTTGTTGTGAAAGTCAAAAAATGCCTTTTTGGCCTAAGTGCCTCTTTGCCTACAAAACACTATGTGAGCATGTTTTACAAAACAATTGGAGTTTTTACACTCTCTATATGTCTAATTATGATTTTAAAATATAATTCCATTATTTTAAATCCTTAAATTTGTTTTATAAGATTTTGAGGTACTCTAGAATGAAGCATGCTCCAATGGTGACCTCAAATGAATAGGCTAAGGTTTGAGACAAAATAGAGAATATGTGCACTTTTAAAATTGACATTAAACTTTTTCATATGGTTCTCCAACTCATTATGACATTTTTTACAAATTTTAAAGTCTTAAATCCACTTGTAGCTCCCAAAATCTTTAATTTTCTCTTAATTTTGACCTCTGTGCATGGACTATCTACATTTTTTATATTGATTTTTGGTGTTTTGAATGTGAATTTCATGAATTTTATAGGTTTTAATGTCAAAATAATCTTAATTTATCTCAATATCCTCTTTATTATTTTGGTAAACTCCTTTACCCTTATTTTCAAGCATGCTTAGACTCCCAACAAGTAGTATAGGCCTCAAATGACTGAGTTTTACTTCTGCAAGTGTATGTTGATCAGATTTGATAATTTTTATTGGAATTTTCATCTTAAAAATGTGTTTTAAAATTGTTTAGATCAAAATAAAACCCTCAACACATATCTCCTTCATGGCAATTTAACTCAAACCTAAGCTTTAGGCTTTCAACTAGGTACAATTTTGTACAATGGATTGTACTATAGATGGTCCTTTGAGAGTTATTTCGTTTATTTTTTGATGAAACTAACATATTTTCACTCCTTTTACTCTTTATCCACTAGGTATGGAGCAATCCTAAAAGCCATTGTCCACACTTGTTCTTACTACCATTGAAAGACCTTGATAAATGGTTAAAAGATTATCACCCTTATGTATAGATGTAGATGTTCTTGTTAGGTGAACCTCACCTTATTCATGTTCAGTATAATCCATTCACCCTTTCCTAATGGTTATGAATCGATACTATCCACTGATTCACTCTTGAAACTAAAAACATCTACTAAGCCATTGCATTAGGAAATTCTTCCATTTGAAGGCTACAAGCCTGTATTAGCATGGTTATATGTTAATATTATCCATTTAAATATCCTTTTTCATGATGATATGTGTCCATTTCCATTTGATGAATAACTAATCTCTTTCCCTTCATAATTCCATTCCTCTTTTCATTAGGCCTTTTTCTGACTTAGAAAGTGCTTTAACCTTAAGGTAACTAAAGGCCCATAGGACATTATTACCATGGATGCATATGCTTATGGTTAATGGCCCCTTATTTATAAAATTTACATGAATTATTTAATTTTTTTAGGATAGGGAATTCTTTATGCTCACCTCATATATCTTAATTCAAGGCTTGAACAAAAGAAGATCTACATATTGAAACCTGTAGGTGACTCCTTTTCCTTAGGACAATATAGTCCCTCATGACCACATTAACAACCTTAAATTAATGTTTCTTTCAATGAAATATCTCTCATTTGATTATTATACATGGAGTCTTGTGAAGTATGCATTAATATGTAATCAATTAAAAATTGATACATCATTGATTCTCTTTGGCTATATGTTTTAGTATGAGGTGACTGTAGGGAATTATTAGCACTATAAGTGCTCATGTATCTTGAATTGGAGCCCATCCCTTACTATTAAAACTAAAAAAATTGAGTATTTCTATTAAGGAACCATTATTAGCAATGTTTTAGGTTTTAAAAACTCCTTTAGATCTACTTGTAGTTCAGTCACTCATCAACTATATGTGAGTACACCTACAGGCCTATAGGGCATTATTACCTTTGATTGCATACCTAAATCAAAAACCTCAAAACCCCCTTGAGTTAATCACCAAACATCACATATATTCTTGATGTTCTTATGAAATAGTTTCCCATGAATAAAACCCCTAAACAACTCACTATAAGTCCCTTCACCTAATTCAAAACTAAAATATGAGCATGTTTGTAAAGAGAAGACAAAAATCTTTGATACAAGTTTTTAGGCCCATATGATAATTATCTTTTCTTAGAACCTCACCAAGATAAGTCCACCTCTATTATATGCTTTACTTGTATATGGTTGTAGTTAACTATTTCAAGAGATCCTTGCTTAATGTAGTATTTCCTTAGGCTTTTGAAACCATAAAGATCCCTTGGTTAGTAAGCATGGTCATTATTTTTCTATTACCCTCATATATTAGATATGAAACTCCTTTATTTCTCACTAATTTATCCTACCTTCATTGTATTGAAGAACCTTGACTGTGCTTTTCATGCTTAATAGCCCTTGTATAGACTAGGGTTGTAGGTGCTCCAAAGAGTTTTAACCAAAGATGCCAAAAGGTAGTATAAGGTTCATAAATATTACTTTCTATATAAAATCATTTACATGGTAACTAAAGTGATCAATTATTGATGTACATTCAAATCATTACCTTCCCTCCTTATGGCTGGTAGTTGTAGGATGACCTCACATAGGCTTGTAGATGATGTTTCATTAGTAACACTTACAACTCAAATATAATTGTTCATTATGCCTATATCAAGAATGTAAGGTGAGATAGATTTAAGTTCTTTTTTTTACACCATGATGTCTTCTTCCCAATAGTCATATCTCACTAAAAAATTATTGTATTATGCTATATTTGTATGGACAATAGTTTATCTATGACCTTAAGGAAGGATCAAAGGCAAATTTGATCTTGGATCCTCCTCATGGTTGCCTTATGAGGTCACCTATATTGACCATTGTAGAGAGAACCTTAGTAGCTGCATCTTGATGATTTATGTCTTCATGGATTTCCTTGACTAAAAAAATAGGGCTCTAGGTTCCCAATGGTGACTATGTTAGGATATTTTATGATCTATCTTATTTGATCATGCCTTTGATGATGATCCTCTATCAACCTTGACTCTCTTTATGATGGTAATAGGTGATAGATAAGGGATAAAGGATGGTGAAGAGGAGAAGTTAATTCATTGAATAAGGATGTGGAGACACAAAACATAGTGAAAAACTCGGTGATTTGAAAGTGTTTTGAAGTGAAAGATATGGAGGTTTGAAAGGAGAGCCAAGAAACAAGCCAAGACAACTCAAGGATCAATCCACAAACCTAAATATATATTCATTATATCACATGAATTTGGAGGCCATTGGAGGAGGGGAAGAGAGTAAAATTGAAACTTTGGTTTTCTCAAAAACCCTTAAAATTTGCATAAAATCCTTAAAAATGGAAAATTAGGTCCTTATGAGACTCTTGAAAGTATGGAGATGATTTATTAGCCATTAAAACTTAATAATCCTTGGTATTTGTGAATTTAAAACATAAAAAAAATTATTTAAACCCTAAAAAACACAAATTTTTGATAATTTTAAATTATCTTCTTCTTCTTTGAACATACAATTCATCCTTACAAGCTTACCAATGCTGCAGATTAACTAGCTAAGTTTGAGACCTTTTTTTGACATTTAATTGGAGGAATAATACCTTTAAAATTCCATGTAATGTTTTATCAAGACCTCAATATTCTGCAATAATCTGAATTTCCATGAAACTCTACCCAAGTGAGGAGAAATTGGAGAAAAATAGTTGCCTTTCTAGTTTTAAGGTAGCAGAATTTGACCTATCTTCAACTAGATAGTTCATGAGCATGGAAAATACAATTGATAAACTACTTAGACCATTAGGAATCCATTTGAGTCTATTTTCTTCACCCCAAATTTTAGACTTTTACACTCCTCTAGCAGTCCATACCATCAAAAAACCTACTGGTAGGTTTCTCTTTGCCAACAAACAAGAAACTAAAAGGAAGCTATTTTAGGGATTATAGGCTCATGAATTGCCATGAAATTTCTAATTAATCTTGGTAGTGGTCTGAACTTGACCTCCACAAACCTAGATGTATGGTTTCTATATGGATTCCATATTATGCTCATGAAATAAGATAAAAAGGCCTTCATTTTGCCTTTTAAATCCAAATCAAAGATTCCACTACTTGAAATAGAATCCAAAAGGATAATTACATGGTATAAAATTCAAAATACACCTTTCTAACCTTTTTCCATGCCTTAAAACTATAAATTTGGCAAGTGGGAGGCTAATTTTGGACCTTTTTGGGGCTATTTAATCTTTCAAAACACCTTTTTATGACTTGAAATTTTAGACTTAGGATATTTTTATGTTTTTTTAAAATATATTTCTGAAGCTCTTTTTCAATAAAAATGACTCAATTTCAATCCATTTTTGATGTTTTTACCAAAATTCACATTTTTAAACCACAATTGATCTGTTTGACCAACTACAAAGGGAAATTGACCATTTTTGGGAAAGTTTTGGAGAATAGGGGTAGTAATTTGGCCTTGATAGGAAAAATTACTAAATTTTTTTGTGTCTTTTAGGGGTTGACTAGCCTACTAGCCAAAAGAACTCAAAACTTATATTATAGATAGACCAGGACAACACTGAAACTATGAAAGCTTGCAAACTAATACATAATCAGAGAAACTGGCACAATAACAATGGACATGTGCACTTAGAGGAAAGGAAAACAACACTAAAAGGAAAAAAAAATATTGAAAACATGTGCATAAAAGCACTTAGAGGAATGAAACTATGACTCGTCTATGTATAAACTGACCTCCAACTTGTTGGTCCTCCTGGATCAAAAGGAAATCTCTTCAGTACACTTTCATAATAAGATGGAAAATGATGTGCTACATCTTCCCTTACAAGATCAATGGCTGAGAAATCAAGAAACTTCTTTGCCAACTCCTTTGTTATGGCCATATGTGGAAACATAGGAACAAAGTAACCTCTGATGTAGACATACTCACTTGGTGGCTCTTTCTCCTTATTAGGATCCATTTATTCATAATCTATTGACTAATTTGAACATAAAATATGTTTTAATTACCTTTTTTAAGCATACCTTTGTTTGTATGCTGATCAAGAAGATGATAGGCCATTCTAAAGATTTGAAACAAGTCTATGTGAACCATGAAATCTTGAGGTGGTAGAATTAAAGGACTACCCACTCTATCTTATTTGATTTTATTGACAACATTACTCTCTTTGGCTATAATCAAACTATAATCCATTCGAAGAAGAACATATCCTACTCTTAAAACTTTAAACAAGTCCTCCAATGAGCTTTCTAGCTAATTGGTAATCTTTGGTTGTCCCACAAATTGATCAGTTGTTACATTCATTTCTTCATCCTCTTCATATAATGGTAGCACTACTTCCTTAACATCTTCATGGACACTTTCATCCTCTTCAATAAATTCCTCTTGAAGCTCATTTGAATCTGAAATTTCCTTTTCTATTTTTGATGTGACATGCTCCTCTTCCTGAGTGTGAATGGTAGGAGTGCAATACAACTCATCTTTTGATATAACTTGAATTGGTTGGCCAACTTCAACATGGAGAGTGGGAGATAATCTCATGAATCTTGGAATCTTGAATGGAGTATATTTTTGAGCCATGGTAGCTTCATTTTTTTCTCCAAAGTGTTGTCAAGATTTCTAACTCTACCTTATCCTTCTTCTTGATAGTTTATTTCTCCAAAATTGCCTCTTGTTACTCTTGAATGGTCTCTTGGATTGATTTATAAGATGGGAATGTTGGAGGAGGATAATAATGACTTAAAACACTTTGAGGCTTGATTTATAAGGGAAGCATAGATGGCATATATGAAGGCTCTAGTAAAATAAATAAAGGGACATAAGATTGAGGAAAATGTAGCTACTAGCCTTCATGACTCATTAGCGTATCTTCTATTCTTTCAATGAAACCTCCAATATCCAACATAGTATTTGAGAGAATTTAGTGATTTTCCCTCTTAATGGGTGTCCATTTTTCTTCCACTAGCTTCAATGATTCCCCCAAATGATGAATCAAGTGAGTAGGGGTATCGTGGCCATAATAGCTTTTGGAATATATCTCTAGTGCATGCCTATCAAGGCTCACTAGAGTTTGTTTAAGTGCTGATATGGATTGGGTAGATACAAAATGGTCATAGTTAGGTTGTCTATATGGGTAGGATGGATCATTATAGGATAGGTTATACTGCTCATAGTAAGGATTATATGGATCCATACTAAAATATACCATTAGAGACCATTAATTAACCAAATGTTGAAAGTAGTCAATAATTAAAATGATACCTGATCTCCTGATTACCTCCAAAGGCTAGTATGTAGAATTAAGGTCCCACTAGGCATGCTAAAAACTATTATCACTATAGAGTGCACCCTACTTGAAGATGTGCAAGGCACACCTTCAACACCAGATGATACAATGGGAACCTTTTAGAGTGTGGGTGACTCTATGATGAGAAGAACCTCCAAAGAGGGTTGGTTTCCTTAAGATTTATCAATTAAATCTAAACTACTATGATTTTGGAGTGAAAAGGGGGAGGGGAAACTTAAGGGAAATCCTAATTAAAGGGGTGATGAACCTAAATTGTTTATATCCTATAGAAGGTATGGAAATTAATTCATGCATATAAGCCAATAAAATTTCTTGTTTTCCTTTAAGCATAAATATTTCAGATGAAGGGTTGAATGGATTTTGGATTACAAAATTGCTTTTACCTCTTCAAATGACTTGCATAAGGTGAGATATAAAGCAATAGGTGAGGAAAGGACCTGATAAAATGAGATAAAATCCCACTTATATGTTGATTCACAATCAAATACACTCTATTCTCTATCAAAATACATGCAAAAAACAAAATATTCTTTATTGATGTATGGTATAGATTATAATTTCTTCTTCTCCTATAGGAATAATGGAAAAAGGCTTGATTAAGCCAATATATATGTCTCTAAACCTAATATAAGACCCAAGTGGCATTGAAAATGGATAAGGGGTGGTCTTGGTTGACTCAACTCAAGACAACTCCTTTTACAAAGATTAAACAATTCATAAAAAGCTTTAACTCCACACAATCTATATGCTTTTCAAACTTTGGCATAGGAATATGGTGGTGGGGTCCAATTTTGATAATTTAAACTCTCTTACATGGAGATCTATGACAAATATTCAAAGATAAACTCCACTTGATTTGTTTAGAAGCTGAGTTGGAATAAGAGAACATTGCCCTTTGCATGGAAATTATGAGTGGATGTGGCACTTGACAAATAGTCAACTGGAGCTCAAGACTAGTCAACCTCAATTAGCTTTCCCTTACATGAATATTAACATTGAAGAATGAAACATGCATGAATATTCATGAGAAAATCATAAATATGGTGTGGAAACTTTGATTGAACTCTCTGTACAGGTATCCAATAATAAATATTAACTTGGCTTTTTAAACAATTAGGCCAATTAAGCCAAATAAGCCTATTAGCCAACTTGTGTAATTGGACACATGAAACCTAAAATAAGAATCCATGAAACCTAAAAAAAACCAAGAAATAGACCTAAAAAAACTTTAATCATCATTAAATATGTGACTTTGATGTGAAAACCTTCATCGTTCAATCAACAAAGTTGACTATGCCATTTTACTCAAATTTCTAGCAGACTGGGCATTTTGATTGAGCTGGTAGGGACCCTTCTGAGGTTATTTCTAACCAAATTTATATTTTATGATGAATAAAAATTTCTAGGATTTTATCTCTAATGATTATATTCCTTTGAGCTACCCTATACTTTATTTTACATGTTTTTTTCCACAACAAACATGATTTATATCCTCATTTGTACAAATCCATACATTAAATTTACATTTATATAATCCTCTCTGATATTTCTTGATGTTTAAGAAGTTTTCATGTTTATTCATGGTGATTTTTTTCCAATAAAATCCACTTTTCTCAAAACTAGTTTTTTAGGCATTTAGGAGCGTTTGAAAGCTGAATCTTCAAATTGATTATTCATGAGGTACAAACCTCAAAATTTTGAATGGTTGCCTTTGATGTGTATAACATTGACCCATATGAAATCTCTTAAAATATTTTTCTCCCATGTGAACTATAAGAAAAGTTACCACTTAAATGAAGTTTATCAATGGGGAATTGACTGCATTCTTGGTTGCCTACGCTCTTAGCAATTGTTCATTAATATTAGACCCTCAACTGATCTAAATCGTTCATTAATTTTAATTGTATATGGGTCCTCAAAAAAAACTTAGAGTGTTTGGTCAAATTACACTCATGGTGAACAAAATGAGCATCTGAACAAGTGGCTTGGATGGGTGCTTAGAACTGTAAAAAGTGAAAAACTCCACTGTGATCAAAATAGTTCTTTCCAAGCTTCAAAAATCTTGAAAACATCATTATGTGACCAATTCCATTCTATAAAAACACTTTTAAAGTCCTTTTTCCATGAAAGGTCAAAAAATGCATTTTTGGCCTAAGTGCCTATTTGCCTACAAAATATTGTATGAGCATGGTTTACATAAAATTTGGAGTTTTTACACTCTATATGTCTTATTATGATTTAAAAACATTATCCCATGAATTTGAATCTATAATCTGGTTTTATAAGCTTCTGAGGCACTCCAAAATGAAGCATGCTCCAATGGTGACCTCAAATGAATAAGCTAAGGTGTGAGATAAAATACCAAATATCTGTACTTTTCCAATGGACATGAAACTTGGTTAGATGGTTCTCCAACTCATGATTATCTTTTTTACATACTTTGATGTCTTAGTTCCACCTTTAGCTGCCAAAATCTTTAACTTTCTTTCAATTGTGACCTTTATGCATGGACTGTCTACATTTTTTTACAAAGTTTTAGTGTTTTGAAGGTGAATTTCATGGATTTTATAGGTTTTAAGGTCAAAATAATCTTCATTTATCTCAATTTCCTATTTATGAGTTTGGTAAAATCCTCTACCCCTATTTTTAAGCATGCTTAGACTCCCAACAAGGTATTCTAGGCCTCACATGACTATTGTTTTCTTCTACAAGTGGATGTTGATCATATTTGAGAATCTTTAGTGTAATTTTCATCTTTAAAAGGTTTTTTAAAAATATTTAGATAAAAATAAAACCCTCAACACTTATATCTTTCATGGCAGTTTAACTCAAACCTAAGCTTTTAGGCCTTCAATTAGGTACAATTATGTAAAATGGCATGTAATTTAGATGGTCCTTTAAGATTTATTTAATTTACCTTTTGATGATATTGTCATGTTTTCCCTCCTAAAACTCTTTATCCACTAGGTATTGAACAATCCTAGAAGGCAATGTCCATCCTTGTTCTTGCTAGCATTGAAAGACCTTGGTAAATGGTTATAGGTTTATCACCCTTAAGTATGGCTACATATGTTCTTATTAGGTGAACCTCACTATGTTCATGTTTAATATAATCCATTAATCCTTTTTTAATGGTTATGAATTCATACTATCCATTGATACAATCTTGAAACAATAAACCTCTGCTAAACATTGCATTAGGAAACTCTTCCATTTGAAGGATACATGACTATATTGGCATGGTTATAGGTTAATATTATCCATTTAAAGATCTTCTTTCATGATAATATGTATGCATTTCCCTCTAATTACCAACTAATCTCTATCCCTTTAGAATTCCATTCCTCTTTTCATTAGGCCTTTATGTGACTTAGAATGTGCTTTAGCCTTAAGGTAGCTATACGCAATGACTATGCTAAAGGCTTGTAGGGCATTATTACCATGGTTGTATAAGATTATGGTTCCTTGCCCCTTTTAAATAAAATTTCCATGAATGATTTAAACTTTTTAGGATAGGTCATTCTTTATTCTCGCCCCATAGATCTTACGTCAAGACTTGATCAAAAGAAGACCTACATACTAAAACCTGTAGGTGACTCCTTTTCCTTGAGACAATATAGTCCCTCATGACCACATCAATAGACTTAACTTAATGTTTCATTCAATCATATAGATCTCATTTGACTATTATAGGTGAATTATTGTTAAGTATGCATTAACATGTGATCAATTAAAAATTGATATATCACTACTTCTCCTTGGCTCTAGGTTTTAGTGTTAGGTTGTGCAGCTAAAAGCTTCAACTGTTGCAGACATGGAGAGGTTGTTGAGTTCCAGAAGTACTAGCATTGACAGTATGACCGACGTCAGTCACATATAGTGTAGAAGGCAACCAACATTTATAGGGAGTCGGCCCACATTGGTCAGCACCAGACAGACAGGGACCAACGTTGGTCGCTTGTGGTGGTTCCAAAACTGCTGTTGACGAATAGTCAGTTAAGTGAGGCGAGTGATTGCATGTTTAAGGGCTAATTATAGTCTTGAGCTGCATGTCTAATTATTTTAATTAGAAGTCTATTTTTGTATGCATGAGATCCTATTTAAAGACCCATGAGGCATGTATTGTAATTAAGAAGGCAAGTAAAAGCATTAAAGCAAGGAAGCAAGGGCAAGGAGATCTACAAGCAAGTAAGGTAAGGGAGATCAGCTGAAGCATTCAAGGAGGGGATAACAACTCAATTTGTTGAGTTGGTTGTGGTTGAGCAAGAGAGAGATGGAAGAAGGTCTTGAGGTGTGGCAAGCCTTTGAGGTGGAAGAAGTGGCATCTTCCTTATTGTATTTTCTTCTAAGAGTATTTAATACAATATTGTGTATTGTCTCTCAAATTCTTTACTGTTTCAAGTTTCTAGTTACTTAATAATTCTGGTATAATTATGTGTTTAATTGCTTATAAAAAAAGTAATCAATTGTGCTTCCTTGGAGGGGTTCTTCATAGTTGGTATCAGAGCTACGGTTTGTAGGGAGCAGGTTGTTGTTTGATTATAGGTCATTCACAGGGGTTTTTGTTTGAGTGGGAGTACAACAATGGCAGAAGAAAGTAAGCTACGAATGGAGAAGTTTAATGGCAAGAATTATCAACATTAGAGGATGCAGATAGAGGATTATTTGTATCAGAGGGATTTGTAGTTACCGTTGGGTGGGGTTGCATGCAAGCCCACAGATATGAAGGATGAACAATGGAATGTTCTTGATCGAAAGGCTCTGGGTTCCATAAGGTTGAGCCTTGCATCATCTATGATTTCTAACTTATCACAGTGCAAGACAATGGAAGAGTTGATAAAATCTTTGGCAAATTTATATGAAAAGCCCTCAGCTTCAAATAAGGTATTTCTTATGAAGCAGTTATTTACTTTGCAAATGCAGGAAGCTGGATTGGTACATACTCGTCTTAGTGATTTCCATGGTTTCGTAAACCAGTTAGCTTTAGTCAATATTGTTTTTGATGATGAAGTAAAGGCTCTCTTAATTTTATGCTCTTTACCTGAAAGTTGGGATAGTTTGGTTATGGCAGTAAGTAATTCTGCATTTGCTTCTAAAATATTAAAAGTTGATGATATTGTGAGTGTAATCTTGAATGAAGAAATATGCAGGAAAAGCACAGGTGAATCATTAGGGAATGCTCTAAGTGTAGAAAGTAGGGGAAGGCGAAGAGAGAAGGTTGAGCAAGGGAAATCAAGGTCAAAGGTGGGAAGGAGATCTGAATCTAGAGGTGTCACCTACTGGTTTTGTGGAAAGAGAGGACACACAAAGAAAGAGTGTTGGTTGAGGGATAAAGAAAATCAACATGAAGGTAATGAAGAAGCAAAGGATGCAAATATTGTGGTACAAGATGCTCTCATACTTTCTTTGGATAGTCAGGTAGAATCATGGGTTTTAGATTCTGGTTCTTCTTTTCATGCATCCCCAAACAGAGATTTATTCCATGAGTATGTCCAGGGAGACTTTGGAGTGCTTTATTTAGGGGATGGTATGCCTTGTCAAATAGTTGGCAAAGGGAAAGTGTAGCTAAAATTGCAGATGGACAACACATGGGTGTTGAAAGAGGTTATGCATGTCCTAGTTTTGAAGTAGAGTTTGGTTTTTGTAGGAAGGTTGGGTGATGAGCGATGCATAGTAACCCTCATAGCAGATTCTTGGAAGGTTACCAAGGGTGCACTTGTTTTAGCAAGTGGTAAGAAATTAGGTACTCTTTATCTATCTACTTGTATTACTGATTCTACTTCTAGTTTATCTACTTCAGCTGTAGATTTGAAGATGTGGCTTAATAGGCTTGGTCACATGAATAAGAAGGGAATGGACGTTCTTGATTCAAAAGGTATGAGTTTAGATTTGGAAGGCATAAATTGAGTTCATTGTAGGAAAAGGAAATTTAATGCTTTTGACAAGAACAGGGAAGCCTTGGTGTTTATGGAGGAGATGAAGGATAGAGATCAGTCACAGGGGCTGAATGATTCTGAGTAGGGTATTATGGATAGGGGTTTGATCCAAGATGAGCTCACAGATAAAGAATTCATCACTTACAGGAATACATAGACACCGATGTTGGTCACTTAGAACCAACTTCGATCAGGCAGATACTGACATCGGTCATGTGCAGACTAGCAGGGTCGATAGAGTCAGGTAGTAGAAGTCTGACATCAGTCAGATAGGAACCCTTCTATTGATGTCAGCTAGGGAAACAATGTTGGTAGTCAGGGTCAGTGCAGGGAACCGACATTGATCGGTTGTAGACTAGGAGATGGCCGAGATCAGTCACTAGAATGGATGTTGGGCAGACAACAAGCTATCAAGGAGTCTCAAATGCCCATATGGAGGTCAGAAAGGGTATGTGAACCTCATATTCATTATTCACCTTCTTTATTTTATTTGTTACTTACTGATGGTCATGAACTAAGAAGATGTGAAGAGGCAATGCAAGTAGAATCTAGAAACAGTGGGAGCTTGGCATGGATGTGGAGTGAGTCCTTGGAGAAGAACCAAATAGGTATTTATTGGTGGAGTTATTAGCTGGAAGGAAGCACTGGATGAGGGATGGATTCCCAAGTTAGAGAAGAGAGTGGATGGACACGTGAGACAGAAGGCTAGGGTATATGGTCTTGAGTAGGCTACAGGGCAATGGAGGTTTGACCATTGTATTTTTCTTTACCAGGTTGGATAATATTAGCTACATTATCTTGTTATTGTATGTTGTTACTTGTTGCAGGGTTACATATATAGGGAGTTGCTGAGCTAAGGGTAAAGTTAGTTCAGAAGTATGTCATGAAGAATTTGGGAGCAACAAAATTCTTTTGGCATAAGAGACATGGAGCATCACAGGTTTTGTGGTGGTTGGTCTTCAAAAGTGTTCTTGAAGAGGGATACAGAGCCAAGGGAACAATGTAGATGGTTTATAGGTATAGGTACAGTTGTAGCTATTTATCTCCAAGTGGGAGATTGTTAGGTTGTGGAGCTAAAAGCTTCAACTGTTGTAGACATGGAGAGGTTGTTGAGTTCCAAAAGTATCGGCATCGATAGTATGACCGACATCAGTTACATACAATGCAGAAGGCAACTGGTGTCAGCAGGGAGTCGGCTAATGTCGGTCAGCACCAAACAAATAGGGACCGACGTCGGTCACCTGTGGCAGTTCTAGAACTGATATTGACAAACAGTCAATTAAGTGAAGTGAGTGTTTACATGTTTAAGGGCTAATTATAGTCTTGAGCTACGTGTCTAATTATTTTACTTAGAAGTCTATTTTTGTATGCATGGGATCCTACTTAAAGACCCATGAGGCATGTATTGTAATTAAGAAGGCAAGTAAAAGCATTGAAGCAAGGAAGCAAGGTCAAGGAGATCTACAAGTAAGTAAGGTCAAGGAGATCAGCTGAAGCATTCAAGGAGGGGATAAAAACTCAGGTTGTTGAGTTGGTTGTGGTTGAGCAAGAGAGAGAGGGAAGAAGGTCTTGAGGTGTGGCAAGCCTTTGAGGTGGAAGAAGAAGTGGCATCTTCTTTATTGTATTTTCTTCTAAGAGTATTTAATACAAGAGTGTGTATTGTCTCTCAAATTCTTTACTGTTTCAAGTTTCTAGTTACTTAATCATTCTGGTATAATTCTGTGTTTAATTACTTATAAGAAAAGTAATCAATTGCTCTTCCTTGGAGGGGTTCCTAACATTTAGTATGAGGTGACTATAGGTAATTATTAACACTGTAGGTGCTTATGCATCTTGAATTGGAACCCGTAACTTACTATTCAAACTAAAAAAATTGAGTATTTATATTGAGGAACGATTATTAGCAATGGTGTAGGTTTGAAAACCTCCTTTAGGTATACTTTTAGTTCAATCACTCTTTGAATGTAGGTGAATAAACCTACATGCCTATAAGGAAATATTACCTTTCACTGCATACCTAATTCAGAACCCTCAAAATACCCTTGAGTTCATCACTAGGTATCACATGTCTTCTTGGTTCTCTTATGAAAAATTTCCCATGCATAAAACCTATAAAGAACTCACTATAATTCCCTTCACCTAATTCTAAACTAAAATATGACTGTTATATTCCTTCATATGAGCTATAGGTCACTTTAATGTTGAATTTAATGGGCTATCTTTAATATGAGAATGTTTGTAAAGAGAAGACAACAATCTTCAATGTATTTTTTTAGGTGCATATAAAAGTGATATTTTCTTAGAACCTCACCAAGATAAGTCCACCTCCACTATATGCTTTACTTGTATATTCTTGTAGCTAATTGTTTCAAGAGATTTTTTCTTATTGTAGCATTTACTTAGGGTTTTGAAACCATAAATATCCCTTGGTTAGTAATCATGGTCATTATATTTCTATTACCCTCAAATATTGGATATGAAACTCTTTTTATTGCTCACTACTTACTTCTACCTTCATTGTATTGAAGGACATTGACTATGCTTTTGATGTTTATCAACCCTTGTATGACCTAGGATTGTAGGTGATCCAAAGGGTTTAAACCAAAGATGCCAAAAGTTAGTATAAGGTTCATAAATATCACTCACTATAACAAACCATTTACATAGTCACTGTAGTGATCAACTCTTGATGTACATTCTAATCATTACCTTCCCTCCTTATGACTGGTAGTTATAGGATGACCTCACATAGGCTTGTAGATGATGCTTCATTAGTAGAAATTTGAAATCAAAGATAATTTCTCATTATGATTATACCAAGAATGGAAGGTGACATAGATTTATGTGTTTTTTAAACATCATGATGTCTTCATTCCAAGAGCCATATCTCACTAAAAAATTATTGTATTATGTTATATTTGTATGGATACTAGTTTTTCTATGACCTTAAGGAAGGATCAAAGGCAGATTTGATCTTGGATCCTCCTCATGGTTGCTTTATGAGGTCACCTATATTGACCATTATAGATAGAACCTTAGCAACTACATCTTGATGATTTATGTCTTCATGGATTTCCTTGATAAAAATTAGGTCTTTGGGTTCCCAATGGTGATTATGTTAGGATGCTTTATGATCTATCTTGTTTGATCATGCCTTTGATGATGATCCTCTATCAAAATTGACTCTCTTTATGATGGTAATAGGTGATAGAGATGGGATTAAGGGTTATAGGGATAAAGGATGGTGAAAAGGAGAAGGTAATTCATTGAAGGAGGATGTGGAGACACAAAACATAGTGAAAAACTTAGTGATTTGACAATGTTTCCAAGTGAAAGAGATGGAGGTTTAAAAGGAGAACCAGGAAGCATGCTAAGACAACTTGAGGATCAATCCACAATATTCAATATATAGTCATCCTATCACATAACTTTGGTGGCCATTGGAGGAGGGGAAGAGAGCAAAATTAAAACCTAGTTTTCTCCAAAAAACCTTAAAATTTGGAAAAACTCCTTAAAGTATGCTAAATTGGCTCCTTATGAGACACTTAAAAGCATGGAGGTGACTTATTGGATATGAAACTTAAATAATCCATAGGATTTATGCATATAAAACTTAAAAAATTTATGTAAACCCTGAAAAACACAAATTCTTGACAATTTGAAACTACCTTCTTCTGGCACTGTACAATTCATCCTTACAAGCTTACCAATACTATAGATTGAGTAACTAAGTTTGAGACCTCTATTCAACTATTAATTGGATTAATAACACCCTAATAATTCCATATAAAGGTAGATTAAGTCCTCAATATTTTTTAATAATCTAAATTTCCATGAAACTCTACCCAAGTGAGGAGAAATTGGAGAAAAACAATTGCCTTTGTTATTGTAAGGCAACAAAAGTTGACCTATATTCAATTATATAGTTCATGAGCATGGAGAATCCAATTGATAAATTTATTATACAATCAGGAATCCCTCTGAATATATTTTATTCACCCCAAATTTTAGACCTTTAATCCCCTCTAGTAGTTCGTACCATAAAAAAACCTACAGGTAGGTCTCTCTATGCCAATAAGCAATTAAAAAAATGGAAGCTAGTTTAGGGATTAAATGGCCATGAATTTCCATGAAATTTCTCAATAATATTTTTAATTATCTAAAATCTACCTCCACTTCAATGTATGTATATATTCCATATGTATTCTATAATATGCTCATGAAATAAGAGAAAAATGCCTTCCTTTTGCCTTTTAAAGCCAAATCAAAGATTCCACCACTTCAAATAGAAACAATGAGAATAATTAAGTGGTATGACATTTAAAATACACCTTTATATCCTTTTTACATGCCTTAAAAGTGGAAATTTGGCATGTGGGAGGCTATTTTAAGACCTTTTTGGGGCTATATAACCTTTCAAAACACCTTTTCATGACTTGAAATTTTAGACTTAGGATATTTTTATGTTTTTTTTAAAAATTTACAAAGATATTTTTCAATAAAAATGAATCATTTTTAATTCATTTTTGATGTTTTGACCAAAATTCTCATTGTTAGACCATAATTGATCAATTTGACCAACTTAAAAGCGAAATTGATCATTTTTGGGAAAGTTTCAGATAATAAGGGTAGTAATTTGGCCTTGAAAAGACAAATTAATAACATAACATACTTTGAGTGAGCCACACTCATCCTTATATATATAATTAATGGGGAGAGTCACACCCATTCATCACACCCTTACATATTGATAAATCAACTTAAAGTAATAACTAACTAATGAATGCAAATAGAAATCAATAGTGTGCCATAGATTAAGGGCTTAACAGATGTTATTTAAATGTAAGGAGTATGAAAAATTAATTATCATCTTATTTCAGTGTAGAAAGTGCATGGACATAGTTATGTAACTTCTATTACTATTGATAACACATGGGTAATACTATTTTCCCTGTTGTTATATGTGGAAAAGCCTAAAATAATTTAGTTCCTAACATTATGGGGTCATATCTTCATGAGAGTAAGAGGGGAAACCCATTTATGAATTCATGGATAATCATAAGTTCTAATATTGATTTCTATAGTACCTACCATCACACTATGAATCCTTTCTTTGAAAATTAATATGGCCATAGGAGAAGTAATGGCTATATTCCTGCTATATGGATTAAAACATGATAATAAACAAAACTAGGTGCAAGCTAGAGTGGAATAATTCATATCTTAGGAGGAAGCAAACTCAACAGCTTAGAAAATTTGGAAATTTTATATGGCCCAATCATGGCATCATCAAAGAGCATAATTGAAGAGGCTGGAAAGTGACAAGAGTATAATGTGAAATGTGGCTTGCCCTGTACAATTGAGAGATGGGTGATGATGTTAGTAGTTGTTCAGATGGTTGTTATGAAGGGGGGAGTTATTCACTCCCATACACCTCTATAAATCAAAGGTTTAGTATAATATCCAACCTATCTTTAGAGTTTTGTATTTTAGGCTCAAATAAATAATATATACTCACCCCTTGTATTTTAAATGGGAGAATAAGGGGAGTTTACTTTTCTAAGAGATTGGTGATCTTGACTATAAATAAGGTGGATATTTATAAATTGCTGACTAGTTTTAGATTATTGGTATTTTCGGTCATCACAATGTATTTCCTTTCCAACTTGTCATTTGATATAGTTTGGGATATTTCACCCCCTTTATTTAAAATAACCACATTAGGCTTTATAGGTTTAGTAACATTGACCAATTGTGGGGGTTTTGTGACCTCATTGGTTGGTAGGTGGTAGTCAATGTGTAACCAAAGCTACTTATGCTTAGTAACTTGTAGGATATAAAAGGTCTTAGGGTCCCCCTAAGATATGAAGATATTCCCTAGGTATAGGAATCATATTTTAAGGAATAAGGTTGAAGGGATGGCATTCATCCTGTGTATCCAAGGTATTCCCAAGATCATATTATAATTGGTATATTTATGTATGAAATAGAATTTAGTTCGCATAGTCTTGGGGCCATGAGTGACTAGGATTATAATTATCCATAATGAATTATATTTGAGTCTATCATATCCCTACAAGGTGTTACACATTTTATAATAGTTAGTTTCTTTATAACCAAGATTTTGTAGGAAGGAAAAGCAGACAATATTAACAACTACTTCATCATCAACCATGGATCTATTCACATAAATGTTGTAAATCCAAACCTATAAAAATATGGTCAAATATCCCCTCCTTTCCATATTAGAGTTAGGACGAAAAATTTTAAAATCAAAGAAGTAACCTATGCCCCATGATTCTTGACCAAGTGGAAACATTTATAGATCAATGTGGTTAATTTTAGCTTGTGGAGGAGTAACACTAGTTATATTCACAAATCCAAGAGCATCAAGCAAGGTTGATTGATGATCAAGGTATTTATTAATTAATTCAAGGAATAAAATGTGGGAGAACATCTTGGTTAAGTCAAAGAACAAATCATATTTCCCCATGTGTTTAGGAATAGTCTCAGTTTCAATAATATTTGAGCCATAAAAGGTCATATGATGATACTCTTTGGTATCAGTAACAATGTTCATCTCTTTTTTGAACTTCCATTTCCATGAAACATATCATCCTAGTTTTTCCTTACACTACCAACTAAGGAAAAACATCAATGTTTGTATTCTCAAATATGGAGGCTTTAGCATCATGAAGGCACATAATCATGGGTTGATTGTGTTGAATTGGGTAGTTTTATGGGTCACCCTATTATTGGATTTAGGCTACAATGTTTGGTGGTTAGGAACAGGGTTTTTAGATTTGGAGATTATAATTTTTAGGGGAAATGAGGTAATTTAAAAATTCATGGGAGTTTGTAATAACATTCCCAAGGAACATGTCAACAAATGTCTACCTTTGATCTTCTAAGAGTGTTCAAATAAATCTATGGTACTCCCTAAAATTATAAGTGTTATGACTAATGACTTCATGCAAGAGGCAATATACATTTGGATCGTATTCCCTGGGCCTCATGTTATATCCCTAATGCCCAAACCCTTGTTGATTATTTAATTGATAATAGGTTTGGTTCTAAAACTAAAGAAATTGTTTGATAGGTTGACATTGATTTTGATTATGGTTTTGGTGGTGTACATTATATGGTGGTTGTTAGTTATATATAACCACATGAATTGTATGAGGGGGGTTTTATCTCCTAGAACTTGTGTTATTACAAACATTAGGGTTGTTTATAGGTAGATATTAATTTTTATTCATAAGGTTTGGCTTCTTATTATGATCAATGCCACCATCAATAGTGGCATTCATAATTAGATTTAGGACCTTAGGGCCTTTGATATTGGTATTATTTGAATCATACTTTAAAATCCCCTATTATTTTGGTTCATTTTGATAGTGTACCCATTGGTCCCATAAATTCAATAACTACTATCAATGGCCCTGATTAATTTAAAACGTGATATCAAGAGCTTATTCATAATATTAATATTGGAATTTTGGGACAACCTCCATTGTCTCCTTATTAAGGGAATGAAGGAAGATATCACACAACTCCATTGAACGTAGGTTGTGTTGGTAGAGGAATATAATACATGCCACTATCTCCTGATGAAATGGTAACTTACTCATTGTGTTTTTTATTTATGTACAATAACTCTTATACGCCCATATTTAGTAATTTTGTCATATAAAAATATTTGAAAAACATAGCCATGAGATGGTAAAAGGAATGTATATACACATTAGGGAGGTGATAATACCAATTTAGTGTTATTACCTATAGGTTTTTGGGAAAATTTTCATAACCACCCCATCCTAATGTATGATTTCCCTAAAATCTATATCATAATATTTGATGCACACATTGGGATTTTCCTCCCCTTTGAACTTGGGAAGGTCAGATAGAGGACATGGAAAAATAATGTCTTGTATGTTGGGATTGAGGGGATTCTTAAGGTATTTATCATAGTTCCCCATACTGATAAAAATTTATGTTATCATGGTGGGACTAGAGTATAAAGGTAAGATAAAATAGGGGTTAGTTTCTTAACTAGTATAAGGGATAAAATATGCTTAATAAGGTGAAGTGGAATAAGCAAGAAAATAGTAATCCAGCTACCAGCTAAGTGGATTTTGAATACATATGAAATTAACGAGGAGGATTATTATATGTATGAGGTGTGGTGGTTTTTTATGGTGGGGTATATTTGGTTTGTAAATAACCCAATGTTAAGTAGGGTGGTATTTATCTTGTTTATGGAAGAGGAGTGAACATGGTAGGCATGTAACTTGGACCCATAAAGAATAGTGTGTTTTTGGTCACCACCTCATTTTTTAGAGGTAGAGTGTAATTATATATGATCCTCATTGGGGCTTTAATGGGAAATTGATATGATTAATAGACTTTGGAAGTGTCTAGGTTGGGGATCCCATGAGTAAGGATATATCTAAGGTGTTGGTGAGAGATATTGTTTGGTGGGAATGTTTTCTCTTGCTATAGTGGAATAATTTAAGATTTTTGTTGTGGTTTCTAATGAGTCATCATTTGAACAAGATAATTAGAGGGATGATCTTGTGTAATAAAATTTGGGCCCATCACCTAGCCTATAGTTTTTTGGTTTATCTCTAGGTCACAAATATGACCTACCAGGGTGATGATGAGTTATTTTACGCCCATGTTGTTATTAGGAATAAGACTTTATTATATAGGATGGGTAGAGATATTATATGGGTTATTTTGAGTAGTTTGCTTTATGATGGGATCCCTAGAGGTAGTTGTTATGGTTTGTACCTATGGTTTGGAAATGTATTAACTCCTATTATGAGGATGAGAAGATACTTGCATATGATTAACTTTATCTTATAAATGGTAGATCATTCCTAAGTAATGATTATATTTAGAAATGATTTTTTCATTTGGGATTTTTAATTTGATCTATGGTATAGTGGCCATATGAGGATTTACCTCACCTCACCTAGTGAGGGTCATAGAATTGGAGTTGGGGTGGCTACTTATAGTTTCAAATACATCCTATATTTCTTGAATGGAGACTCCACTCCTAGTTTGGGTGTTAAGATGAGAGTAATAATATAGTTGGTAGTTTATTTTGGAGTTGAAGGTTAGGTTTTTATAATTAATCAACTAAGGCTCACTAGAGTTGAGTTCAGTTCTCTTATAGCCATATAGGCCAAGAGATCTACTTATGTCCTATCTAGACATATTCTTGGGGTATATGAATACCCAGAAAATAAGTGGAATGAGGAAGGAAAATGGAGAAGGGAGGAATGGGAAGATGAATAAAATGTAAACACAAAGGATAAATTTTTTTAAAGTTGGGTTCACCAATTTTTGTACACATGAATAACACATGCTAAACTATGCACTCGACTCCTCTGAGTTTAAGTTGAGGAAGTTAGTATAATGTATGGGCTACATTTTGCATTGGTAGTTTAGTTGAATGGTATTTATAATGGGTGGAGGTAATGGGTTATATTTATGGAACCAAAATACCTCAATGGTTTCATGATGCTCATTAAGAGTTTCAAGCTGTGAAAAAAAAATCTCCAATGTCCTTCAATCTCCAAGATCACAGGAAGGTGAATATCCTAGTTGATGATATAACTAGGGAAATGTGGGAGATTGGGTTGAATGAATCATAATAAGAGATATAATATTATAGGTTGGATATGTTTACTAAATATCATCCATAAATTTTAATAATATAAGACAAGGCTAGATTTGAGGAGAATAGGAGGTGGGAATGGGAAACTAGTCCTTGATAATATTGTAGTGATGAACACTATTTTGGGGAAGGATACTAATGAGTGGATTAAAAATTTATTATTATTGTTATAATGAATTTAGAGATTATAAAATATTTTAAGGTATTAGGTTATAATGAAATACATCTCTTGTAAGCTCAGTATTAATATCAAATTCTATGCAAAGTGTGAGACCAAGTGATCTAACCCTAGGAAAAGAGCTCTAATTACAACTGCATGTTTTAGTACGTATCATCCAAGATGGGGTATGAAATGTTTAATAATATTGGATTTTATTTATATATTTTTTAATTACTTGTGTTGTTGGAATCCATATTCATTTTTTTTGACTTATATGGCTAGACAAGGCTTTTGACAATGTTTTTGTATTTTTTGACTTGGAAGTAAAATGATTGATAGCTATAATTTAAATGTTGAAAGTAAAGAAATGAGAAAACTTAAAATTAATGAGATAAAAACCCTTTTTATCCAATTCCAATGTTTTTTCAAAGCATGCAAAGAGAGAGAAAGAGATCTATCTTATTATGCAAGATGTTGAATTTTCTTATCTTTGCCTTAATGCCATCTAAATGCAGGGAATTTTGTAGTTTTTGTTTTTGACTATGGGTATGAGGATAATGATAATTAAATTATAAATATATCAAAATAATTCAATAAATAATCTATCCAATTACAAAAACACTATAATTATTTTAAAATTTTCTTACGAATCAACAAATTAAGCTAGACTTATTGTATGAAATTTTTAAATGATTCATTTGAAAATAATAAATAATTAAAAAAAATTAAATTAATCTAATATAATCATAAAATATAAAATGTAAAGGCCTCTTATCTACCTAGAGTTTGTATAGGGTTTTGTTGCTTGCTAGTTAATTGTTCTAATAGTAATGGAGTTTGTTTTGAATATGAAAATAAACTATTATGTTTCCTTAATGTATATGAAAATATTAATAAAATATTCATAAAGTTTTATTTCAATATTTTATACTAATGAAAGGAATATAAAATAAATAATCTATCTACTACCCTTTTTACAACAAAGATGAGAAAAGGAAGAGAGTTATTTCTCCTATCAAATTGAAATTTTTTGTTTTAGAATTAAAATTTAATAAAATACAAGTATAAATACTAATATAATATTATTTACTATAATAAAAAATATACACTAGGAACCTCCATCCTGATCTTGATGTAGACTAACTGAAGGTAATGGATTTTTAGCGTTATGTTCCTCAATATGTTGGCTCCTTTTGATCAAATGAATATGTAAATAAATATCAAAAAAAGAGGATGAATATATGGATATAAAAAATGGTATAATAAAATAAGAGACACATCCAAACAAATAAAAATTGGTTATGGATAGTTGAATAAACCATTTTCAAATCCCATATACAAGAATAATGGCTCTTCTTATCCAAAACTATGCCATCAAACATGAAGCAATCAAACAAAATATCCAAAGAAATTGTAGTAAGATTTGGATATAAAGAATTTAAAAATATTAATATTATAAATAAAAATTTTGGATCTAAAATCAATCCAAAAGTGTCTTACTTGTAGAATAGCAATGGAGCTTGCATGAAAGAGTTTATCTGAGTTAAACTGGGAGTTGAACTTGGGATGGACTCAAAATGATTAAAAAATAGCATAAGGAGTGGTTTGGGCCTAATTGGAGGTGAACTTAGGATGGAAAAATCAATAATCATGACAACAATAATATAAAACATGTCAAGGAATGATTCATGGGAGCTAAATTTGGTAGACATAATAATGGTGATCGAATCTCCCCTATTTATAGGGGTAAATACATAACCACTACCTATGAGGATAAAATAATTTCTATGTATTAAAATTTTTACCCCATTTAAATATTAATCCTCCCTATTAGGATGGAACTATCATGACACTTTACACAATCACAATGATGAACACATCACTAAGGTGACAATTATTTAACTGAATAGGGTGGTTCTATCACCTAGATGGGCAAATTTGTCACTAATGAGAAAGGGGAAAAATTAAGCTAAGGGAAGTTACAAGGTAAAATCAAAAGGAATTTTTAGAGGTCTAATAGGGAGGGAAGCAAAACAAGAGGAAATGTTAGATATTTTTTATTTGAGCATCATTATGAGGCCATTGCATCATCATCAGACTTGTCATGTCAAGAATATCACACCATGAAAATTTTAGGTGCATATAGGATCAAACATCCATGTAGTTCTTCCACCTAAGTTTTTAATGTAATTTTTATCCTTTACCTATATGAATTAATATATAATTGGATTGAATAATTGATCATGTTTATCTAGGGATTCATAATACTAAATTCTAACTTAGTTCATGACTATTTGAAGTGATTGGAAACTAATTTGGAATAATTATCAATATATACCTATGCAAATTATATTGTTTATTAGAATTTATAATCTTTCGAAGACAATTGAAATGAATACATTGAATGTGATTTTATAGATATTCAAGAGGGAAAAAGACTCGTTGGAGAGTTTTAGAATATAAAGTTTGAAGCTAATATTACTTTTATATTCGAATTTTGATTATTTTGATGGAATAAAAGATTGATAGAGAGGGACATGAATGTTGGATATTTCTATATTTTTGGGAATTCATGTCCCTTCAAGAAAGGTGCTAAATTTTAGGTCTATTGAGGTCAACATACCCCCATTTCTTAAAATGAGGACCCTTTTTAAAATTTTTAAAATTATGATATAAGTTAGGCATTAAAATTGACCAAAGTTCATTATTGAATATCATGTTTTGATATAGCTTACATTAACATGCTAGAACATAAGCTTTATTTGATCTTATCTAATGTTGATAACATTTGGTCTATGTGTTTCCATCTTGTAGGATCAATGGATCTTCATAATAATGAATAAATATTCATGGATTTATGTTTCAATGTTAATTTGACCCTAGTTGATCAATTAATATGGTCCCATTTGAATCCAAGTTTAAATGTTGTTTAAAACCTTAGTCTAAATTACTATAACATAAGTTATTATTAAAATGGACTCATATTTTGATGGGTCATTTTATACAACCTTAGTCTTAGTTTAATTTTAACTTATGTTTTTATCATGTTTATTAATTCATTAAAACTTTAGTCTAAAATTTATGCTAAGTTATATATATCCTAAGCACTTATTCTTTGATTTTATTATTCACAAGTATGAGTTGAATGTGGGGCTACCAAGTGTTAAAACCTCACTTAATTGGATCAAAGATCAACAACATGCAGGTGATCCTAAAATTCAATTATTCAAAGTTCCTTGGATCAAATATTGATAGTGCATATTCTTATGTACAAATTGTAATCGATGATCCACATCAAAAACAAAGGTCAATAAGTCAAGATAGATCTATGACATACATTCAATCATGTAAATGGAGATATAATGGTGAGCATAAGTCAATATGTCAAAGGATGCTACGATTAAATTAAATGGTGATATGTGTCACAATCATGATGAATTAGTGACAAATCAATGCCTGCATTTGATCGTATATTTAACATATCAATGGTGTGTATTTGATCATGCAAATTAAAGATCAATTTTGTAAATTCGACTATGTAGATAGTGATTGATGATGAAAATTGAATCAAAAATTAAATTATCTTAGATGGCACACTAGTATACCACATGGAATCATATAATTAACTAGATGGGGACTATCGATAGGGTACATAAAAAGCACATGGGGTTTCCTAGTGTCATAATATAGGAAGCCTAGATCAAATATCAATGGCCATGTTGAAATTCAAGGCTAGGATACTCCTAAAAAAATAAATGGAGATTATTTAATCAAGTTTCTAGGGGGCACAAGATTATTACACATATACAAAGTGACAATGATCACATTCTAAAATTATATAGGGGATAAGAGATGCTACATAGGCATACATGTCAGATAGAAAGATTTTGTAGACCCAAACATGTGAAGGTATAAATATGAGATACAAATATGATTTGGGTCACCAAATCACATACATAAAACTTGTATGATACCATTAGAGCTTAGTTAAACCTCCAAAAATCCCTAAGATGTAAAAAAATCCCTAAATTATTCATACATTCACTATTTAAAGCCAAAATAGAGAGACTAAGATATAACGATGGTAACCTATGGACCTAATTCAAAGAAATCAATTCAACTATACCTATCATCAGATGTAGAGGGAAAATTATTAAAACATACAAAATTCATGGATTCTTCTTTAAATACTATATATAATAATTACTCGAGCTTGTTTTATAACATTAAGAACCAAGGAATTTTGACAAAGGAAGAGGAGAAGTTACTCCCAATTAAGAGACTATATGATGACATCATGGTAATTTAGATGACATGAATCCATTATGCTACCAAGAAACTAGAGGTATTACACTTTATTGACATTCTTAGTCCTATTTTCAAAGATACTAAAATTGATAAGGGTATGTTTATTCATGAACCTAGTCTAAGGGAAATATCATATATATCACTTATTGCCTTTGAAACCTATTATTAATGCATGATCTAAGAAACTTACCATGATGGTCATCCCAACTAAATGGTTAAAAACTAATAACAAGGTCATTATACACCCAAACAATAAAATCCCTATGAGCCAATTCAGACTAGGAGTCAAAATGGTTGTGATAATGTTTAAAAATTTATATGGATTCTCACATATTGTACATGTGGAACCAATATGGGTTCATGTGGTATATTTAATTATTAAAGAAATGTTAGTACCTAATTTATGTGAAATCATTAATATTTCCCTAAGAATATAGATCTATGGTATTAAAACAAAGAAGAGGATTGAGTTCTTCATGATGTCATATTTTTATATGCCTTGTGTGCCACAACTAAAATCCCCAACCAAAGAGAGTGGTCTCCTAATGAAACCCAAACTATGTCCCAATATTACTCCAAATTGTATGGGCCATATCCAATTCATTTGTGATTGTTTATATCCTGCATTAAGTGAAGCCATCAATGGTATCCCCATGATGAGGATAAGTCCTTTAATCAATAATTACATTGAGACAATGGGTTATATCTATCTATATCATGATTATACCAATATTAGAATAGAGGTAACTCAAAGTGACCCCTTAAACTATCAAAACATATGACTAATAAATTAGCAAAATAATAAGTTGCATATCAATTTTTCAATGGAATAGATGGGATTTTCAAGACAAAGTGGAAGGGACTTCTCCATAATCTTCCCATGACAATTGGAAAAACCATTTTTAGACAATGGGACCACATTGAAGTTGGTTCAAAACATAGGCTTTCATTTAATTCACAAATATATGATCATAGATAGCAAGATCCCTATAACAGAGTAAAAACACACTTGAATAACAAAGGCATTTTAGTTGTGTTTTAAGAGCATGAACCTAGTGCATTTGACTTTGTGTACACTAAGGAATTCGCTTATTATGAATTTGATAGAAATCTAAAAGAACATAATATAAACCCTAAATCTAGAGTATTAAGAGATCAAAAGGGAAGATAGGTGGTAACTTGGTCTTAGAAAATATCATTTATTAGATGTTGGTCCTCTTAGGCTTCTCCAAATTGATATATAAAGAGAGCATAAGCCTAAAGAAAGGAGACCAAGTGAATTTTATTTAGGCTCCTAAGTCCTTGATATCTCTAGAAATTAGAACAACATTTGCCTCAATAAGAGGATCACATGATAGCTTTGGATCCATAACAATCTATTGAAGATGCATTGAGAATGTTGTCCATGACATATGAATTAGACTCTGATGTAGAGGAAGAAAAGGTTTAGGAATTTTAGAAGGAAAAGGGAAAAGATAATTCATTAGACTTAATGGTCATTAATCCTCCCAATAGGAAAGCTAAGACTACAATTGTCTCAAGGGTAAAAAAACCAAAAATGACCATCACTCCTCATTTTATAGATATCAACCTATTTATTAAGGATAATCCAATATATGAACCATCTATACCTGAATGGTTCTTATATGATCCAAGGGTGGAAAATCTTCCTAATGCTTATCACCCATGAGATCTAGAAAAGACTATAAGCACCCCCTTGTAACAAGAATTGAAGCCTTGGATACTAGCATTGCAAGATGAAGAAGAAAGGAAGATTTCTTCTCCAAATCCATTAGTATATTATTTAAAATAAGAGGTATGAATCAAATATATGGCCTGGTCTTCAATGGGAAACAAAATTACCCAAATATTATTGTCCTATAAAGAGCGACTAAGATATGTGTCGTAGAAGAAGGTTAGGAGGTTATACATCAAAAGGTCAAGCCTTTGGTTCACCTAACTCAAAATAGGGAGTAGAGACTAGGGGAAGACCCCACATTTGAAGAGGATGTCTTAGAGTAATCCCAATCTCAGTTAGAAATGCTATGGGTTTCCATTAAAGGACTAAAACAAGAGAAGAAAAATCTAGAGGAAAAATATATTTTGTTAGAACCAATGGACATTGTTAGTAAATTTAGAGAAATTATATTTGAAAAATTCAATTATTTATAGGAAATAAGGTCCAAATTGGACATATTAAATAAAAAAGAAGCCATGGATCTGAACCAAGCCAATCAATGGTAAGGTTTAGACAAGAAAATAAAGTTATTGATCAAGATTCTAATAGAAAATCAGATCCCTAAGTTTAAAATAGTCATCCTATCACATATAAATATGGCCATTATAATCTTGATGGAGAAAATAAAATACATTAATAAGTGGTCAAAAGGCATGGAAGGTCTCTCAAATGAATTCAAACAACTAGAGGGTATAATGGTATAGATACTAGGAGGTTTGATCAAGGATCTAACCATTCCTAGTCAAGCAGGCCTGATAAATGATGAAGAGTTCCAACATATAACTAATAAGTTAATATAAGAGGTCAATAATGAAATAAAAAGCACCATAGGGGAAGAAAACAAATGTATTTTGAACTTGATTTTGATATAAAAATATAAGATTAGTAATGCTAGGATCATTAAACAATCCATGGATAAAGCTAATGAAGTCTTCAAAGATTTAGCAGGGCAAGAACAGGATCTATTCATAAATCCAATCATCAATCTTAGGTTGATTGATGAAAAATATGATAAATCCATGAATATCTCAAAAAAAATTAAAATTTTATAGCTTCAAGGGAATCTCAAAGTTAATTGAGTTGTCTTAAAGTATTCTTTTGTATAAAAACCATGTAAATCTTTGAAAATAATATACTATTTTTTAAAAGCATTTTCAATGTGTAACATACATGGCTTATAGGTTAGTCATATTTTTAAAGTGTAATTGGTTCTAGAATATTTGTAAAAAGACACCTATCTTTGAAAATTGTTTAATTTTTATTTGATAATGAGCAACTGACATACCCCATAGGTTGGTCTATCAACCTATAAAAAGGGGTATTATCATTGTAAAAAGGGAGGAAGTTTTGAGATAAAAAATTTGTGTAAATTTTGGAGCAAGTAATACAAGTAAGAGAATTCTCCTAAGATTGTCTCATTTTTGTTTGTTTATTTATTATAATAGCTAATTTCTCAAATGTTTGTTATGGATGTTTAGATTTTAATTACTTTTACAAATTCTAGATGTGTAAAGTTGTTAATTTGAGCTTTATGCTAGGTTGACTGAAGGTTTTTAGATTTATTTCAATATCATTTCTATTATTATTTAAGTAAATATTTAAAGTTAATTTTATTTCTAATTTGCATGTTTATAATAGCCTTAGACATTTTCTTGGTGTATGATAAGATATGTTCTATTCGGTAATTTCACGTCATATGCTAGTTTGATAATGCATGTCTTTGATGAAATGAAATATTTGTCTAGATATTTGGAATGAAGGATAAAGACATCTCTTTTTCTACCCTACCCTACCTATTTTCTCATTTTTTTGATCAAATCACTACAATTTACTTTTTCATTGTACATCTTCATGCTAGATTAGAATTTTAAGATTTAGACTCTGATAATTGTTTATTATATTCAACTAAATAACATTCATCTTTCACAAGACTTTAGGACCATCTTTGCTCAAAATAACCACTTTCATAATAATTTTATGAAATAGTCAAATAGATTTAACCGCTACTCCACCATAAATATCAAGAAGATCATAACTAGCAACTCATGTAAAAGATTCTTTGAATCTTAAAAATAGAAGTGTTTACAACACTATAAGAACCCTATGATACATTTACATGCATCAATAGGCATTAAAAATTAGTTCTATAAGGAAGTCATGGAGCTAAATATTTGTGAATCTAATGTATCTTGAGATGATTTTAGTAAATTTTGTTAAAAAAATTAGTTGATCCTTACAGATTTATGTTTTTCTTAGCATAGATTTGTAAATATCACTAATATTCATGGTTTTAGATCAGTCTTTAGGCTTATTTAGCTAAAGATAGTTATTCTTTAAAGATTTAAATTATTTCAAATATTGTTATAGCTTTGTGAATCTGATATTATTAAAATTAGTGATAGTAATTTTTTGTAAAGATCACTGATATTCACAAGTTTTGATGTATCTTTAAGATAATACAATTAAATATAATCATTATTTGAAAGATTTTAATGAATTTTTACAAATTTTTGTTGAACATAGAAATCTAAACATACAAATCTACTTATTAGTAAGAATTAAACTATTATTTGAAAAGATAAAGTTTATAGATTGTATTTTGAATAAGAATTTGATTTTACAAGTTGAAACTACCACAAATAATAATAATTTCAAGGCTTAAGACAAGGCTACCTCTTCTTTCCTTCAAAATTCATTGGAAAATAAGAGAGGATAAATGTAAACATAGAGTTTCTAAATCTCAGACTACTTCACCTATTTTTTTTATTATATTGAATCATCATCAAGGTATGGATTGGTAAGTTGGATCCTCTATTAATGTGCCTAGTTAGGTACATGAATTACCAATAAATCTAGATAATTTTTTACCTTCATTTAGTCCTATAGGAATTATTACTGTTGAAGAACACATTAAGTCTTTTAAGTTTACCTAAATATTATTAAATGTTGTTCATGAAGATGTTGCTTGAAGGTTGTTCCCATTTACCTTTAGAGATGTAACATATGAATGGTTTCTTAATTTTATTGAAAATTACATCATCAACTAGAATGATTTCAATAATTATTTCATTGATCAGTTTACAAAGATCATCAGTCCATGTGTTCTATATCAACAATTCACTATGGTGAAGAGAGATTAAAATGAAACCGTTAGAGCTTTAAATTCTATATTTAGAAATATTTTTAGTAGAAATATAACTCCCTATAAGCCTAATGAGTCTTTAATTTTAGTGATTTACTAGGATGCTCTAGATCTAATGACTTCTGTATTTCTAAAAAAATTTATTGGGATCATAAATACATTAGCTTTGTCCTATGTTGAAGTTGTGAAAATTAATGATCAAATTCAACCCCAAGGTCAATTAGAATATGCTATTCCTAATATAAATCATAATTTTACGATATTGAATATCATCCCAAATTTTAATCATAAAATGCCTGATTTCAATCAAACTCTAATTTTAAACTAGTTGCCTTTGAGTCATGCTCATCCTGGTCTAAACCTAGGATTGGTAAATAATTGTAAAAGTGAATCCCATCCACAAAATCAATGATATATGGTGCCAATAGATATTGGTATAACTCAAGTCCATAATTCTAAGGCACCTAATAATGAAAATCATTCCATATTGAAAATGGTTCAAAAATTGAGCACTAATTTTATTTAGTTACAAAATTAGGTAGGTAACACTGGGGAGAATTCCAATAGAAACTATTATTATCAGAAGTTTAACAAACCCATGAATATGTTTCATAATATCAACAAAAACAATAATAATGAGTCATCTATAACTAATAATATACTTAAAATAAACATTTATGATGTAGATTTAACTAATTATTATAGTGTCATAACACTATAAAGTACGGTGAATTAGATGGTATAAAATTTTGTAATAATTTTGAAGCATTTCAAGATTAATTGGATATATTTAAAGTTATTCCTAATAAATATAATTTTTAAGGGACATCTGGCTCTTCAGACACATCTAAATCTTTCTAAATAACTCTTATCGTGGAAACCTTTAATTTTCCCTTTGAAGATGAGAACAAACTTGAAGATACCCAAAATGAGATTCATGATTTTCAATAGTACCTAAATAAGACTTATCCATTAAGTAATAGAGAAAAAAACAACCAATAATAAGTTCTGCTCCACCAAACAACATTAATACTCCTCTTGATCCTAAAGTAGATAATAATATAGCACCTCCAAAGGGAAGTAACACTAGAAATAATGTTGATTTATCTATTTCTTTTATCATGAATGGGTACAACATAGTAAAGGATATGAAAAAAATTAAATATAATATCATATTTCATGAATTGACTTAGATAAATGAATAGAGGGACTTGTTTTTAGAATATTTAACTTAAAAACTTTATAAATCATAGAAACCTAGAAATGCAAATGTAGTAATGTATAAGAATTAAATAAAGGTTCCACATTTTTAAAAAAAAATTAGAGTTTTTGGTAAAAACATGCATAACCATATATTATATTTAGATTCCTCTACAAATATTATGCCAATAGGTATTTATGAAAAGCTTGGTTTAACTCCTATTAATTCTAATAGAGTAGTGACTTAATTAGACAAATCTAGAGTTAAAGTGATTGGGTAATTGTTAAAGTTCATGTGTAACTTGATTTAGAACCAAGAGTGAAGAAATTTATTGATATTCAATTTTTGGAAATTTTATATGCTTATAATATGTTTCTTAGTAGATATTAGATGAAAGCTTTGAAAGGATACATGCCAATTGATTACTATCACATGTGGCTACCATGGAGGTGAGTTCCTAATAAAATTTGGATTGAAAGGGAACCAAAGATGATGCATTTGATCAATGAATATAATGTATCCAATAAAAAGGTCAATATGGTTAATTATGATTTATGGGTTTATGCCCTTGACACCCTTTAGGTATATAATTCTAAGGACTCTCATATTATGCCTAGAATTTAGATAGTATATGTAGATGGTGCCATATGCAAATCTAGGTTTGGAGTAGGAATAGGATTAATCAATCCCATTAGGAAAGAATATAATGCCTCTTAAAAAATTAAATTTACTTACAATGATAATTTTTTAGAGTATGAATCATTAATCTTAGGATTACAATTTACTCTTAAACACAAGGTTAACAAACTATTATTATATGGTGATTTTGAACTATTAGTCAATCAAGTCAAAAGCAAGTATCAATGCAAATTTTCATATTTAAAGAAATAAAATATTAGATTATGGGAATTGATTGAGTATTTTTATGCTTTCAATATTTTTTCAATCCCTAGAGAAAGAAACTAGTTTGCTAATAAACTAGCTTCAACTGAAGCTAACCTAATGCCAAACCAAGATTCCCAAAGGCTTAACATTGAATTGGTCTTATGTCCCTCTGCACCTAACAATATTAATCATTGTCAAGTGTTTATTAATGAAAATTAAATAATTGAATTCATGACCAACTCAGGAGTGTTTGAGTCTTGTAGTATTGATAAGGCCAATGAGAATTATCTTGATGATAATAAAATTGATGACAAGATAATAAAACTGAATGATAACAAGACTCCCAAAGGCATGATTACCTTTGAAAGATTATTTGAAAAATATAAGAAAGATAAAAATACTAAAATTACCAAATTAAATGGGAAGTATTACAGTAGCATTGACCTAAGAACTCAAGGTCAACCTCAGCTAGTAAACTTTGGTACATCATGCACAAATGAAGAGTCTAGAAATCCTAGAGACCTACTAACAGGGTACAAAGATATTATTACATAGTCTTATGAAGATTCTAAGATATTTTATCCTTGATTTATCACCCATACCATTCCCTTGAAAGAAAATTGTAAACCCTTCAGGGAGAAGCAAAGACCAATTAATCATATTTTGGAACCATTGATTTATAAAGATGTCAAGAAACTATTAGATGCAAAAATAGTTTTGCCAATTAGACATTCTACTTGGGTAGCTAATATAGTACCAATTAGAAAGAAAAATGGAGAGATTATATTATTCATAGATGTTAGGAACATTAATAAATATTATAAAAAGGATAATTATCCTTTGCCATCCCTTGACTAGGTGATTCAAATTATTAGTGGTTATGCCATGATGTCTTTCCTAGATAGTTTTTCAAGTTACAATCAGATACTTTTTAATACAAAATATATAATGAAGATTGCATTCATAATAAAATAGGCACTTTTTATTACAAGAATATTCCTTTTGGACTCATAAATGTATGGGATACCTTTCAAAAAGATATGGATTATTCATTTCAAGGTGTCATAGGTAAATGTATCACTATATATATGGATGATTTAACTATGTGTTCTAAGAACAAGGAATATCACATAATACATTTACAAGTATTTGAATGTTGTAAAAGGTATGAAATTTCCCTTAACCATAAGAAAAGAATATTTTGTGTAACTTAAGGGTAATTTATAGGACATCTGATAACTAAAGATGGGATTTCTATATATCCAGATAGAGTCAAAGTTATATCTAAAATATAACCCCCAAATAGTAGAAAAGAGCTAGTCTTTCTTTGGGAAGATCAAGTTTATAAGAAAATTCATTGTTGGTTTTGTAAAGATTGTGAAACCACTCAATGAAATTATAAATAATGATACTAAGGTTTAATGGAATTAAGAAATGAATGAATCCCTTAAGTATATCAAGGAACCAATAGGACATGAACCTGTGTTAATAAGTCTGGACACTACAAAATATTTTTATCTTTATTATTTTGATTTTAAACATACTACAATAGTTATATTCACTCATAAAATTGATAAATTTGATCATATAATTGAATTTATGAGTAATAAATTTAAAAAAATTGAGTTAAATTATTCCTTGATTGATAAACAAGCATTTTCTTTGGTTAAGGTAGTTAAAAAGTTTAAACACTATATTATTAGGAAAAAAGTACATGGTATATTGGCAGACCCTACTACCAAAATTATGTTGAGTAAATGTGAATTAGGATAAATAAGAGGTAAATGGATGTCCATAATTTAGGAATATGATCTTGATATGAAAACTACTAAATTAGTGAGGTGTTAGGGATCAATTCAAATGATTGTTCATAGTAATCCTAGATTGAACATCATGTGTGTTGACTAATAATAGTTTCAACTAAATGATTGGTATGATGAAATTATTCATTTCCTAATACATGGATATTTTATTATAGTACTAAATATAGTGTTGACCATATTAATTTATGTTTGGTTGTCATTGATGTCAAATAGAGCATGATTCATAGTGCATTAATGACAAAGTGATCTGAATGATGGTTTGGAGAGTGTTTGACTAGATAAGTATTTAATGTATGATATTGATGTTTAGTCATGTTTTAGAGACCCTATGGGATGTTATGATTGTTTATAATTATTATTAAATTTAATGAAATTCGTTATAATAGTCATCTTGATAAATAAAGCTAAGTGAGCAAATTGATGACATCATATTTCACATGTGTAAAGGTTTCAAGAGCATATTGATATATGGATAGATTCCATTATATGAAGAGATAATTTAGTTAAAATTTTATATCATGAGGTTAAGCTTATAAAAAAATATTAAGGTGAAAATTTAGATTCTTAATTAAAATTCACTCAGCTCCCATACCTAGCCAAATTTATAGTATCAAAGATCTATGGTGGGTGTTTAATCAGATCACAAATCTAATAGTGAGTATTTATATAACTAGATAAGGATATAATGGAATGTTTTAAATTAAAAAATTCAATATTTAATGCACTAGTTACATGTGTCACAATCATGAATTTTTAGAAGTAGATCTAATGGCAAGCATAAAACCTATCAAATAGAGATCAATGGTGAACACGTGATTGTGCAAATTATGATTTAACAAAGCATATTGAGTCAAATAGTCAATATTTTACTTAGGTATACCAAGTGAAATAAGTTAATTGGATTCAAATATTCAATTTTATCATAAGGAACATGGAGATACCAAGTGGTGAAAGTTCATTGGTGACTGGCTGTAGGGTGTGAAGAAGGCACGCAAAGCTACCAAGTGGCACAATCATGAAAGCTCAAATCAAAGATCAATGATGAAAATTGAAAGGTAAATAATAGGATAATACCAAGGTTCTTTATGGTGTGTATTTTTTTTAAGTTTCCAAAGAGAATTAAATGATGAAAAAGTGTTTGATGATTAATATTAATATAGTGACCATTGGTATTTGAATTAACAAAGGAATAACCAGTATGCATTATTTGAGCTATATCTTTTAATCCAAGATGAATTTCATGGTGATGTATAATTTTTTTTTAATATTATTGTATGTCACATCCATATAAGTTATTTATAATGTTTGAATATCTGTATAGTCAAAAATATTAAGCTCCAAAGCTAACAATGTATTTGACCATATTCTACAAGTGATCAGAGAAGGATAATTGAAGAGTTATTGATGGTATTTAGATGTTTTAAGAGAATAAACTATTTTATAGTGTTTAATTATACATTAATAATATTTATATATATTTTTGATGTTTTATTAATCCATATTTAGTGTGAATAATTTCTTAAAGTTGACTGTATTTGATTGAATGCACTGGCAGATTGAGTGACCACTTTACAAAACTGTGTTGGAAGAGGTGTACATAGAATTGAAGAATAAAATGAGTATGGAGATATTATATAAGTTTATAAGGATTATTATAAGGAATTTGTTTTCATAATTTTTCCTTGATCAGATATGGAGTGTCAAAATAGTATAGTTATACTTTGACTATGTGTGACCACTCTAAATGGTCATTATGAGAGAGTTGAATTGAGTTTTTAGAGATTGTGTTGAAGTGTATAAATAACATGAAGTTGTATATAAGGTATTAAATGGTTAAAAAATGTGATATAATCATATTTTTATGTGAAATATCTTATTAGTTGCTTCAAAATTTTGAGAATGTGTTTTCTATGTATGAAGGCCTAAAAGAGGAAGGAGACCTAATTGGTAGGTTTGAGTGTTGAGTTAGTGTTACAGATGGCATGAAAACATATGGGATTAAGAAAATGTATATTATAAAAATATTTTATGCATTTTAAGCATTGGTAAAGGATTAAGGTGGTCCAAGTAGTCTTACATGTAACGTGTGAGTATGAAGGCCTAATTGGTTTAGGTCTCACCAAGACCTAATGGTGGTTTGGGGCTAAAGAGGTATTGGATGACCTAATGAGTGTGTAATTATTAAATTTAATGTGTATTATTACCTATTTAAAATGTATAAAAATATATAAATCATCTTGGCAGACCATGATGGGTTAAAGGAAGAGAGTGGTATAAGTACAAGGTCTTATTGGACTAATTGTGTTAGTTGTGCAAGTGTGAATTCAATGAAAGGAGAGAACCTTTGAAAGAGAAGGTATGGGTCATTGAGGACCAATATAGAGTTAATAGTATTAATAATTCTTGTCTACTCAATTTTATATAGGAGAACACATAGTTTATTAGACCTAATGAGCCTACAAGAGGAAGTTTGAGCAAGTTAGCCCTAGAGATAGCTTGAGAGAGATTGGAGGTGAAGAGTGTAGATGAAGGTGATCATAATTAGTTCAAGAGTAAAAATATGTATTCAAGGTGATTTTTTCATGTATCTAAGTGGTTGATTGGTTTCCTATGGGGTTGGTTCTTACTTATAATTTAAATCTTGATAAAGGTCTAGTTGTAGTGGGTGCTCAACTAGATAGGGGAAGTACCTCTTTGTGGGATTGGTGTCTCACTAAACTAAGGGCTGGGTATTATTTGATAAGTGGGTGCTAGTATAAATTTTGGATATTATTTAATAGGACTATATTCCATCTTTCAAGGTTTAGTGGGTTTTATCCCCTAGAGGGTCTCCCATATATATAATGTGTTCATGTGATGTATGCTCTTATGTATGCTTTAGATGTATGTGATTTCATGTTTATGTTGCTTGATCAAGATTTATGTATATTAAATTTTTAAGAGTTAGGAATTGAATTTGATTATCTAGCATCACTAATTTACCCCCCTCTTATTGATTTTACCTATAACATAAAGAACAAAAAAGAGCTTTGAGGCTCAAAGAAATTCACTTCTTGATCAAGGATGGAATACTTTATAGGAAGAACTATGAAGGAATATATTTGAGATGTGTTTCAAAGGAAGAATCAACTGAAATATTGAGTATATTTGATGAGAAACACTAGAGTGAACACCCATCTAGGAAAACAAAAACTTATAAAATCCTAAGGGTAGAATATTATTGGCCAACCATTTTCAAGGATACACACAATCCTGTCAAGGACTATCATCAATGTCAAATATTCAATACAAAGGAACCTAAAGCAACTATGCCCTTTAGGCGATTTTTAATTGAAAAACCATTTTATAGATAGGGTTTAGAATTTGTAGTGGTTATCAACCATAATTATTTAGTTGGGAAAAATATGTTCTTACTTCCACATATTATTATACAAGATGGAAAGAGGTAGTAGAAACAAAATAGTGTAGGACTAAATATGTTATCAAGTTATTAAAAGAGAACATTTGCACTATGTTTGGGACAATAGTATCATTAGTTTGTGATAATGGATCAATGTTTACATATATAAATGTGACTAAGTGGGCCTATGAAAATAAAATAGCTCTTTAGTTTTCATCTAATCATTACCCTGAGGTAATGGACTTTTAGAGTCCATAAACAAGAATCTAATGAAATCTATTAAGAAGTTTGTAGCTCAAAAAACATGAACATGGCATAAATTTCTAAAGTATTCTCTATGGGTAGTTAGAACTAGAGTAAAACAATCTCTAAAAGTATCAACATTTCTCTTGGTATCTGGACAAAAACCAATTTTTCTAGTCACTCTCAAATTTCCAACTTACAAGTTTATAAAGGAGTATATGAAAGAAGATTAAGAATATGTTAATTATAGGTTGCTTGATATCATCCAAATGGGGGATGATAGAGAAGAAACATTTTTATAATTTTAGTAGACATCAAACCACTATAAAAATATGGTTTGAAAAATGGTCAAAGATCAAAGTGTTCAGATAGGGAGACCTAATTCTCCTATGGGACAAAGCATCTGAGCCAAAAGGGAAACATGGAAAATTCACTCCCTTATGGATTGGCACTTACCAAATTGATGAGACACTAGGAGAAACCACCATTAATCTCAAATACTTACAAGGAGTAGAGTTTACTTTGCCAACCAATGGGTAGTATCTCAATCATTACTTCTCAGTTGTTCCACATCAAGTCTTTATGGAGTAATAGGTAACATTAGTTAGAGTTAGTGGAGGTAGGTTTAGATTAGTTTCTTTCCTATCCCTTGTTTGTAAATAGTGTTTGTGAATATTTGTTTTAATGTTGTGTGTTTTATTTATTTTCTTTGTTCTTTGGCTTCTAATAAGTCTTTTCCAAGATAGGTCTTCAAGATCTAGATCCATATAACTACTCAAAATAACTTCATGAACCAAGAATGTGGATATGACTCTTGAAAATTAGTTGATCATGGATTTTGTAAATTCTAAGCTTAATGTTATATTTTTAGTAAATTAATTAAGATTAATAAATAGATTAATTATTACTTAAAAATCATAAACCTTATTTTGATATAAGTTTGATTTCAATAAGGATTGCATGTGTTTTATTGAAAGTTTGAATTATTAGAACAAATTCGTGTTAGCACTTAAAGAACATTATTACTTGGGATAAGTATATAACCAAGGATGAATGTCTTGAAAATCAAACATTTGACAATAATCTTAAACACCTAGCTAATTCAAGTTACCAACATTTATTTGAAAACTAAATATAGTTGAAAAATACAATAATAAAATTCTTATTGAAAATCTAATGGTAACCTCCATCATGGGTAGGGATGCATGTATGGTAGTGGAACAAGGCTTAGAGTGGAACCAAAGATATTTTTATTGGGGATATAGACACTTGGTTGGTAGTAGATCAATGCCAAATCCCTTTTATATTATAAATCATGATTCATAATGAATATTTAAATATGCTACAATTCTATGTTAATGACTAATGTCATGAAATCTAGAATTTTTTCTCCAAATCCCAATGGCAATCAGTAAATGAATTAAACCACACACATAACATGACTAAGTTTTGATAATTTAACTTAATTCTACATTTTTAAGGCTTGTTTCAATTATGAATTAATCTTAATAATGGTAATTGATCATGTGGAATGATTAGTCTAGTTATTATTTTGAACCAAGAGTATTTGAATTCTAGCATTCTACAATGTTTCCCCCAAAATTTACCATTTGTTGATGTCAACATACCCCCATTTCTAAAAATGAGGACCCTTTTTCAAAATTTTAAAATTATGATATAAATTGGGAATCCAACTTGATCAGAGTTCATTATTGAATATCATGTTTTGATCTAGCTTACATTGACATGCTAGCACATCTACTTTATTTGATCTTATCTAATGTTTATAACATTTGACCTATGTGTTTACATCTTATAGGGTCAATGGATCCTCATAAGAATGAACAAATGTTCATGAATTTATGCTTCAATGTTAATTTAACCTATAGTTGGTCAATTAATATGGTCCCATTTGAATTTGAGTTTAAATGATGTTTAAAACCTTAGTCTAAATTACTTTAGCCTATGTTCTTATTAAAATGGATTCATATTTTGATGCATCATTTGAAACCACCTTAGTCTTAGTTTAATTTTATTTTAAGTTTTGATCTAGTTTATTAATTCATTAAAAATTTAGTCTAAAATTTATGCTAAGATGCATATGTCTTGAGAACTTATTCTTTGATTTTATTATTCACAGGTACAAATTGAATATAGGGATACCAAGTGTCAAAACCTCACTTGATCAAATCAAATATAAATGGAACATGGGTGATCCTTGAAGTCAATAAGTCAAGTTTTTTTAAGTCAAATATCAATGGTGCATATTCTTATGTACAAAATTTGATCGATAATCCATGTCAAAAACTAAGGTTAATAAGTCAAGATAGATCTATGATGCATGTTCAATCATGAAAATGGAGATATAACGGTGAAAAAGAAGTCAATATGTCAAAGGATATTTAGATTGATTGTAATGGTGTCATGTGTGATAATATAGTGAATTGGTGATAAATCAATGGCCTAAACTTGATCATATGTTTAGCATATTAATAGCACACATTTGATCATGTAAATCAAATATTTATGGCATGCATTTAATTATACATATATAGATCAACAGTGTAAATTGAGTCAACAAATCAATGATTCCATATTACATGCTAGGCTACCAAATTTCATAAGAGAATTAACTAGATGAAGAATAGTATTAGGGTATAAAAAAATCACATAGGCTTGCCAAGTGTCATAATATAAGAATCTTAGATAAAATATCAATAGTTGTGTTGAATGTTAAGGACATGAGACTCTTTAGGAGATTAATGGATTATATATGATCAAGTTTATAGGGGGCATGAGATGATTACATGTGTTCAAAGTGACAATGGTAACATTTTAAAACTAAATAAGTTTCAAGGATAAGAGATGCCACGCAGGCATACATGTTAGATCGAAAGATTTTATGAACCCAAACATGCAAAGGTATAAATAATAGATCAAAATTTGATTTGGGTCACCAAAGCACATACTTAAAACTTTTATTCCATTATTAAATCTTAGTTAAATCTTTAAAAATGCCTAAGACATACAAAAAGCCCTCAATTATTCCTACATTCACTATTTTGAACCAGAAGAGAGAGCCTGAGATCTAGAAATGGTAACCTATGGACCTACTTCAAAGAAAGTAGTTGAATTATACCTATCATTAGACATAGAGGGTAGATTATTTAAATATACAAAGTTCATGGCTTGTTCATTAAATACTAGAGAAAATAATTACTAGAGCTTATTCTGGACCATTGAGAACTAGGTAATTTTGACCAAGGAAGAGGAGAAGTTGCTCCCAGTTAAGAGACTATATGATGACATCATGTAAATTTAAATGATAGGACTCCATATGCTTCCACCAAACTAAAGTTATTACATTGTATCAACATTCTTAGTCCTATTTTAAAAGATGATAAAATTGACAAGGATGTGTTTATTCATAAACCTAGTTTGAGGAAAATAACATATAAAATACCATATGCCTTTTGATCATAATATAAATTACCTAGGCCCCAAATAGACCTAGCCTCTATTAATGCATGTATCCAAAAATATACCATGATGGACGTACAAGCTAAATGGTTAGAAACTAGTCATAAGGTCATTATAAACCCAAATAAGAAAATCCACATTAGCCAATTTAGACTAGGAGTTTGAATGGTTATGATCATGTTAAAAAAGTTATATGGATTTGAACATACTATACATGTGGAACTAATATGGGTGCCTTTTTTATATTTCATTATTGAATAAATGGTAGTGCCTCGTTTATGTGAAATCATTAGTATTTCCTTAAGCAAACATATATATGGGATTAAAACAAAGAATAAGACTAAGTTCTTCATGATGTCATATTTGTTAAATGCCTTGTGTTCCACAACCAAAATCCCTAACCAAAGAGAGTAGTCTCCAAATGGAACCCAATGTCTCCAAATTGCATATTTACATGTATAGGGACCATATATAATTCATGTGTGATTTTGTATATCTTACATTGAGCCAAACCATCAATGGTATCCCCATGATGAGGATAAGTCATTTAATCAAGAAGTACCTTGAGATAATGGGCGATATCTAGCTATATCTTGATTACACCATTATTATAATAGAGGGAACTCAAATTACTCCCCTTAAAATACCAATACATGTTCCTAACAAGTTGTCAAAACAAGAAGTTGCCTATCAATTATTTAATGGAATAGATGGGATCTAAATGACCAAGAGGAAAGGAATTCTCCATATTTTTCCAATGACAATTGTCAAAACCATTTTCAAACAATGGGATCACATTGAATTTGTTTCAAAACATAGGCTTCCCTTCAATTTATAGATAGATGATCAAATATAGTGGAATCCTTATAGTAGAGTAAACGAACACTTGAAGAACAAAGACATTTTGGTTGTGTCTTATGATCATGAACCTAGTGCATTTGAATTTGTAGACACTAAGGTATCCACTTATTATTAAGTTTTTGGAAACCTAAAACAACATAATATAAACCCTAAACTCATATTTTTAATAGATCATAAGATGGAAGATAGGTGGCAACTTTGTCCTAGATAATATCGTTTGGTAGATGTCGGTCCTTCTAGGATTCCCCAGAATAATATACGAATAGAGCATAAGCTTGAAAAAAGGAGACCATGTGAATTTGTTTCAAGATCCTTAATCCTTGAGTCCTCTAGAATAATATAATAAGATTTACATCAATAGGAAGTTCACATGATAGATTTGGATCCACAAGAATATGGTGAAGATAAACTAAGAATCCTATCCATGAAATATGAATTATACATTGATGCAAAGGAAGAAATAGTTGATGAATTTAATTAGGAAAAGGGAAAAGAGAAGTCATTAGATGTAATGGTCATTGATCATCCCAAGAGGATAGCTGTGACTATAATTATCTCAATGGAAAAGAAATAAAAAATGGCCATCACTCCCATTTTGAAATATATCAACCTATTTAGTGAGGATAATCTAATCTATGGTCCATCTATACATAATTTTTTCATTTATGAACCAAGGGTGGAGAATTTTCCTAGTTATCACCTATAGGCTCTAGTAAGGACTACAATCATCCCCTTGGAACAAAATTTGAAGCCTTGGATCCTAGAATTTCAAGATGAAAAATAAAGGAGGATTGATACTCCAAATCCATCAAGAAACTAATTATAAACATATGTCCCAATCAAACATATTGCCCAGTCTTTAGTGGGAGTAAGATATGACCCAAGTACTATTGGCCTACAAAGAGTGACTGAGATAGTTGTCATGGAATAATGTTATGAGTTTTTACATCAAAATTTTGAGAATTTAGTTCACCTAAATTAGGAAAGGGAGTAGAGACTAGGGGAAGCTGCTATATTTGAAGAGGATTTCCTAGAGTTATCTCAATCTTAGTTAGAATTACTACATGTTGCCATTAGAAAATTGAAACAAGAGAAGAAAAATCTAGAGGAATAACATATTTTTTAATCACTAATGAACATTATTAATAACTTTAAATGAATTATATTTGAGACATTCAATTCTTTGAAGTCAATAAAGTGAAAATTGGACATATTGAATAAATAACATGTCATGGCTCTGAACCAAGCCAATAAGTGGTAAGGTTTAGACAAGAAAATAAAGGAATTGATCAATATTGTAATACAAAATTAGATCCCTATGTTTTATATAGTTATCCTATCATTGGACATGACAATATTTATGGAGAAAATTAGAGACATCAATAAGTGGTCAAAATGCATGGAAGGTCTCTCAAATGACTTCAAACAACTAGAGGGTAGAACTGCATGAAAACTAAGAGGTTTTATCAAGGATCCAACCATTCCTTATACAACAAGTCTAATAATTGATGAAGAGTTCCAACATAGAGTTACTGTGTTCATACAAGAGGTCAAGAATAAAAATAAGGGCACCATAGGGGATGACAACAAATGTATTTTGAACTTGATTTTGATATCAAATGAAAATATTAGTAATGATAAGATCATTAAAGAATCCATGGATATATTTAATTAAGTATTCAAATTTTTAGCAAGGAAATAAGAGGAGTTATTCATAGAGCCAATCATTAATCTCAAGTTGATTGATGAACAATATGACAAATCCATGAATATCCTAGAATAAAAGCAAAATGCTTAAGCTATAACAACATCTCAAAGTCAATTTAATTGACTTAGAATATTATTTTGTATATAAACCATGGAAATATTTGAAAATAATAGACTATTTTATAAAAACATGTTCAATGTGTAACACATATGGATTATAGGTTAGTCAAATCTAAAAAGTGTCATTGGTTCTAGAATATTTTTAAAAGGACACCTATCCTTGACACTTGTATGATTTTCATTTTATAATGATTAACTATCATACCCCATAGGTTTTTATTTCAACCTATAAAAGGGGGTATTATCATTGTAAAGAGGGAGGAAGTTTTGAGAGCAAAACTTTTGTGTAAATTTTGGAGCAAGTAATACAAGCAAGAGAATTTTGCAAAGATTGTCTTAATTTTATTTTTTTGTTTTTATCATTACTACTTCCTAAAATATTTGTTATGATGTTTAGATTTTAATTGATTTTATGAATTCTATATGTGAAGAGTTGTTAATTTAAGCTTTATACTAGGTTGACTAAAGGTTGTTAGATTGATTTCAATATCATTACTTTTCTTGAAGATGTGTAAATGTAAAATTACTATTTAAGTAAATCTTTAAAGTTAATTTGATTTATAATTTGAATGTTTGTAATATCCTTAGACATTTACTTGGTATATTATAGGATCTATACTATTAGGTAATTTTATGTCATGTTCTATTTTGAAAATACATGTCTTTAATGAAATGAAAGCTTTGTGAAGATATCTGGACTAAAGGATAGAAACATCTCTCTTTCTTCCCTACCCTACCTATTTTATCATTTTTTTGATCAAATCACTATAGCTTACTTTTTCATTGTAAATATAAATGCTATATTAAAATTTTAAGCTTTAGATTTTGATCATTATTCATTAGATTTACCTAAATAATATTTATCTTTCACAAGACTTTAGGACCATGGTTACTCCCAACAGCCACTAGCATAATCATTTTATGAAATACTCAAATATCTTGTCCTCTAATCCACCATAGATCTCAATAATATCACAACCATCAACTCATGCAAAATATTCTTTTAATCTTGAAATTAGAAGTGTTTTGAACTCTATGAGAACCCTGTGATAAATTTAAATACATCAACAGGGTCTGAGACAAAGCATATAAATGTATAAAGATGTTATCAATAGTAATATAATTTATTTATATGACAATAGATGGCCTTTTATTGAAATAATTTCTCCTATTATGATTTTGATAGGTCAAATAATTGAAATAAGTTTTAATTAGATGCACATGTCAATTAATGGCAAAAAGGTATAAAATGAGCATGATCAAGTATGCATGGAAAAATTTAGGTTACTATAGTTGCCTAGCTATATAGTCTCTAGAATATATTAGATGTATAATTCCTCCAATTATATTCATATTTTCTTGCCTAATCCTACTCATAGTTACTTATGGAACTCTATCTTCTAAACCACTCTATTTATTTCATCTCTTTTTTGTCATAACTCTTTACTATGTCCAAAAATTACATTCTCATTTTTTGTATACATCATTCATATTATGGGTTTAGTTTTATGTTACTTACCCACTTATTAATCATCTAATACATTCTAATTTCCATCCTCATATTGACTTAAGAGAGTACTCCATGTCAGTTAAAAATTAATACCAATGCCTTTTACACAGCCAACACCTTCAAAAATATGGGATGTTACTTTAATAATATACCCCAAATTCATTTGAAAAATAATACATACATAATTTTAAATGTAATAAATCATTAAAAATAATTATTGGTGTATCTATCAATATTAGTATTCACTAAATAATCAATCATATGGGTCCAATCAGTATCTAAGTTATATAGTTTTTAGAGTTTTTATTCATTTCAAACAAAGTAATTTATTTCTCTAGGTTTTAATCAATAATAATCAATACTTTAAAATAATTATCTATCAATTCAAGAAGTCACATAAAACTTTCATAAATCTCACCATGCATATGTTTAACTATGATCTATTAAATAGAGCCTCCAATTCTTCTAGATTTTACCTCTATGAACTTTTCTATCCTTTCATCCATTCAGTGTTAGGTCTCTTTAACTAGGTAACCATTTTAACATTTTTACATGTAAATGATCACCACACCTTTTTAAGTAGTAGTCCCTAAAGAATCACATATGATCATTATAAGTGTTAAATTATGTGATGTGTTTCTATGAAAACCCATATGCTGAAGAAATGAATTAAAAAATCACACAAAATTTATTTCATATCATTAACCATTATTTTTCTAAAATTATATGTGTTCCAATCATTCAATCATTTATAATTAATAACACAACCCATAGATGCACAAGGAATTTGAAAATAATCATCTAAAAACTTACATGCATAGATCATAATTAACACATAACTCCAAGGAAAACCATTTATGATCTCTATTATTTTATTAAAACTCATAAATCAGTAATCAATATTCTTATTTATAAAATAGAGTACTTTTAGAGTTGTAAGGAGGATCTGACTCTTCGTCTACACATCCTTTCATTTCCATAATACAATAAAAACTTTTGATATTTAATTTTAATCCATATTATATACAAAATATATATTAATATAAGCTTTTCACCTTTGAATTAAAAATAAATCTTGTAGCTTAGGCTTCATATCTTACTACTAGGAGTGAGTTAGTTAGCATAACTTTTATTCATAATTTATACAATAATAATAAGACTTTCAATAAAATTAGAGATAAATTATTTATATCTATCTCAATGTAATTATTTTACAATATTAGATACAGTTTTTATTTGATAAGGTTAATAAACATGTTTTAATGAATCCCATAACCAATACATAGAATGAAATATATGTAAGAAGGACCATACATATGATGAATAATAAACTACATCACCCTAGGATTTTCTAACATTATAAAAAAACTTTATAAAAAAGACATTAAACAATGCTAGTAATTAGTTATTCTTAAACCAAAAAAAACCCCAAATCAAGTACATAGAAGAAACAAAGAAAACCAAATAGTAAGGGAATACGAGTAATATTCCTCAAAGACTAAGTAATATACTATGATAGCTATCTTGATACCCTCATTAGTTTTATTTTCATTCAAAAAATTAGGCTCTCCTTTGTGAGCATATACAATAGTCTATATATTAACAACATCTTTCAAATGTAATAAATTTGGCCCCAAATAATCTAATAAATAATTATCATCATTTCCATTTTATTTATTAAAATATTTTTAAATGATATATTTTGTTCTATAATTTCTAAAATGTTTCTCATCAGAGTCATCATCAAGTAATGTGTTTAGATGACTTTAAGCATCTTAATTATTATTCCAAATTGTTTTTAGCACTTAATAAAATATATTTAGATTTCCAAAACATTTTTTTATTTTCACACTAATCAAAATCCTAGTTTTATTGGGTGTATATAAATTGAAAGACTATCCTTGTTCAATTATATGTTTTAAACAAATCAACACATGAAATCGTGCACATTTTATTTGATTTTTGATGTCCATATTTAAAATTTTTGGTATTAATAAACACTTATGTGATTAATCGTCCATTTTGGTTGCATCAAATAATATTTGTTTGGAAGCTGTATACTATCCGTTATACTCAAAATTGATGTAGTTGATTACTTTTTATGTACTGAATGTAATAGATTACCATTTAAACTAAATATTATCAATTTTATATTTATCCAATTTTTATCAGTAAGTAATAAACAACAAATTGATATTTTCTATAAAAAATTCAAATGCTACTAAAACACAAATTTAAAACATTCCTTTATTAAATAATTTAAAATTAACAACTACAACCATTAATGGTGTGTTTAAATTTTTTTAATGAGTGATAAATATTTTAATGTGGCCCCACATGATCTAACATTGTGTCATATCCTTGTCCAATTGGAAAAATATCTAGGCATCTATGTGAATTTATCTACTTGTTGAGATGGTCAGCATTGACAAAGTATTTGGGTTACTAACAATGGGAAACTTGGAATTGAATGTGAACTACTTCTTATTAGTTATTTGGTTGCTTGATAAAAGTCTCATTTTGTCCATTCTTTCCTAGTAGCAAACTACTTGGATGATTAGTGTTGAATTTTTCATTAAAAAGCTTTAGTTAGATCTTGACTTCGACTTATAACTAGTTAATTTAACCTATGTGCGTTTTATCTCTAAGGTGATTACACAAGTGTTGATCCACCCATAGGTGGACTATTATATATGGATTATAAGCACATATTCACTGCATTACAATTGATACCTTGGAGTGTTTTCCCCTTAAGCAAAATATAATATTTTCTCTATAATTAAATTTCTAATTGTGAAACATTCAGAGTCAATTGGACCAAGGGTGTCCTTGGGGTGAATAACCTATGGAGTTTTTTGACCTTTGTGGAATTATTATTATTAAAATAAAAACTATCATATATTACACTTTGGTTTAAAATTCAATGTTTTAAAGATCATTATAAATTAATTTTCTTACAAGTCAAAATAAAAATATGTGAAAAAATAATATTTTCATTATGAATTACCCATAGTCAACCTAGGGCATGAAGGAGCTTCCAAAATGTCATGGGGTAAATGAGGTACTACATGCTTCATCACAGCTTGTCAAAAGTTGTAGATGTATGAATATCACTATGGAAATATTTAAAAAAAAAACATTTTATTAAGTGGATTGTGTTGGGATAGATCTGGTGCCACTTTATGAGAAGGATTTTGGAAAATTTGGGCTTTCCTTAATAGCTAGGTATGAGATGCATTCTAATATAAAATAAGTTAATATGAGGGAGGTCATATTTTCTTCCTAAGGCTACCTATAAATAAAGACAAAATTATACATTTAGCTAGACAAGTCACCCTTTCTATACACAAAAATTCTTGCATACCATTTGTATAGAATTATGGGTAATTATTATCCTTGATAGGATATAGGCAAAAATATGTATAAATAAACCTGCATATGTGAGACTCTATCTCAATAAGGGAAATTATTTTTTGGGGGTTTGTGAATTTTAGGATTAATAATTTTATGCCCTAGCTAGAGATAATGGTTGTTAAAGTGTTTGGACGTTGGCATGATTACAAGATTGGTTTTATTTTATATTAATGAAATGTTTAGCTTCCCTTAAAGGGTTTATTCTTTCCTTGTTATTTTGAACCTGTGAAAAAATAAGTGTTTGAATTGAATTAAATTTGGGTTATTTGAATCAACCTAGCTAGTTTTATATCAGATCCTTTAATGTGTTTGAATTTTGAGAATAAATCTCAATTGGTTTTATATCATCTCCTTTAATTTAATTTAATTTAATTTAATTCTAATAATAAATCTCATTTGGTTTTAAATCCTATCCTTAATGTGTTTTGAATTATGAGAATAACTCTCAGTGGGGTTTATACCAACTCTTTAATGAGTTTTTAATTGTAAGAATAATTGATCTATTTATACTAGGTGAGTGGTATATGGATCTATTGGGTTTCCTTTTTGAAGAGGAAATTTTGTATCATTGTGTGAAAAATAAAATTTTAATTAGGGTTTTTCAAGCATATTATATATGCCATGCTAGTATCAGGTTTATATGAGTAACTCTTTCATATTAAAAAGCTGAGTTTTTTTTTTTTTTAGCATGGCCAAAAGTAAATAGTTTTAAAATATGTTAATATTCCCTTGTAAGTAAATTAGACAAAATCCTAAACTTGAGCAAAAATATTTACTGATGGTTTATTTTCTCTATTATGGGCTTTTGTTAAAAATCTACATTTTATAATTGGGTATCGACCCCTGTAGCCTTGCTTGTAAAATAAAGTTTAGGCCATATATTGGGTTTGATTATTTTGGCTTATATGGGTGGTTTATATGAAAACCTAGGTTTTTATATCTTTATATTAAGGTATATTTCTCCTCCTTTACTTGAATCATTTTACAAAATGGAGGATTATGAAGATTACATGCATACTATTTACTAAAATGCCATCATAGAATTATGGCATAAAATGGAAGTTTAAAGCATGATTTAACATAGAGATATAGGTTGAGGCCATGTGGTTATATATTTATAATTATATAAATCTAATTTTTATATTATTATTTCATTTTACCCCTTGACTAGCATTTAAGTTGATGTGATCTAGGCTAGAAAATTAGCTCAGATCAATCCAGATAACAACATTAAATAAATACCTAAAGTTTTAACAGACTAAAAATAAGAGTTGGATAATATTATTTTACCATATGGTAAATATCATAAATAATTATATTAATTCTCCCTATCATAAATAACTTTTGGTGGAACCATTCTAGGAGGTAGTTGCAGAAGAAAACTACATTTCTAGGTTTTAACTAGTTGTAAGTTAGCTTTGAAAGAGACATGATTTTTCTAGTAGATGTTTGATTTTATAAAAAAATAATTTTATAATCTAATATCCCTATTTTTATATTTAACTATAAGTCCTTATTTTCTTCCTATTATATCATTTCATATTTTTGGTAAGCCATTCTTTTTAGTCATTTATGTTGTTTTTTGTGCAAATCAGCTCACAATAACCTCGAAATTGATGGCTTAAAAATATCTAAATCCATAATTTTTTTTGTTAATAATACTTTATACCTTGATATTAACCTCAAAATTATTGAAATCAATAATGGAGTCAACCATTCTCCTTTCAAATATGATATTTGGATCTCATTTTTGGGATGATTTTACATCAGAACTGCTACTTGTTAGCCTATTGAGTGTAAAGGCACTTGGAATTGTCTTGACATAAATAATCAAGTTATAATTATTTTATTATTGGTATGATTTGGTTGGTAAGGATGGATTATTGAAATTACATTGATCCTTGTATCATGAGAATAGGTTTTGAAGAACCAAGTGTTGTATGAAACTGCAATGATTAGTATGTTAATTGCTTATATATGCGATGAATTGTATTATTTTTGTGTGAATAATTTTTTTAAGCATTTAATGAAAGATAAATACATTAATTTATTAATTGGATCATGGTATGGTATTCTCTATATAATCCAAGTGATGTAATTATGTGTTTAAATAACAAAAATTCCTTTATTCTTACAAATTAAAATTGCCATGATGTTCTTTAAATTATATAACATAATATTTAATAGGTTGAAAATGGCTTAATTAAATTTTTTTAACCCTTGTTGTTATCATTCTTAGTTTAGGCTTAGTGGTAAAATAAATAATTAAGGGATCAAAAATTATGATTCCTAGTTGCTTAGCCTTTTTGGTAAACTATTCCCAGATTGATCTTTTCTTCATTAGTATCTATGGGACACTCATTTAAGTGGAAAAGTGTGGAATCATTCCAATATTTGACATCTTACATTTGAAATATGTGCTATGGGTTGTATTGTGTTTTCCTTGTTAAATAAACTTCCCTCATTTAGAGTGTATTTATATAAGAGGTTCATTTAAATTGTAAACGTATTGTTTGGGTTTTGTTCCTTGTTATAAGGAATCTATATAGATATGTAAAATTATATGTATCCCTAATTAATATGAAAGTGGGAATATATAAGAATATTTTAATATTTGTCATAATTTATGATGATTGTCTATCTCTTTTAGTCTTATTGTGGTAAGGTCTATGAGGTCCTTTTTGTGATAGCTTACATATTATGTATGTGTGATTCAAGGAATGGTTTCCTATTATTATTGGTGGATTTATCATGTTGTATCATTCTCTTATTTTTTATAAGAAACATATGGTCTCAAATTTATTTTATAGGTTACCTTATCTCAATAACAAAAGGTTATCTATTAATACTAAGTTTACTGATAAGTTAAGGATGACTAAATATGATTTGAGAGAGTTATTACAGCCTTGTAAAGATTAAAAGGTAAAATCAGCCTATTTACCTTGATTGTTGCTTCACTACTCTAATGAAGGTATCAAGTCTAAGAACCTTTGCATAGGGATCTAATATACTTATTGGAAACATTATGTGCTTAATATGTTTAATAAGCTTGTAGATTGATTCATGATCTATGAATGAAAAAAATTTCATTCAAGTACACTGTTGGAATCTATGCAATTAAATAATAGACTAGGAAAGAAACCTTGTTTTGGAATAAAAAATTTAAAAATAGGCAATGTGCAATCAATGGAATCTGTGTACTTTTTGATGGAACATTGAGTTTCAATTGAAAAATAGGCAATGTGCAATCAATTGAATCTATCCTTTTGTAAAGTTATAGAATAAACTATACTTTTTCATATGGACTAACCTATAGGTGATGTGCTTTACAAGTTGCAAATGCATTTACAAAAGAATATTCTATTTTCAAATATTAAAATTCTTTCAAAGAATAAAATATCTTAAGTCAAATTGATTAAATTTAGGGCCTTTGTGATGATAAAATTCACTATTTCTATTATAGTATCTTCATTATTCTTTGGTTTTTTTCATCAATCATCTTCAAATTAACAATAAGTTCTATGAAGATCTCATCCTATTGATCAACTAGGTCTCCAAAGTCCCTATCATTTCTTCCCAAGGCCTCTTTAATGATCATAACTTCATTAATATTTTCCTCTACTATTAGGATCATATCCATGACCTTTATTTTGTCTATTCCAGATTTTATTTGGATTTTAATCCTCACTTCCTACATGACCAAGGTGTTTCTATGCTTGAACTCTTCATCTATGAAGAGGCCCATGGAGTTGAGTGTAGTTAGTTTCTAGATCATGGTTCCAAGGAAATATTCCATCCTATCTAGCAACTCCTTATAATCTTTAAGGAATCCTTATAAATAATTAGACCATGTATTCAAACCTTTTATATTATCCATAATCAATCCCAAGACTATGTTTAGATCAACTAGGCTTATGGTCTTGAATTTAGGGATTTGATCTTCCATCAAGATTTCGATCAAATATTTCATCTTATCTTTTGAACATTACAATTGAGTGATTAAGAATTTTGTTGTTATATCCTTTTGGTTCAATATATTCAATCTAGACCTTATTATCTCTAGATAGTTAAACATGTTATAAAAGGATGCTTCAAACATCTCAATCATAGAATTAGGAATTGATAAAACAACTTGACTCTCTAAATTTTCCTTATACTTTTTTAGATTCTCATGTTGTTACATGCCCTTGAGGGAGACTTAAAACTGGGCTGATTTTACTTGGGCCAATTCAAGCATGTTCTCCTAAAAATAAGATTCTCTCATGATTTCTATCCTTTTACTTGTAACAAGCCAATAAATGGTTCATTTTTTGAAAAGTAAATTCTTCTCCCCATGGAGTTTTTCTTTGTAACCCTCTATAGTTTGGTAATTTTTGGGTCAAATTTTACACCAACTAAGGATTATATTATTTTTGGGGCTAGGTTTCCCATATGTGTTTCACTTGGATCCCCTAGAGTGGAGATCCTTCATTCTTATTCTTTATATATAACAACTATCAATGACTTGAGTTCATCATGGATAGTGATGTTGACTAATTTATTAATGGCCCATAGATGATGTATATTAAGAACCTTTTAAAACACTCCATATATAAAACATTTAAGGATAATTGGACATTGGATAAGGTTCTCTTGGATAAAAATGTTGACCTCACTCAAAGGGTGAGTGAATGTCAACTTGGGCCTCTTGCTCGTTATTAGAACTAATGTCAACTAAACTTTCTTCTTTTGTATATTAAATGAAACTAAACCAAATCCAATTCTTTCCAATTTTACTTATCTAACTCCTTAACTTGGGATTGAGGTTCTTCCACTTTTACTTCTTCCTCATCATATTCATAGGCACTAGCCAATGCCTTTAGAGAACTTCCACTTTCTCTTTAGGATATAATGTTATAATGTCAATTGCTTCAAATTGTGATCTTGGTTCCTCAGGCTGGGTTGAGGATGATTCTACCTCATAAGGTATCCTTTCCTCTATCCATTGTGCAATTTGCACCTTAGGCTTAGGCTCTACTATTGGTGGCTATGTTATGCAATGTCTATAAGGTGGGCCTCCAGTAAATGGTATTATTTTGGTGCTAGTTGCCATATGTCATCACATCCTTTTTTTCCCCTTTCCATCCTAGCTTATGGAGTGATGTTAAATTTATTGAATCTTATCGAGACCTTGATGAATAAAGAGTCCTTTTTGTACATTGGGTCATAAACTCTGAGCTAGTGTTCATAAGTCATGTTTATCCCTTTATCATTTAGATGCCTCTTCATCTTTCTAGATGATCCAACTATCTCATCTCATCAACCTATAGATTAAAGGAGGCTATGTGTTTAGAGGTGGCCTCAAAATTCTCCCATTATTTTAATATGGTCCTCCTAATGGTTATTGGGAGGGTATGGAAGGGGTGTTTCCTCTTAGATATACATAGACCATCTATGCCATGGAATAGTTGATATGCCACTTCTTGTTCTTCTAATTTGTTGGGCACATTAATGGGAAATTTGAGAGGTTGGTCCAAAGTTTCTTCTATCCTAATTATAGTGAAATATAGATACAACCCAATGTATCCAATGGATTCAACAAAGTTTTTGATCAAAGGGATGACCCTCATCATTGGGTTCCCTATAATGGCCTCAACTAAGGCTAGGTAAGCACAATCAAAAAAGAATTTAATATGGTCCATTTATTTAAAAATATGCAACTTTGAATAATACTAGGAGACTATTTTCTTCCCATCAAGTGACCATTCTCTGAGGGTACAGATCTTTGTAGTGGTTGGAAAGGAATCCAAAAGGTAAAACATCATATAAACTTGTTGCTAGTTACTCCTCAAGCAAGTTCTAATCATCTCTCCTAAAGGGGAAGTGAGTTCTTTCTCAAACATGAATTACACAAAAGGGACATATATTTTATCAATGTAGGTGGTGAAGGGATTCCCACACAATGTATTTATTAATTTCATAATCATCCTAATCCCAACCCTAAATTGGTTGATTGGACTATTGCCACTAAAGTTAGATAATACTTGGTTTCCTAAATATATCCAAGGAGTAAGGATGGTCTTTAGGTCATTCTATTTGGACCATTCATTGATTGTGGTTACATCTACTTGGGGTTTGGGCAATTTATAGTATTTCTCAAAGGTAATAGGAGAAATATATGCACTTCTCCTAAAGCTACACTCATGGATTATCATACGTTGATCAATTTTACAATCTTTAAATATAGGAGAAAGAACATCAATGCAATTTAGTACCTCTAGTTTGGATACATAAAAAAGAGACCTATAATCTCAATATCCACCATGTCATACTACCTCCTCTTGACCGATGCATTATTCTCATCTTCTATTTTAATGGCTAGTAGCTCCTTAATTATCTAGAAAAGATTAGACCAATTATTGTCTCCCATGTTCAAAGTCATGGCATAAAACTTCATGTCCTTAAAAATCCTACCCTCTACATTTGAGGTCAAATAAATCTCTATATCTTCCTTTGATGTGCCTTTTTAGGCTTCCATGGTTTGAAATAGATCTAACTTCTCACTAGTGGATTTCTCTTTGGCTTCAGATTAAATTTTAATTGCTTCGATGATAATTCACTTTTGTGGGATCAATTTTTTATCAATAAAGGGCTGAATTAGGGTTTTTATACATGTTAAGTCTTTTATGTATCTTTAATGGTGGTGGATATTTTCACTTGAATGAGATTCATGTCTTAACTTTTTATTAGGATCATGTATTTATACCTTCACCTTTTTGAGCCCACAAGATCTCTAAATTTATCACTTTCTTCCTGTGTGTCATTTTCATGGTACTTAGCTCGTTAATGTTCAAAAATTGATTGTTTCCCTTTAAAAATCTATATTTATATCACACCATCAGATTATTTTACATGGATCAATGTTGTTCATTGATATTTATCCTAAGAGTTGAATGCCATTGGCCATTATTTGTACTTGGCCCCAAGGTCATGCCACTTAGTAGTCTCTTGGGCCTTCTAAGCTCTGTTGAAAAGTATACATTGATCTCGAACCATTGGATCATATGGGATAAAATTAAGACATATTATTGATCTTTAAATGATGATTGTTCTTTAATGTGTACTAGGTTATAAGGTTATGCCACTTAGTAGTCTCGTGGGCCTTCAAAGCTCTCTATTTTATTAGTTATAGTAGTTAACATGCTCTCATCATGTGATGGTCTTATGTTTGCTTATATCTCCATGGAAAATTCCACTCTCATCTCTCACCATTTGATCATCATCATCCGAGTGAATGTGTATCATTGGATCTTGATCTGAGGGGTAGGTTTCCATTGGATATTCATTATTCATTAGCTACAACCCTGACACTTATCACCTTCTCTCCATCTCAAGGACATCATTTAAATTTTGACTGGCCTCACTTTTTTAGATTAACCCTAATTGATAAAATGTGTGCCATTAACCCTACAAATATTTAAACTATTTAAGTCATGCTTCGGTAAATACATAGGTCTTGGGATAAAATATTAATACTAAGGTCTTTTATTTATGTTAATAGACATGAACATGAATCTTAGGATCTATATTTTATGCTCAATTTAGAGCATAATAAAAGGGGACACTATGAATAGTAAAATGTCCAAGAATAAGATTTTAACCTAAGGTTTCAAGGTATAAATAAATATGATGAAACTTTAGTGTAAGGCCTTAGGATAAGTTATAACATAGTAAAAAGAACCACGTGTTCACGGGATTTAAAGGGACCAAGCATAATATTTTAGAATAAGGTTTAATGGTGTTGAAAAACATGACTTAAGCCTTAGGGTAAAAATTAGTCTAAGTCTATGGCACTTATAATTATTCCCATGTAAATTTGATTTTAATTAGAAGGGGCCTAGGTCAAAACATTAGACTAGGGTTTTAATCATGGTTTAAAATAGATCTAATTAATTTTAGACCAAAGTCTAATAAAAGGTTCATTTTAACATTTGAAGCACCAAACCCTAAGCATGTTTATTCCTAAATGAGATTCCATTGATCCTACAACACAAGCAACCCATTTTAGAAACATTGGAAGGGGTAAAACCATGATCATTTGAAAATATGTCCATTAATCCAAGTGAGATTGGTTCCTACAAAAAATAGGAAATATTGATGTTAGCGCTCAGGGAAAATGTAAATCTTAAGTTAAATTCTTAGATTAAATTTTCCATACAAGTAAATACTTTTAGTCTAATGTCTTGAGCTAGGTTTAAAACATATTAAAGTGACCTCATGAATAATAAGAGACATGGCATAATATTTAATCCTAGGTATATTTATCAATAAATGGACCCTATGCTTAGTTCCTAGTTTGATCTCATGCCATTAGATATTATTTAAATAAACATGCTCTGTTAGATCATGATCTGAGGGGTTAAGTGATATTGGCTCCTATGTGCATAAAACCCTGAGGTCATGACACTTGGTGATCTTATGGGCTTTCTATACTCTACATTATCAATCTTTATTGGGATAACATACTTCTACCATGTAGATACACCTTATTTTATCTAAGTTCTTTTTGAAAAGTCAATTTCCCTCTCACAACATTGGATTTAATTTATCTAGATGAACGTGTATCATTAGATCTCAATCCAAAGGGTGGGGCACCATTGGCTACTCACTATCATGTAAAACATGGTTATGATGCATGTCATCACTATATTTACTTTGGGATCCGTTGAAACCTTGACTTGATACACACCAGTTAATCCATCTCAACTAAGAAAACATGGGTTGTTGATCTTAAGGACATGCTCAGGCATTAATATTTTTTTGTCTTGGCTTGAATTTTCAACTTGGATTATATATCATTAGATCTTCTCATCTGATTAAACATAGGTTATTGATCATATGGATGAACACAATGTTTAAGTTAGGCTCAAATATATATAAAACTTAGACTAAGGTTTTGGACCAAGGCTTTATTCATATTAATAAATAGATATTAAAGCTTTAGGCCAAAGTCTTGAGCTAATTTTAAACATAATAAAGTGACCCTGCAAATAAGAAAGTTAGACTACACTAAGATAAAAGAGAATAAATGGATCCAACATAGAATTTTTATATTAGGGCTTGGTTGTCTTAAAAAACACAACTAAGCCTTAGGATAAAAATTAAATTAAGTCATTAGCATAGTTAATTATTCCCACATAAAATATTCCTACCAATTTTAAATTTCATCCAAAATAACCTATGTTAGGGTATTTTGAGCAAGGGTTTTAGGATGATCAAAATGCATTCAATTTGGATTTTGATAGACCAAATGATAGTATAAGACCAAATTTAGATAAACCCATAAAATTATAAAATTGAGACATTGCCTATTCTAGATGAACTCCATTAAACCAATAATCTAAAATAAGAAGATCCATTTTTAGAAAACTTATACAAGGTTTTATCAAAACCATAGACAAAGAAGCCAACCAAATCATGGTGTGGATGATCTCCAAATAAAAATAATGTGCAAACATGCTAGTTACACTCTAATCAAGTAAATTTTCAATTTTAAGGTTCAAATTTGTATAATTTAACACAAGGGTCCCCATTTTTTAGAAATGGGGGTATGTTGACCTCAACAAATGGTGAATTATGGGGAAAACATAACAATAGATTATAATTTAGAGACTCTAGTTTAGATAAATAACTAGATTACATATTCCACTTGATCAATACCATTACCAATATCAATTTATGGTTAAAATTAGTTTTACACCTATAGAAGTACGATCAAACATCAAAACATAGATATACTCAATGTTTGATTTGATTCTACTTACTATTTTCCATGAGATTTAGGGAAAAACTTCCATATTTCATGCCTTTAATCATTAAAATTCACCTAATTCATGTTTTTAAATCCATTAAGAACCATGATTTAGCTCAGGGAAGGCTTGTGCATTGCTCTTTTACCAGCTAGACATCCATAACCATGATAGAGATTCCTTTGGATCCATTTAAGGTCTTGTTCCACTACCATCTAGGCATCCATAGCCCCAATAGAGATTACCAGAATCACATTTACTTTTAAAGCTTTTGATTTTTAAATAATCTCTTATTTTTGTATTTTTTAAATCTTTTTGACTTTCTAGCAAAGGTCGAGAATGAGGTTAGCTAGGTTTAGGGATTTGATGAATTTTTTTATCTTTATATTATCACATATGGTTTCAAATTTTGTCCAAAGAAAGGATGTTCATTAAGTGCAAAGATGAATGTGTCTTAATAATTTAAGCTTCCATCTCATATGTGAGATCCTTATTAAAACCAAGCTTAGATCAAAACAAGGTTTAAAACCTTATGAAATAACCAACCCATCCATTATTCCTTAATAGTTTCCATTAATTATAACTCATGCTCATATTTAAAATCCATGATCAACATATGCCTAAGATTCATACCTATATTTCTGAACTATAGAGTTCTTGAGTAATTATGTGAACTTTGAGCTAAAATCTATCCAAAAGGACTTATTGAGAGTAAGGAACAAACTAGAGAAAGTAAACACACCAAACAAAAAGAAAAAAAAGAAAAATATAAGGAAAATAATATTCATATATACAAAACTATGTACAAATAAGGGAGATGAAGGAAAGAATAGAAAGAAACTAAACTATCCTACCTACACTAATTTTAACTAGTCTTACAGTCATTCTATGAAGACCCCATGTGGGATAGCAGAGAATTAGTGTTTGAAGTATTTCCCATTGGTGGGAAACATGAACTATACTCCCTATAGGTATTTCATCTGGAAGGTGTTGTCTCTATGTATCTCAACTATCTGATAGGGACCAATCCACAGAGGTGTGAACTTCCCATGTTTACCATTAGGCTCAGATGCCTTGTCCCAAAGAAGAACTAAGTCTACTTACCCGAACACCTTTATTTTTTAATGTTTATCAAAACACCTCTTGATTATGGTTTTGTGTTTATTAAGATTAAAAAAACATCTTCTCTTTCATCTTCCATCTAAAAAATGTCTAGCAACCTTGAATTTGAAAATTCTTGATCCTCTTTAATGTGGTCTTACATGAATATATAAGTTGGTAGCTTGAGAGTGATGGGGAAGTTGGGTTCTTGGATATATACCAATAAGAAGGGTTATGCTTGAATCTTGTTCTATCCACCCATAAGGCATATTTGAGTAGATTATGCCATGTTCTAAGATTTTTTACTATAGACTTCTTTATTACCTTCATCAAGTTCTTATTTATTGATTTAATTACTCCATTACCTTGCAGATAAAGGTTTGATGAGAACTTGAGGATGATGTTGTTATTAAATGTTCATTTTATCATCTTTATTGATATAAAATTAGATCCATTATCACATACCATAGATATAGGTGTCCCAAACTTGGTGGATACATTTTCTTCTAAAAAATGATCACTTATTTGGTCCTGCACTTTTTAGTTTCCATTGCTCCAATCCATCTAGTGTAGTAGTCAATAATAGTCAGGACATATTTGTGACCATCAAAGGAATTAGAGTTTATTACCCCCATAAAATTAAACCCCCATTGGTAAAAGGGTGTATCAACCATTACTGCTCTTAGTGACATGATTGTCTTAGGCTCTTTGTTATTAAAGACCTAGCATGAGTGGCATTCTCTCACATGCTTGTGAGCATCCTTAAAGATTGTAGGTTAGTAGTAACTAGCTCTTAATATTTTATGTGTTGTAGTCCTTCTAAATGGATGTACACTTCTCAGCTTGTCATGAAAAGTGCTCATGATCAAGGCTACTTCTTCCTTGGAGACACATCTCAAGTAAATTCCCTCAATGTTTTGTGTACAACACTCCATATTTGATCAAAAAGTGAGCTACCTTAAGCATTAGAGATCCTATAGGATAATATCCATTGATTATCAAGTGGATAATGTGATCATACCAATCATTATGTCTAAAACTTTATTTCTCTACCTACATAAAGCTCAAGGTTAGTATTGGCAATCAATTGAATAAAACTTTGATACCTTACCAATTTGGTAGTATTCATATCGATGTCACACTCTTAGAGTAAAAACATTAACTTACCTCTCCTTTATCCAAGTTCATTTTTACTTAGCATGAGCTTGGTGGTAGGGTCTGGTAGAATGACATGGACCTTATTACTAAGGATTTAATGTCTAAACTTTATTACTATCTTGACCAAAGCACATGCTTTCTTGTCAATTAAAGAGTAGTTTAACTTAGAATTTTTATGGCTATTTCTCATAAAATCTATTAACTGGTCACATCCATCGCTTTTCTAAGTTAAATTTGTAGCTATTGTATGATTTGAATCAAAGAAGTAAAGATAAAAATCCTTGCTAAAGTCTGGACTTATCAAGACTAGTGCTTGTCTAATGGCCTCTTTGATGTTTTTGAAATCCTTCTTTATCTCTTCATTCCAAATGATCTTAGCCTTTTTCTTCAACATGTCTTTCAAAGGTTTCATTATTTATACAAAACCATAAATACATTTTCTTAAAAATTTATTTTACCAAAGAATAACTTTAATTCTTTCATATTATTAGGGGGATCTATATTAGATATTACATTTACTATTTCAAGGTATATAGAGATTCCCTCAGTGATAACATGTCCTAATAGTTTTCCCTCAATAACATAAAAAATAATTTTCATTGGGTTGAGATAAATGCCATACCTTTTGCATCTTTCAAATACCTATTATAGATGTATAATATGATCCTCCCAAGTCTTAGAAAAAATAGTCAAATATTCCATGTATATAATAATGCACTTATCTACAAAACCTTGGAAAGAATGATCCATAGCCCTTTGGAAGGTTGCACTTGCATTAATCAATCCAAATGTCATTCTTTTGTAGGAAAATGAACCCCACTTGGTAATAAAAGTAGTTTTCATTATGTCTTATTGATTCACCAACACCTGGTTGTACCCTAAAAAATCATCAAGAAAGGACATCATGGTAGAATCAGAAATGCTTTATATTACTTAGTCAAGAGAGGGTAGGGGGTAATTATCTTTCTCACATGATCTATTTAGGTTTATAAAATTAATACATAGCTTGATTTCATCATTTTTATTCTAGACTAAGACTAAATTAGCAACCCAAGTGGAATTCCTAATGGGTAACACAATCTTGGCATTTAAGAGCTTCTTGACCTCTTTGTATATTAGTGGTTCTAAGAATTGGTTGCTAGGCCTCTACTTTTGTCTGAAAGGTTTGTAATTTTTTTTAAAGGTATGGTGTGAGTTATTACCTTTGGATCAAAGATTTTTAGGTCATCATAGGACCATGCTATGATATCTTTATTATTGGCCAACATTTATTTACATATTTTATTTTATAGACTTGTATATGTTATAGCAATATTAACCATCTGAGGTTGAACTTGGAATCTAAGATCAGTGACATTATAATGCTTCTCATTTACTTTGGGAGTCTTGGTAGCCTCAACTAGTTTATTAGAATCAAAAAGTATCTATAAGGTTATCATGCCTTTAGGGATCATATTATCATTAAAATAGATGACCTTGTCATCAAGTTTGCTTTCAATGGTCTCATCATCAAGGAGATTGGCTTCATCAATAATCTCACCCTCAAATACTCTTGAAATAGTCAAGAAATCTATGATATTTTGATCATTATTGAGTACTTGCAAGTGATTGACATTATTAGACACTGAGGGACATGGGATTAACTCAATTGTAAGGTTTTGTAACTTGGAAATATGATTGGACATAAGATTAGCTATAGTTGAATCAAGTTCATCAATGGCCTTGTTTTTTCCCTAGGGATTGGCACAATGTTAAAAGCATCAAAAAAATTAATTAAGTCTCATAATATAAATTTATATATCTTGAGATATGACATTTTGCATTGATATTTACTCTTGACTTGATTGATCACTAGTTCAAAATCACAAAAAAACTAATAGTTCCTTATCCTCATGCTTGATTGAAAATTCTAATCCAAGAATTAGTGATTCATACTCAACCAAATTATTGGTGCATGGGAATTGAAGTTCGTAAGAGGAATTATATTATTTACCAATGGTATTTATTATCACCACTTGTACTCTAGAATTTGATTTGCATCTATCACCATCAAAATAAAGTTTCCATAATCTAGGAAAATCATGAAAATTTTTAGAGTTGCATAAATTTGTGGTGTCAAGAGTGTAAACACCAAGATCCGAGTTAACCACATTGACCCTATCATTGATTTCATTATATTCATTAATCATATGCTTTATTTTAGGCTCCCTTTCTATCCTAATTTATTTATGGGATCCCTTTCAAGGCAACCACATATGTGAATAATTTCTTGACATATAACCTTTCAAGCTCTTAGTCTAGTCTCTACTCAATATAATCCCATAATCATTATGGTTGTACACAAATCAAATATCAATGAATTATTAGATTCTTGGCTTTGAGGAAATTTTCATGTGAGTATTCAAAAATTCACCAATAACTTTGACTCTTGACTTATCTAACTGAGTTATATCTCTACTAGACTTAATAAGAGTCAAACCTAATTATTTACAAATACCATTAGACATTATATTTATAGATGTAACAAAATATAATAAATAATTATGTAGATTTTCACCAAATATTTTGACTATAAGTAGGAAATGAGGAACATCTACCTTACTTTTATGTACTGCAACATTAGCATGTCTAGACTTTTGAGACTTAAAAGGATTTTTAGACAAAGATTCCAAAAATAGATCTCTCTATTTAGTAATCTATGTCAACTCATGAAATTTAATGTTAGACATGATCCTCTTCATGTCCTCTACTATTTTATACCTAGTCCTATTAGAAGAATTAGATGCATCAGCATTGGGTTTAGAAGTACTTCCCTTAGGATGCTCCAGATTGTTATCCAAGGTAGTAGCAAGAGGAGTCTCAAGTTTTTTATAGGAGTTAAAGTGTCAATGGTTACTTATACTCCCTATTTATATAAGGGTAAGCATTCTTTATAAATTGATAAAAAGCATGATTCTCTTGAAGAATATCCTCAACCTCAATGTCTTCTTAGAAAGGGAACTCAAATGTCTCTAGCATGAGAGTTGAATCAGTATACCTAGATGACCTTGAGGAATTAGATGTACCTACATCACAATTATTATTAGGGAAAAATTCAAAAGTATCTAATTATTCTTGGAATGCTTCGAATTTATTAAAAAATTGAACATAATATATTTCTTCATGCTTAGAAGTGCATTGAATTATATAATAGTCAGGTAAAGCAACATTAGTCAGATTTATACCAGGCACATTTTTTCTAATAAATGACTCATTTTTATTGTTATTATGGTAACTATCATTATAAAATCTATTACTGGGCCTATTGAACCTTTAAAAAGAGTAATTCCTACCTGATATCTCCCCAGTATTGCTTACTTGATTTTTCAACTTAAGGAAGTTAATGCTAAGATTTTGAACCATCTTTAGGATAGAATCACTCTCATTATTTAGGGCCTCCAAATTATGAAATTGGGTATTATAATTAGTTATGGGAATTAAATATTTATAATCCTATATATGAGATCCATGGGTAGAATTATTCAGGAATCCTAGGTTTTGAGTAGAATGAACATGTCTCAAAGGTAGTTGGTTCAAGACTAGAAGTTGGTTCATGGTAGGCACATTTTGGTTAGCATTGGTAATAACATTTATAATGGTAAAATGTGGATTGGAAATAAGAATGGAGTATTCCATTTGTCCTTGGGGTTGCATCTAGTCATTAATAATCATAGCCTCGATATAAGCTAAGCTAATGTGTTCATGGTCCCAACAACTCTTTTTATAAATACAAAAGTCAGAGGATCCAAGGAATATTTATATATTTTCAAGGCTAAAGATTCATAAAATATATAAGGAGATATGGTCCTACTAAACATTTTTTAGAATATAAATTGAAGGTTCTTATGGGCGCATTTGCATCCCTTTTCACTGTAGTGAATTTCTAGTATAAGACACAAGGACTAATGATTTTACCAAAATGGTCAATGAAGACATTGTTAAAATCAACCCAAATAGTAATGTAATTTTTAGGGATATTTATAAAACATTCATATGTAACATCTTTAAAAGTAAAATGATATAGTCTACATGGTACATCTTCATGAGTCACATTCAACAATATTAATGTAGCTTTGAAATTCTTAATTTATTATTTGGTCATTATAATGCCATTAGGACTAAATGTTGGAAAATACTTTTTAGTATTAAAAGGAAGGTTATGTAAAAAACCTAGCACATTGATAAAATAACAACCTAGCCAATCCATACCTTGATAGGGATCAGACATAGCAACACTCTAAATTGGTGAAGTTGGAAAAGACTTTCAAAGTTTGCACTTACCTTTGTCCTACCTAGTTCTCTTATTATCTTCTAATGGAAGTAGAGGTTATCTAGTCTCTAAATGTGACCTTTTCCTAATTCTTGGTAATTCCAACTTGTGGGCTTTGAATCTTATTTTAAATATAATGCATTAGTCTTAGATTTTTCAAGAAACAATGACTAGAGTTACACATTAATAAAATTTTGCAAAGATTTATATAAAGGATGGCAAAGAATAAAAATATTTAACTAAGTTAACTCAAATACGTATCAAAATACATGATTATGATCAATTTTTACACATTTAATCTCAAATAAACTCAAATTATCAAAGGATCTTATCAATATTTGATCAAAACAACTATTACTAACCTCAAACCTATTGAATTGATAAAGATTAAGTCATATTTACCATAATTAAGGATATACCTTCAAAAAATGTTGATATTTTTCTAAAGGAATCACAAAGGTGGGTTAAAGACCATAAATATAAATGATATTTACAAAATTGGATAAATAATGACACAATTGTGTAAAGGTTACACCAATATTTGAACACAATTCACAAAAATGAGCAAAGATGCTTTAAATCTAAAAAGATCTAACATGACCCTCCTAACATCAATGAAGCTCTACATGTTGATGCCCTGATATGTATCACAGGTGCGCAAAGTGTTTAAATAAAACTTCTCATTTTATAATTCATAGAATTTAGTGCATGAGTCATAGGTTGTGATAATTTTGTTATCTATCAATGGAATAGAGGTAAAGCAAGTGGACTATTTCACAATATTTATAAAGTTTGGTGGTTGGGAGCCACTATGGATAGGTATCTATATTTGAAAAGAGTGAAGTAATATGAGCTAATATTAGTGAATCATGATCAAATTCTAATCTAAATACTAATCTAAAATGAATTTTTACAATGGAAATTAAGCTAGAGTGATCTATTTAAAAAGGTATAAAAAGGAAGGGTAGGGAAAAAAAGAGTTATTACTAATATTCATCCCAAACATCATGACATAGTTCAAATGTCATCCAAGAATGCAATGAACCAATGTGTAACATGAAATAGCATGAGCTCAAATCTTATCACACATCTGGCAAACATCTAAGGAATGATAAAATTATAAATAAAAACTAAGTTCACTTTAAAGCTTTACCCTACAAGCAAACAACAATAGCCCAAATGCAAAAAGAGTAAAGGAAATGAAATGAACTAAAGAACTTTCAATCAAACTTAACATTGGCATAAGTTAACAACTCTGTAATTAAAATATGCACACTAAGAATTCATAATAACCATTAAAATTTGGAAATAAGAATAAGCAAGTGAGAGAGAAACCATAATAACAAATGACACAAACAAATATGGACAATCTTTTTAGAATTCCTCACTTGCATTAATTTCTCAAAAATTTACACAAGTTTTTGGTTCAAAATATCCCTCATTTTTAAAAATGGTAATACTCTTCTAATAGAATTCTAAGGTAGTATACCAATTAGTCATATCCAATTACAAAATTATGGATGTCAAGGATAGCTATCCTTTTGTAAAGTTCTAGAAGACACTAGAATTTTATATATGGATTGATTTATAGGAAATGTTCTTTATAAGTTGCACATGCCTTTACAAAATAATATTCTATTTTTAAATATTATAATGCTTTTATAGAATAAAACATCATAAGTCAACTTGCTTGACTTTAGGGCCTTTGTGATGATGAAATCCCCTATTATTGTTGTAGAATCTTCATTACTCTCTAGTTTTGTTCATCAATCAACTTCAAATTAACAATAGGTTCTATGAAGAACTCATCCTCCTGATCAACTAGGTCTTCAAAGTCTTTATCATTTCCTCCCAAGGCTTCCATAATGCTCCTATATTCAACAATGTTTTCCTCTACTATTAGGATCATATCCATGACCCTATTGTTTTCTTTTATATATTTTTCTTGGATTTTACTCCTCACTTCCCGCATGATATGGGTGGTTTTATGTTTGAACTCTTCATCTGTGATGAGGCCCATGGAGTTGAGTGTAATTGATTTTAGGAACATGGTTCCAAAGAAATGTTCCATATTATCTAGTATCTCCTTGTCATCCTTAAGGATCCCTTCAAAATAATTAGACCATGTGATCAAACCTTTGATTGTGTCCAGAATTAATCCCATGGCTATGTTTAGATGAACTAGGATGATTGTCTTGAATCTGGAGATTGATCTTCGATTAAAATTTTGATCAAATATTTCATCTTATCTCTTGAATTCTCCCATTGAGTGATTAATATTTTTTATTATACATCCTATTGGTTAAATATATTTTATCTAGACCTTATTATCTTTAGATAATTAAACATGTTATAAAAGGATTCTTTAAACATATCAATCAAAACATCAAGAATTGATAAAATAGTTTACCTCTCTAGATTTTCCTTCTACTTTTTTAGATTCTCCTACTATTACTACAAGCCCTTGAGGGTAGACTACAACTAGACTGACTATACTTGGGCTAAATCAAGCACATTTTCCTCAAAAATAGGTTTATCTCCTAGTTTATGTCCTTTTACTAGAGTCAAGCCAATAAATGGTTCCATTTTTTGAAAAGTGAACTCTTATCCTATGACCATGGCTTTCTTCTCAATCACACTCTATAGGTTGGTAGTTGTTGGGTCAAATTTCACACCAATTAAGGGTTATTTTATCTTTGGGGTTGGGGTCCCCATCTATGTTTCACTTTACTCCTTTGGAGGTGATATCCTTTATTCTTCTTATTTCTATAGAGAAACTATCCATGGCTTAAGTTCATCATAAACAGTGATTTTGATTGATTTATTAATGACCCATTGATGATGTAGAGTAAGAACCTTATAAAATTTTCCATATATAAAACATTAAGGGATAATTTTACCTTGGATAGGGTTCTCCTCACTGAAAAGGTTGACCTCATTTAATGGGTGAGTGAGTGTCAACTTGGGCTACTTTCCCTTTGTTGGAACTAATGTCATCTCAGCTTTCCTCTCTGGGATATTCATCAAAACTAAACCCAAAGCCAATTCCTTCCACTTTTCTATCTCTACCTCCTTATCTTAGGACTGAGGTTCTTCCTCCTATATTTATTCCTCATCAAACTGATAGGCACTAGCTAGTGTCTTCAAGGAATCTTCTACTATCTCTTTTGGATCTAATTCTATTATGTCAATTTCTTCTACCTATGATCCTACTTCCTCAAACTAGGTTAAGGATGATGCTACCTCATAAGGTATCCTATAGTCTATCCATTATACAATATGTGCCTCAATATTAGGCTCTACTATTAGTGGCTATGTTGGAGGATGTATATAAGGTGGGAATTCTAGTAAATGGTACTACCTTAGACCTAGCTATCATATGCCATCACTTCCTTTTTCTTCCATTTCCATCATAAATTCTATTGTGATGTTGAATTTATTCAATTTTGTCAAGACCTTAGTGAAGGAAGAGGACTTTGTGTATATTGGGTCATAGACTCCAATCTAGTGTTCATAAGTCATATTTATCCCTTTGTCCTTTAGATGCCTCTTGATCTTTCCAGATGGATCCTACTATCTTGGATCATCAACCTATAGACTAAAGGAGGTTATATGTTTGGAGGTTGACTTTGAAATCTCCCATTTTTAAAATATGGTCCTCCTAATGGTTTTGGGTAGGGTATAGAAGGTGCATTTCCTCTTAGACCTACATAGACCATATATGTCATGTCATAGTTGATATGTCACTTCTTATTTTACCAATTATTTGGGCATAAAAAATGGGAAATATGAGAGGTTGGTCTAGAGTTCTTTCTATCTTGATTATAGTGAAATCTAGATATAACCAAATGTCTCCAATAGATTCAACATAATTTTTGATTAGAGGGTTGAACCTCATCATTGGGTTCCCTATAATGACCTCAACTCAGGCTGGGTAAACACAATCATAGATGAATTGAATATGGTCCTTGTATTTGAACATATGCAAATTTGAATAATAATGGGAGATCATTTATTTCCCATTAGGTGACCATTCTCTAAGGGTGGGGATATTGGTAGTTTCCATCAAGGCATCCAAAAGGTAAGACATCATATATAGCTTATTTTTGGTTTTCTTCTTGATTATAGAGAATTGCATCCCCAAGTAAGTGTGAATCATCTCTCCTAGAAGGAGAGTAAGTTATTTATTGACCATGAAATACACAAAAGGGACATAGAATTTGTCAACATAGGTGGTAGAGGAGTTCCCACATAATCTATTCATTAATGTCATAATCATCCTAATCCTAGTCCTAAATTGGTTGATTGGAATGTTTCCACTAATGTTAGAGGACACTTGGTTTCTCAAATATAGCCAAAGAGTAAAGATGGTCTTTAGGTCATTCTGTTTAGACCATTCATTGATTATGGGTACATCCATTTGGGGTTTGGGAAATTTATAGTAATTCTCAAAGTCAATAAGATAAATATACTGAATTTTAATAAAACTATGCTCATTTATTATCATTCCTTGATCAATTTTAAAATATTTGAAGATAGGATCAAGAATATCAATGTAATGAAGTACCTCTAGTTTGGCTTTGTCAAAATGGATACCTATCATTTGAATATCCATCATGTTTTAATGCCTCCTCTTGATCAATGTGTTCCTCTCATCTTCTCTTGTAATGGTTAATAACTACTTAATTTTCTAGAAAAGCATGGACCAATTATTATCTCCCATGTTCAAATCCATGGCATCAAATTTCATGTCCTTAAAAATCCTACCCTCTACATCTAAATTCAAATAGAGCTCTATATATTCCCTTGAAGTGCTTTTTTGGGATTCCATGGTTTGAAATAGATCAGACTACTCAGTAGTGGACTACTCTTTAGCTTTGGATTAAATTATAATTATATGATAATTCACTTTCTTGGACTCAATTTGTGGTCAATATAGGGTTGATTTAGTGTTTTTCTACAACTTTAATAGTAGTGGTTATTTTCAATTTAGTGAGTTTAGTTCCTTGTATTTTTACTTAGACCATGCATTTATAACTTCACCTTTTTGAGCCCATAATTTCCTTAAATTTGTGCCTTTATGCCTATATGGTGCCATCATGGAATATATGTGGCATATTCATGGCACTTAACTTGTTAATGCTGAAAATTAATTTTTGCCTTTTAAAAATATATTTTTATCTCATACCATCAAATTATTTTGCATGGATCAATGCTGTTCATTGATCTCAATTTCTAAGAGTTGAATGCCATTGGCCATTATTTATACTTGGCCCCAAATTCATGCCACTTGGTAGTCTTATGGGCCTTATTATATTCATTGGAAATTCATGTTGATCTCATACCATTGGATCTTATGGATGCAAATCAACATGTACCATTGATCTTTAAAAGATGCTTGGGATTTAATGTGTACTATGATCCAAGGTTGTGCCATATGGTAGTCCCAAGGGCCTTTTGAGCTCTGTATTCTATCAATTTATATAGTTAATGTGGTCTCACCACATGATATTCCCATGTTTTCTCAAATCTCCATTGAAAATTCCACTCTCATTCCATAATGGTTGATCATCATAATCTGAGTGAATGTGCATCATCAGATCTCAATCTAAGGGGTGGGATATTATTAGATGTATATTGTTCCTTGGCCTCAAACATGCACTTTTAACCTTCTTACCATCTCATGGGTGTCCATGGAATTTTAAATATCCTCACTCCATCAAATCATTCCTTCTCAAGAAAATTCATGTCATTTATCTTGTTAAGATGTAAACTATTTAAGTTAAGATTGGGTAAATTCATAGGTATTAGGATAAAATATTAAGACTAAGGTCCTTTATTTATGTTAATAAACACAAACATGAACCTTAAGATCAAGATTTTATGCTAATTTTAGAGAATAATAAAAGGGGACCCTGTGAATAATAAAAAGTTCAAGCATAAGGTTTTAACCTAAGGATTCATTGTATAAATAAATATGATGAATATTTAGGGTAAGGCCTTAGGCTAAGTTAGAACATAGTAAAAAGGACCACACATTCATGTGATATAAAAGGACCAACCATAGTATTTTTAAACTAAGGTTTGGTCATGTTGAAAAATATGACTTAAGCCTTAGGTTAAAAGTTAAGCTAAGTCTATGACACTTATAATTATTCCCATGTAAATTTGAATTTAATTAGAAGGGACCTAGGTAAAAACATTAGACTAGGGTTTTGATCATGATTTAAAATAGATCCAATTAATTTTAAGCCAAAGGCTAATAAAAGGTCTATTTTAACATTTGAATTACCAAAACCTAATCATGTTTATTTCTAAATGAGATTCCATTGATCTTGAAACATAAAAAACCAATTTTAGCAACCTTGGAAGGGGTAAAACCATGATCATCTTAAAATATGTCCATTAAACCAATCGAGTTTGGTTCCTATAAATAATAGGAAATATTGAAGTTAGGGCTTTGGTAAAATGTAAATCTTAAGTCAAAGTCTTATATTAAAGATTGCATGAAAGTAAAACCCTTTAATATAAATTCTTGAGCTAGGTTTAAAATATATTAAAGTGACCTCATGAATAATAAGAGACATGGCATAATATTTAACCATAGGTCTATGTCTCAATAAGGGACCCTATGTTTAGGTTCCCAGTTGGATCTCACACCATTAGATATTGTTTAAACAAACATGATCTGTTAGATCATGATCCACATAGCTGAGTGAGATTGGCTCCTATCTACATTAATCTTTGAGTTCATGCCACTTGGTAATCCTGTAGGCTTTCTAAACTCTTCATTGTCAATCTTTATTAGGATAATGCATTTCCACCATGTAGTAGTAAGTTATTTGTTTTGAGTTCTTTTTAACAAGTCAATGTCCCTCTATCAATGATGGATTTACTTTATCCAGATAAATGTGTATAATCAAACCTCAATCTGAGGGGTGGGCAACCATTGTCTACTCACTATTTTGTCAAACGTGAAAACATGTATCATCACCATGTTTATTTTGGGCTCTGTTAAAACCTTGACTTGATACACACTATTTGATCCATCTCAATTGACAAAATGTGGGTCATAAATATTTGGGACATACTTGGGTTTTTGTCATTTTTTTCATGGCTTAAATTTTTAATCTAGATTATGCATCATTGGATCTTCTAATCTAACCAAACATGGGTTGTTGGTCTTGTGGATGAACATAATGTTTAAGTCAAGATCAAGGATATATAGAACTTAGACTAAGGTTTTAGACCAAGGCTTTATTTATATTAATAAATACAAATTAAATTTTTAGGCTAGAGTCTTGATCTAATTTTAAATATAAAAAAATGACCTTAGAAATAATAAATATATACAATGCTAAAATAAAAGGGAACAAAGGGAGCCAACAAATAATTTTTAGACTAGGGATTGGTTGTGTTGAAAAACATGACTAAAACTTAAGATGAAAATTAAATTAAGTCCATGACATAATTAATTGCTCCCAAGTAAAATATTCTTGCTAATTTTGAGTTTGGTCCAAAGGAACCTGTACTAGGGTATTTTGAGCAAGGTTTTCATGATGATAAAAATGCATTCAATTTGGATTTTTACATACCAGAGGCTACTAAAAGACCAAATTGAGATAAAACCATAAAATTATGAAACCTAGACTTTGTCTGTTCTAGATGAACTCCATTAGACCTATAACTTGAAACAAGAAGATCTATCGTTAGAAAACTTAGACAAGGTTATATCAAATCCATAGAAAAATAAGCCAACCAAATCATGGTGTGGATGATCTTCAAATACAAATAATGTGCAAACATGCTAGTGACACTCTTATCAAGTAAATTTTCAATTTTAAAGTACAAATTTGTACAATTTAGCACAAGGGTCCCTATTTTTTGAGAAATGGGGGTATGTTGACCTCAACATATCCATATGAAATTAAATATTGAACACATTGATATTACTTTTCAATTTAATTTAAAAATAATTTATATTCAAATAAAATATATACAATGATTTTAAAAAATATCTATTATAATTAGCTACACCAATTATAACTACTAAAATTAAATGCATATTAGCTATACTAAAATGAAATATATAAAACAAGAGAAAATAATTTATATATGGAAATTAGAGGCCACTTATTATAAATTTTAAAATGAAATACATACAATTTTTATCATTTTTTTAACAAACACCCAAGTATAGAAATTATTTGCCTTTAATTATAATTATTAGAATGAAATAAATCAAGCCAAACAACACCATTTTAATAATTAGAGTATACATATTATATCTAATATGATTTTTATAGTCTCTTTATCATGAAATCATATTTATATTTATTAAAGGATACCATCTCAATAACTATGATGTTTGAAATAATTATGAAATGGAATAATAAAGTTATTTGATGTAGAATACCTATCTTTTATCATGTGTGGTGAATGAGGGACCCACATCTACTTTCAAATTATATTTATCCTCTTTACTTAAAATCACATGGTTTAAGTTCATTTATATGACTTGAGTTTTATTTTAGTTTTGGGGACTTTAATAGAAAAACACTTTAAATTTGAGTTATTTTCTTAAATTATTCAACAACGAACTTTTTCAATAATTAGTAAGTATTGTTTTAATTAATTGAGATACATTTTTATGAAAATTTATATGGATTAGTTATAATATGTTTGTGGTAATATTTTAATTTTATATTGTGTTTAGTATTTTAAATAATTTATATTACTAAACTCCTCCATATTTTTATTTATTCCTCAATATATTTGCTTCCACCATATATAAAAAGAACAAGATATGAATTTGTATTACATACATACATACATACATATTAAATGGATATATTCTTATTTTGAGACAAATATCCTTTGGGATTAAAATACAATGGTTCATCATGAAACCAATCCATAAATAATTACTCCACCATTTCATTGTAAATGTGCACACTAAATACATCATATAAAATTCATAGATGGTCAAATTCCTTAAGTTGTATATTCTATAACATCCTAAAATAATTTTGTTGTTTGATTTTTTTAAATCTTTCATGTATAGTTTTATATCCATTGAGATTATGTGGGTATATGACAAAGTATCGAGAAATAAAAAACATAATTCACTGTGTTATCACCAACATAAGTTAGTAGATCAACTATTTATTGTTGTTTTATTTAAGATACCACACTCAGGAGAAATCATTGAGTACCTCTACATTAGTGGTATCACATGATTTTTCATGCCATATAATGTTATTTTAAATTCAAAAAGAAAAGAACATAGAAAATTGAATTCACTTGTATCCCCATTCATGCTAAGAAATTTTAATTTATGAAGCCATGACTTACATATCTAACAACTCAACTTCCATTTTAGGCATCGTATCGACTTATAAATTCTTCCTTTTTATAATTACTTAAGTACTCTCATGAATCGTTATTATTTTTTTGCTTGGATACATCATATCCAAGAACAACACATAGTTATTCGAAATGTGTGTCATAAATTTGATACTTGTCAATCAAATTTAATTCATTAAAAATGTATTTATTGAAATTTTTCATAACCTATTTTCCACAAATAATTAAACACTTTTATTATTGTAACATTTAGTTCTTTAACTTTGTAATTCATACAATGTATTTTCCATATAACTAACAATAATATTGTTACAAAGCCAAACCTATTTTTTTAAGATTCTAAATGTTAGTTCTAAAAACTTAATCATAGTCATTCTTATTATATCCATATTTTTTAATCAAAGTAAAATAAAATATAGATTATAATAGAATATCTTGGCTTTGCAATTCTCAAAAATAATTCAAAATTTGAGATGAAAATGACTTAGAGGAAATAAAAATATCATTTAAATATATTATATAGTAATCTTTTACATATTCATTAATAGTCATACAATAATTTAAATTAATTTGTAAATACCTTTTGTCAATTTATCTTTTCATGGCCATTTCCTAGTTAGTTAGGCATGTTTTAACCCATATATATATATATATATATATATATATATATATATATATTCCTCATTTTGTATAACTAGTTTAAAATATTTATCATGACTTGAGTTTTATTTGATAAAAAAATTTGTATGTGTTTCTAATGCAAAATTGCTTTCTACATTCAAAGAAGAAATAAGAAACTGAAAGATGGTCAAGGCTAGAAGTACCTGATAAAGTCATGCGCACCGAAATCAGACGTTGGAAGATTCTCCTCTTTTGCTGTGGAGGAATGACACCTGCGAAGAAAAGAGACTAAAACACGGAAAAACGTTAGTCAAAGATATGGTGGGTTGTCAGGCGAACGCTCGATCCTGGAAGTACGAAGACTCCCTAGAAGGATATCAACCCACTGATAAAAAAGAGTAGAAAATTGGATGAAAGTAGATGATAATGACAAAAATAAATGACAGAAAAATAAAGAGTGTACCTGATATGCAACACTATTCTGCACAGTCACCGGTGTCGGTCTCTGTGGTGCCAGCATCGGTTAGGAAGGTACCGACGTCGGTTAAGGTGCCGTCGTCGGTCGGGGTAGTGACTGGCGTCGGTAGGGGCAGGTTCTGGGAAAGTCTGGACAAGTTCGGGACAGGGCTGAACAGAGTCGGGACAAGGCTGAACAGAGTCGGGACAGGGCTGAACAGAGTCGGGACAGGGTCTGATAAGGTCAGGGTAGGGTTTTGGACAGAGTTGGGACAGGGTCTGGGAGAGTTGGGATAGGGTCTGAGAGAGTCTGGGGAGTCAGGATAGAGGCAGGGATAACAGAACTGATAAATAATAACTGAGAAAGAAATGAAATAAACAGAATAATACTTACCTGGTAGAAGACGCGATGAAAGCCATGGTGTGGAGATTAGTTGATGTCGTAGTGTTGATGATTGCTCGGAGTTCGCAGGTTGATGGAGGAGTTCGTAGGTTGGTTGCTCAGCGTTTCTGAATAGCGTTCGGGGATCCTGGCTCAAATGGCTGGCAGAGGTTGATGAAGGCGGGGGATGGGGACGGTTCCAGAAACGGTTCGTCAACCGTTTCGAGAAACTGAATGGTAACTGATAATGGACCAGGGGAAGGTGACCGGCGTCGGCAGGATTGCCGACGTCGGCCGATAGGTGACCGACGTCGGCGACATCGGTCGGGTAAAGACCGACGTCGGCAGATGCATAATGGGTATAGAGTCTAGTTTTAGCTCTGTGCTCATTTTTACATGCTGCCAGGGTCAAGGTTGGTGAAACAAGTGATCGACAAGGGTTCAATAGGCGAAGAAGAATAAGACGGGGAAGGACCAGGGGAGTCGACATGATTTCGGTGTCTACAGTATGAAAGAAATGATTAATTTCTATGTATATATTTTAGATGAAAAAATGTGAGCATTTTTTCTAGGTAGCAATTTTTGGCCAAAGCATGAATTGGTCTGGAACATAATCGAGGGCCAAGAGAGTCATATAATATTTCATATATATCTTATATTATCATACTTATACCAAATATTACTAACAATAACCACCACCATTTTTGATAATAACTAATGGCCATTAATAGCCCTAAAAATATAAACCACAACTACAACTAGCCTCATATGCCTTTTCTAAAATTTTAACTTGGGTGGAGTTTTAAACAACCAAGCCACTTTAACCAACTCACCCACATATCATTAGTTGAGAATATATTTTATTAATTATATAATATGCACTGTAGAAATTTGTATTTTTAAAAATAATTTTTTTTAGTTTGATGGTAAGTTACAATTGAGAATATGAAGGTGAACACCTCAATCAAATAATTCACCTTCATATACTAATTATTAAACTAAAATTACTTATAAAACTCTATACAAAATAAATATCACATCCCATTAAGTGGTCACACTAGTCATTGGAGTAAAGATAACCAATCTATCAACATTAGCATTGTGAAGTGGTTGAAACTAATATTGTTATTATGTTTGATGAAATCAATCAATATCAAATCAATTTTATTCAAACAAAAAAAAATAACTTATAATATATAAGTCTATAACTTCTTAAAGCCATTCCCAACATGCTTCATGATTTATCCTTTGAATATCTATTTAGTTTTCAAAATTTAACCTTAGAAAATTATATTTAAAAACTATTTAAGTAATTTTACCTATACTTGTGAATATTCTACAATGGAAAATATTTTTCCAAAGTATTTTTTTGCATATTTATATATTAGGAAATGGAGGATGTTAAGTTTTGTTGGTAAATACTTAGGAAGACAATAATAATACCATTGTGAATGTTTTCACTATTTTTAACTCTAGTATTACCATTATCTCTATACAAATTAATATATCAATTATAATAATAGAAAGAATCCTTATGATATTTTTTGTAATGATGCATAGTAATTTTTTTTATATTTACAAATTTAAATTTCCATATTGAGACAAATGCAATTTTTACATTGTTATATATCTCCTTAATTTGCATAATTAATTTATCTATATTTGAATATTTCATTCCCAAAACCATGCCAATCTCATTATTTTTTTAATATTTTTTATAATGATACATCGTAATTTTTTTTAAATTTTTTATAAATTTACATTTCCATATTGAGACAAATGTAATTTTTACATTTTTATATATCTCCTCAATTTACATAATTAATTTATCTTCATTTGAATATTTTATTCCCAAAACCATGCCAATGCCATTATTTTTTAAATTTGTTATGTGAAACAAACTCAAATCATTATCATAATTTGTAAGAGAATATATCTCAAAAAACTAGTTCTCTTCATTTTCAACTAGTCATTATAACCTGAAAAGGGAGAATTTATAAAAATGTTAGTTCACTTGCTTTAACCAAAATACTTTTTGGGAAGTTTTGTGTGTGTTAAATAAATGACATAACTACTACATTAAAATATATATCTTTTTATTATAAATAAATTAGATTTAGTTAATGAAATTGTAATTAGAATATTAAAAAAAAATCAATACAAATATTAATTGACACATTCAATGAAATAATAAAAATATTAATTGATGAGTTCAATGAAATATTAAAATGTTTTATATCCAGAGAATATAAATATGTTTTTAATAATATATTTGTATAAACTTTAACACATGTTTTTAAATTTTTTTAATAGGAATACAAGTTTGTAAATATTTAATGAATATATTTTATTTTATAAACAGTATAATTCCATTATGTTAAATGAACGTGTAATTACTAGTTTGTTTGGATACATTTAAAAAAACTAAAGATATAAATGTGAAAGTGATCAAACTATGAAATAGTGAAAAGTGAGGAGATTTTATATTGTCATTTTTAAATGTTAACATGCTTTAGTTTATATTCTAATACAAATAAATATTTTATAAATTGTTTATATAAAATGTTTTATTTAGAAGATCAAACAAACATTATTTAGTGTGAATATCCATCCTCCATCAAATTCAGATACTCCTCCTTAAATACAATCAAGCCCTTTTAAGTCAAAAGGTCTCCCCTGGGGGATCCTCTTTTGAGGAGAACTCCCTGGTAGAAGACTTTATCGAGGGATCCGACTTACCCTCTAAGCACTCCCCCTAAAATAATTTATCCTAGTCCCTCCCTCATGACCTATCCCTTAATTTATTGTTTATCACCAAGCCTAAACCCATTTATATTAGGACACTTGTGATTTTAGCTTAGAAAGGTAAGGCCATAGTAATGGAGTAGTTGGAAAAGAACAAACAACTACTAGAAAACTTCAACTCAAGGATACAATAGGTAGGTTTTGGCATGGCTAAACTTATCTAGGATTGGAATGAACTTCACAAGGTGGTTGAGGGTACTATCTATACCTTTGCACACTCTGATCAACCCCCTAATCCCTTGTTATGAAATCTACCAAGGTTTTAGAATCCCCTTGGGTTCCTTAAGGGGGTCCCCCCTAAATATACTCCATTGCAAGTAATAGGAAGTAAGCGGCCTAGAATGATATTCCTCAAGGAAGAAGAAAAGGATTCAAGAACCATACTCAGGCCAAAGTATCAAAAGACAAACCTACCTTCCTAATGAAGGATACTACTATTGTTGATGATCCTCAAGAGGGACCCTCATGCTAGTTCTACTATAGTTTTTTTATTTTTTGTTTTTGTTATAAGAACTAGTTTTTTTGTTTTGGTTCTCTTAACCCTAATTAACATGTTAAAACTATTATAATGCACTCTTGAGGTTCTAAGTCCTTGTAAAACTTGGATTTTACCATACCAAATAAAAAATAATGTATAGAAAATGTATTAATTAAAAAAAAATAGTTTTACTTGAAATTATATATGAAATATTATAATGATATTGATATAAATTATATAAAGGTATTTATCACATGAAATTTTTTAATTTTAAATTTATTTTATTCATGTGTGTGTGAGAGAGCAATATGGTTAATTTTGATTAATTAATGCCTTAAAATTATTTTGTAAATAATATATTTATTTTAATATGGTTAGATTAAATGAATTAAAATTTTACTCATCATTTATTATTTAGAAGGAAATTTATGTATATATTAAAATAAAATATGTTTCTTGTTTTTTTGTATGCATTTTAAATTTAAAAAGTTGTAAATATTAAAATTAGTGAAACATGTGTCTATTACTAAATAACAAGTATCATATTACTATTTTTTAATATAATGGTTTACTTAAAAGATCATTTTGGTGTTATTTGTTTTATATTGAATGTTTCACTAAATTAATAATCATTAGTCATGTTGTACTAAGATTATTTAAATGCAATATGGCTATCTTTAATGTGTTATGTTGAAATAACCTATTTTATAAAATAACAAGATTATATAACCTAATATTTTAATGATATTTTAATATGTATATTACTAATAGTTTCTATGATAAAACTTAGATATAGAATATACAAAACATATGTTTACACTAAATAAACAATAGGTCGCTAGTATTTGTATTCAAATTGTATCCCAAAGAATGCAATGATAGAAAGCTATGTTAAATAAAATAGTTTGTTTAAGAGATCAAGTGATTGCTAATATTATATCAATACATTAATATTCATTAAAATAGTGCCCTCTAATTATTTTTTGAAACACTATCATCTAAAATGATTATATTTTTATATAATTCACATTAATTAGAATATTTGAATTGGGTGAATATATTTATGATTATATTTATTTCAATAAAATTTATTGGAATATTATTTTCTACCTCTCTTGAGAAAATATAGCAATCTCAAATATAAGTTTTTGATGCAATAGAAATTACTTGTAATATATTGACTAGAAATATTTAGTTACAATTTTTCCTTTTCCATAAATGTTATTGAAATATAGTTGCTACTTCTCCTAAAAAAAATATTGTTATATTAAACAACCATATAGTTGTAGTAATTGAATTGGTTAAGACTATATTTTCTATTTTTATTTATTGTATTGAGTGAATTGGTGACTATAAGTTATTTCATAAATACAAATAGAGAGAAAACATTTCTTCATGTTTCTTCCCACTGATTTAGCCATTGGGAGTTCTTTTATTCTATATCATTATTTTAAATAAACTAGCTATATAGAATGTTATTAGTACAATAATTTAATAATAATTCATTTATATGTAATTTTATAATGTTTGTTATTTTTATTAACTCTAATATTTTTATAATTAACCTATATAGATATACATTTATAATTGATTAACTTTTATTTAAAAAAGAAGTATCTCATGTGCAACATAAATCATTTCAAAATCCAAATTAAAACTATATAAATTTATGAATTAATTTAAAGCATCTAAACACAAGTGAAAATCCAAATAAAACAATTTATTAAATATTAATAATGGGTATAAAGTTTTCTATAAAAAACTGTAAACTATAATTATATATTAACAAATATTTTACAAATAATGCTTCATTAATTCAGTATTAATTTTTTTGAGAGATTTTAAGTATTTATAGTGTATACATTATGCAGTATCATGATTCATTATTGTAACATTAAAAATTTTAATACATATATTTTCTAATTTACATTTTTAAATACATAAAATAGATGTAAATTCAAATAAAAAATACAAAAAAATTATGAAACGTATGATCACATGCTAAATTTTAAAATATATATTTGTATATTTTTTTAAATAATAAGTTATAAGCAATTATTATAATTTAAAAAAGTAAATATTTATGGAAAAATATTTAAATAAATCATTATTCATTAACTTACTATTAATTTTATTTTGAAATTATATGTATTTATAATGAAACTATTTTTTTTCCATTTTTAGTTAAATTTTCTTTTTCATTTTAATTTTGATAATAATATCTATTAATTAATTAAATTAAAGCAACCCAAAACTTCTTAAAAACCTAATAAAAACAAAATGTATTTATTAATTTATATTCATTAATATAAATTAAAAGATTTGTTAAGGCTGTACAATGAACCCTAACTGTAGTCCTAATCATGATGGTCATATGAATGAGGCAAAGGTTGGCATGGCCATGATGATAGTGGAAGGAGATAGACCCATAACCAATGTTTGTGTCCCCACTCCCACTCTACCTACTATCCCATCCATGATGGGTATCCAACCCAACAACACTCTAATTGAACCAATGGATCTACTTGGATGGATAATTATTTCAAATGTACACCATTTGTTTCTACCTACCCCCAAATACCAACCACTTGGATCCACTCTGATCACTAGGAAGAAGAATTTGGTAGGTCATATAGAGTTAAACCATCTCAGTTGTGTCTAACCTAGTTGGGATGTCATGACTATGGATGGAAAGGTTAAATTAGAGTCTAGTTGTAGGCCCACCTCTTTAATCAATGTTATTTGCCATAGGCCAACCTCATGAATAGATCCCAAACCTCTCATCCCTACTTCTATTGACCTAGTGGTGATTTTTGATGAAGAAGAAACCAAGGTTATTCTCAAATAAGAGGAATATTTTTATACTAGGTGTATCATCTACATATTTCTATATTTCTTACCAAATCTCTAAGATATTAATAGCTAGATCTTGAAACAAATGAAAACCCAACTCTTAGGTAAACTTGATATTGACCCTTGTTCTAAAATCTTATTTATTATTTTTTTTCATAATATTGAGGATAAGGATAAGATTTGGTACCAACCCTAGATCTTAAATCACCATCCCTTGCTCATGAAACCATGGTCCCCTACCTTCAATCCCCTCATTGAACACTTGCATATAAAACCTATCAAGGTTCATCTACTCAATCTCCCACTTTAGTTTTGGATGGAATCTAGCCTAGAGGTTATTGGTAGATCTCTAGGTTAGTTTCTGTGAATGCACCCAGATATTGATAGTTTATATCTCACTACATTTGATAAGATCTTGGTGAACATGGATAAATCCAATAAACTTCCATAAAAATCAACTTGTAAGTGGGAAACTATAATTGTCTGAAGCTATTGACTATAAAGATTTATTCTTTCACTATTGTAGATGTTTTGACACTCGGCATTTGACTAAAAACTACAACCTTCTCATTAAAAAGAAAGATTCTTCTTGGTGGAAAAATTTTACCCCAAAAAATCTCATGGTTTTATCTATAGATAAAGATTGGTCTATCGATAGAAAGGATTCTATCTATTCTTCTGAATCCCCTACCTCCCCTACTTTAAACAAGGAACCCATAATCATGACACACTCTAAAGAAGAACTATTGGTCGATTTAATCTCTCCAAAGAAGGTTGTGTCAATTCCAACCTCCCCCTTAAATAATATCCTATATCTAAATTATTTTTATGGTAGATACTAATCTAGGGACAATACTAAAAGATAAATCCTAGCCCTATACCCTAGTTGAGGAAGCCTCATTAGCCCTTTAGCATGAGAATAAGGAAAGATGGTCTATGGTTCAAAAAAGGAAGAAAGTAATATAATTAATGACCCAACCTTCCTATATGTCTCTCCATTTGGGGGGACCCCATGTTAATATTCTAAAAATTAGTTAAGAAGGGGTTGGGCCCCCAGAATAAGTTTGGTGGAAACTTTATGGAATTTTTTGGTAAGTTTTATTTCAGTTTGTTTTGGTGTAAGTTCTAGTTGAGTAGAGATCTTACTGCTCATTTAGTTTCCACTAGTAGAGGCATCCCATCATAGCATTAATGTTTTATTTTTAGTAACCAATGTATAAGGCTTTAGGGCCTTTCAAAAAATGTTTGTTAAACTATAAAATGAGAATAAATAGAAATATATTTCATAGTATAATATTAACATGAATTATAATTTTGAGATATATATTTTTTACTAGTGTATGTTAGATTACTAATGTTTCATTTATTTTAAATAAAATTTTGTAGATATTATATCTATTGAGTGAATTAAAAATTATATGCACATGATTTTAAATTTCTTGTAAAATGATAAAAAATAAATAAAATATATTATAACCTCTACTACCTCTACTCGCAAGGTTGAATTAATCTATGTGATCTATAATGCAAATTACAATATGGGTGACATTTTAGAATTTTAAATACACACGAGTGGAATTTAGAAATTTTGAATAGAATCATGCTATAAATTTTCAAAATTTTAATATACCACTTGATTATAATTACATTATCTTCATGAATTATAAGGTTGATTATAATTCTATTTATTTTCCCTATTTGAGGTTTTTATTATCTTTGTCTTGTTAGAAAAAAATTATATCACATTTGTTTTTATTAATTTTTGACTCATCAAATATATAAAAAAAATATTTTTCTAAAAAATGGATAAATTATTATTGATATAGTTATTTAATTTCTATTTGAGAGGGGTAGCTCTCTTGTAGGATAATGGGTTATATTGGGGTTTTACATAAATTTTACTAAAAATCATATTTAAAGGAAACAAATTTGGAAATGTGGAAGCTAAAAATGGGATAATAATAATAATAAAGTAATATGGAGGTTAATGTGAGAAACCCATGGTGGATTTATTTATGGTCCAAATGTGTCTACAAGACTAGGCATTCTAAGGTTAACATATGGGGCTTTCACTCTCTCATTTTAGGATTGATAGAAGTAGCCTAGCGCATGAATTGAAAGTATTCAACTTTGTATATATCCATTTGGTGTAATATTAATGATAATGATGTGGTATACTATTACAAGGTGATTATGTAGAGGCATTAGGATAAGAGTGAAGTAACTACATTAAAATCATGGATGAAGTATACATAATGGAGACTATAATAAATTACATATCTAATCAATAAGTATAAAAATGGAGTGAAATGGTAGGTTAAAAAATGAATGAATCATACACCTTTTTAAAAAATCCATTCAAATAAATATGGTTAAGTGAAACCTATAATTAGAACCAATATCAACCTTAAGTAAGTTATAACTCAAAATAGAGTAAATGCAATCAAGAATCTCATGAAAATTACTTCATAATGATCTTGGGAATTAATATATAAGATATTAGTCTAAATAAAATTATGTAATTACAAATTTCATCTTAAATTAATATTATAATGATATTGATACACACAAGATATCTAAAATAACCATAATCTCAATTTATAAATTATTTATAGCTTTTTCAACTTCTAAATGGTGTCATGTGAAAGAATTGAAAACTTGATAGATTTTTATAAGTTGATATAGCTTCTTTGTCTTTAGACAGGATAATTTGCCTAATTATTAAATTTTTGTGCGTGATATCAAGGTCTATCTATGCACACATTTATAAAATATTTTTTCCTTATCTTTTAAACTCTAGGTTCACTTTTGACACTAGGTTTAGGCATGTCAAATAGGGAAAAAGGTGAACTAAATGACCCCAAGAAACATGTTCATCGACATATTAACATATATGAATATATTTATACATAACATAACATTATGAAAAGGAGAAAAATAAACACAATTTTTGAACATTATCTCAAATTCTTACAGCTTGCATTACTATTACTGACATTCCACTTTGGGAAGATAAATAGAAAATAAAACCAACTAGACATGTATTTTAGTAAGAAAGTCAAGTAATTGACCCTAAAAATCTATTTATAAGATGAATATATCAATTAAGATATGCTTTCCCATAAAACATGATGATGGAATAATTAGTTACAACCATATACATGCTTAGAAGAGTCAAAAGTGTGATTGGGAATAAGAGATCAAAGTAAAATATTCTCACATATAGGAACCGTATAGACATGTGACAATTGTTGTAACAAGTTCCATGGTAGATCCCATAAACATCTAGTTTTTTTTATCATTTTGTGCCCTTGTAATGAGGATTTCCTTACAAATACATTAGTTCTATTGATGTCACAATCATTAATTCTTTTATTTCAATAAATGATTTTGGGACTAAACCCTAGTATTATGAAGAGATGACAAAGCCACTAAGAACTAATGATGGTAAGGGAAGCTAAGAATGTCTTGGAGATCTTCAAAGGGTGTAAAAGTGTATCAAGGGAAAATCAATGAGTATAAATTATGTGAAGAAGCATAGACTAAGGTTGAATGCCACAAATTACCATTAAGTAATTTAATGCGACAAAAGTTTGTAAATATGTTCATATAATTTTAATGAGCTTATGGGGTATCAATTGTGATGGGAAAGCCACAAAGTTTTGATAGGGTGATCGAATGCCACATAAGCTTGAAAATGTCATGAAGAGATTCTAAGGATGTTAAAGTTCCTGTTGGAAATATTGTCATTGATGTCAAAGGTCTAGTATTATTGGTGATAAAGGTCCCATTGCATTTAATGTTGTTTATAATAAATATATCTTGGCTAATATGAGTTAATATTTATTTAATATTAATGAATATATTTTTGGTTGCATATGAGACAAAAGAAGGGCCCATGGAGAAGTCAAAGAGCCATGGGATAAAGACAAAATAAGGATGGGATGCATTTTCCCATGAAGAGTCATATTGGGGAATACCAAGAGTCACCAAGTGAAGACAAAAGATTAAGGGTGTAATTTCTCATGAAGGGACACTTTGAGGAATATTAAAAGTCACCAAAGATAAGGACAAAAGTGGAAAGGACGTTTTTGGTCATGAAAGGTCACCACATGACTTTTCAAAGGCTTGAATATGAAGGGTCATCCAAGATTGGTGTCATTTTCCATGAGGATTGAAGGGTCATAAAGGGGGAAGGCCAAAGGTCATTTGGAAAGCTATAAATAAAGGCTTGAGAAGCCATTTGTAATATGAAAAAAGAGGTTGATTTGATATTGTAATATCTAGCTTAGAAGAGCAATTGTGAGATAAATATAATTTGTATTATCTAGCTTAGAAGAGCAAAGGTGAGAGAGATGTTGTATTGAACTATCATTTGTTGAGATAACAACCTTGAGAGATAGGTGTGTGTGGTATACACAAGGGGGTTGGTGCTATTATGGGTTGGTGCTCACGAATTGTCACTAGGTTGGTGCTCAACAAAGGGGTTTGAAGCTCCTTTGGGTTGGTGCTCAGCAAAGGGGTATGGTGCTCCTGTGGGTTTGTTCTCACTAATATACTTGAGATTGTTCTCCATGGTTTTTCCCACATTGGGTTTCCATGTTATATCTGGTGTCTCTCTCTTGTGTGATGTTTATTGTTTGATTTTTATTACATATCTTGAATGTTTGATTAAGTGGAATTTGATAAAGGGAAAGTTTTAAATATATATGATATATTGATTCACCCCCCTCTCAGTATATCCCATGCTTAACAATTGGTATCAGAGCAAGTTACTTTTTGAAAAGTTTTACAGATTGAAGGTGGATCATGAAAGCAGAAGATGGCCATACATAAAGGTGCCTCTACAAGCAAAAGAATAGTTGATCAAGAAGAGGATGAAGCTGAAGTAAATATGGAAGGAGAACTCATGTGTGCCTTAGAAGAGTTGAAAATTGTTGAAAAGAAAAATTGAAGATTGAAGCGCCAGATCGAGAAAGATGAAAAGGAGTCAAAGGAGATAATTGAAGATCTACAAGCACACTTTGAAGAAGCCAAGAAGAATGAAGAATATCTAATGGCACAGTTGGAAATAACAAGAAAAGATTGTGAAAGGTATGTTACTAAAATTGCCTCTTTAAAAGAAGAGATTGAGAAAGCAATCAATAATAAAATAGTCAATGATTCAAAATTGGAGAATATCACTAATATGCTAAATAAGATATTATAAAGTCAAAAAGTAATATCAGATAAGATAGGTATCAGTTTTGAAAAGAAGGAGAGCTATGTTGAAGCTCTCACAAATGAGGAAATAAAAAGGGAAGAAGTGATGAATACAGAGGACAAAGAAGGCTAGAAGGAACAAGGCTATAAAAGGTAATCAGATCAAAGATTCACAAACAAGTCCTATTTTTATGGTTACTATTTTTATTGTAATGGATATGGTCATAAGAAGTTAGAATGTAGAAAAAGAGCTAACAATCTCAAAAATAAGGAAAAGGAAGGTTATGTAGAGTCAAGCAGAAGCTATAACTCTTTTGCTCCTTTATCAAGCTTTGATGAAGATACCATAATTTGTTACAAGTGTAATAACTTTAGACAAATATCTTGGTATTGTAGAAGTGTGTTTGAGTCAGTCAAGAAGGACCAGAGTTTTAGGGCTCCATTCATAAAAAAAAAGGTCCAGACATGGTAGAAGAAACAATCTAAAGGTTCTATGTTGGTCCATATAGCCTTGCATGCAAGAAATTAAGAAAATATATGGTTTATTGATAGCAAATGTTTGAGGCACATGACAGGAGACAAGAGGAAGTTCATAACCTTAAAGGAGATCAATGGTGGCATAGTGAGATTTGGAGACAATACTACTACCAAAATTGTTGGAAAAGTTACACTAAGTTTAGATAATGGTAGAACTAAAACTAAAAATGTGTTATATGTACAAGGTCTTAAGCATAATCTTTTGAGTGTAAGTCAAATGTGTGATTAGGGGTACACACTAAATTTTTATGCAGAAGGTTGTGAAATTAGAAGAAAAGATTCAGATGTATTGGTTACAGATGCTCAGAGAACAGGTAATAACTTATATATGCTATCAGACATCAAAGGTCAAAAATCTTGTTTGAGTCAGATTGAAGAAAGTTGGCTATGGCAAAGGAGAATGGGGCACATAAATTTTGATAATATTTTCAAAATATGCAAAAATCAAGTAGTCAAGAATCTTCCAAAGATCACAAAGCCATCTAATACACTTTGTGGACCTTGTTAGCATGGGAAGTAGGATAAAACGTGATTCAAAACAAAGGAGTGCTCAACCACTAAATGCTAGAGCTTGTTCACTTTGATATATGTGGACCTATGAGGACTCAAAGCACTCAAAGTGATAAATATTTTATGTTGCTTATTGATGATTTTTCACGTATGACTTGGATAATGTTTTTAAAGAAACAATCAAAATATTTTAGATAGTTCTAAGCATTCAAAACATTAGTTGAGAATGAAACTAATCTAAAGATTAAGTGTCTAAGAATATATCAAGGAGGAGAATTCATGTTAGATTAGTTTATTGAGTTTTGTGAAGATCATGGAATAAAGAGACAGTATTCAGCAACCAAAACTCCACAGCAAAATGGAGTAGTTGAACAGAAAAATAGAATAGTTCAGGAGATGGCAAATACAATGCTAAATGAATCCAAGATAGCAAATAAATATTAGAGAGAGGTGGTTGGTACAATAGTTCATATTTAGAATAGAGCTTTATTAATAGTCAACAGTGATAAGACTCCTTATGAGCTATGAAAAGACAAACCAGCAATAGTTGATTATTTCAGAGTTTTTGGTAGCAAATGCTTCATAAAGAGAACCAATGAAAAATTTGGTAAGTTTGAATCTAGAGTAGATGAAGGTATATTTCTTGGTTATTCTTGAAAAAGTAAAGCTTATAAATGTTATAATAAAAGAACAAAGAAAATTGTTGAAATTGCAAGTGTCAAGACAAAAGAAGATGGAACACAGAGAATTAGTGATCTAGTAGACATTCCTAAAATCATTGAAGAGGAATGTTTTGAAGAATCAGATGAAGATGAGGAAAAGGAGAAGGAGAAAAAGGGCACCAAGATTCCATCCAAATATGTTTAGAAAAATCATAATGAAAGTGACATCCTTAGGGATATAAAAGAAGGAATTTACACCAGAAGAATGATGGTAAGTGAATCAGAACAAGTTAATTTCTCTTTGTTATCTAAAATTCAGCCTAGAAATTTTCCAGAAGCTAGACATGATGAGCATTGTGTTAAGGCTATGGATGAAGAATTAGATCAAATAGAAAAGAATGATACTCGGGAATTAGTGCCTAGACCAAAAGATCACAATGTGATAAGACCAAAATGGGTTTATAGAAATAAGTTGAATGAAAATGGAGAAGTGACCAGAAATAAAGCAAGATTAGTATGTAAAGGATATGCTCAGATTGAGGGAATATATTTTGAAGAAACTTTTACACTAGTGGCAAGGTTAGAAGCTATTAGAATGTTTCTTGCATATGCAGTATTTAAAAATTTCAAAGTGTTTCAGATGGATGTCAAATCTACCTTCCTAAATGGGAATCTTAAAGAAGAGGTCTACATTGAGTATCCTGAGGGGTTCATTCTCTCGAATATTAGTAACCATGTTTAAAGATTGAAGAAAGCATTGTATGGATTAAAACAAGCTCCCAAAGCTTGGTATGCAAGACTTGATAAGTACCTGCAAGATCAAGGATTTAAGAGAGGATTTGCTGATAGTAATCTTTACATCAAAATAGAAGGTGAGCACCAATTAAATATTGTGGTATATGTTGATGATATTATTTTTGGAGGAAATATTGAAAAGATGACAAAAGAATTTTTTGATAGAATGCAAAAAGAATTTGAGATGTCTATGCTTGGAGAATTATCATTTTTCTTAGGGATGCAAATACTTCAATCAAATAAAGGAATTTTCATATCTCAAAGTAAATATGCCAAGGAAATATTAAAGAAGTTTGGTTTTGAGAATTGTGTACTAGTTGGCACACCTATGTGTACAATAAATAAGGTAAGCAAGGATGAAGATTCACCTATTACAAATAAATCTTTATATAGATATATGATTGGTAGTATTTTATATTTGACAACATCGAGACTAGACATCATGCATGTAGTAGGTATGGTTACAAGATATCAGTCAACTCCAAAAGATAGTCATGTTTAGTTGGTAAAAAGAATATTCAGATATATCAAGGGAACATTGGATTATGGATTATGGTATCCCATAGGTAAATATTTCACTTTAGTTGCTTACAAATATTTAGATTAGGTAGGGTGTTTAGATGACAAAAAGAGTACAAGTGGAGGAGCTTTCTTCCTTGGTGATAGCTTAGTATCATGGCTAAGCAAGAAGCAGAACTCAGTATCACTTTCTACAACTGAAGCAAAATATATTGCAGTAGTATTGTGTTGTACTCAAGTGCTTTGGATGAAGAAAAATTTGGAAGATATCAAGGTAAAGTATGATGAATCTATTTCCCTTTTTTGTGATAACACAAGTGCTATAAATATTTCAAAAAATCTAGTAATGCATTCAAGAACAAAACATATTCCCATTAGATATCACTTCTTGAGAGGGCAGGTTGCAAATCAATAAGTTAAGATGGAATATATTAATACTACAGAGCATATTATAGATATTTTCACAAAGGCACTACCAAAAGACACATTTGAGTATCTATGAGAGAAGTTGGGAGTAATTTCCCTTACTTCCTGCCATTGATGTTCAGCATCAGTTAAGGGGGAGGTAAGTGTTAGCTCCAGGAAGGCCCTTTACCATTGATGTCAAAGGGGGAGAATAATAGGTATAGGTATAAGTGCAAAAATAGGTATAGGGAATAGGTACAAGTTGCTATAGTAAGGGGGAGTTACTATATGTTTTTTTATGACAGTATGTGCAGGTGACAAGTTATGGTAGTTTCTACAAAAATAGGTATAGGGAATAGGTACAGGTTGCTACAGTAAGGGGGAGTTAATGTATGTTTTTAGATGATACTATGTGTAGGTGAAAGGTTATGGTAGTTTTAGGATTGAGGTTGCCATCAATGACAAAGGGGGAGATTATTGGAAATATTGTCATTGATGTCAAAGGTCTAGTATTATTGGTGATAAAGGCCCCATTACATTTAATGTTGTTTGTAATAAATATATCTTGGCTAATATGATTTAATATTTATTTAATATTAATGAATATATTTTTGGTTGCATATGAGACAAAAGAAGGGCCCATGGAGAAGTCGAAGAGCCACAGGGTAAAGACAAAAGAATGATAGGACACATTTTCCCATGAAGAGTCATCTTGGGGAATACCAAGAGTCACCAAGTGAAGACAGAAGAGTAAGGGCACAATTTCTCATGAAGGGACACTTTGAGGAATACAAAAAGTCACCAAAGATAAGGAAAAAAGTGGGAAGGACGTTTTTGGTCATGAAGGGTCACCACATGACTTTTCAAAGGCTTGAATACGAAGGGTCATCCAAGATTGGTGCCATTTTCCATGAGGATTAAAGGGTCACAAAGGGGTAAGGCCAAAGGTAATTTGGAAAGCTATAAATAAAGGCTTGAGAAGCCATTTGTAATATGAAAAAAGAGGTTGATTTGATATTGTAATATCTATCTTAAAAGAGCAATTTTGAGAGATGAATATGATTTGTATTATCTAGCTTAGAAGAGCAAAGGTGAGAGAGATGTTGTATTGAACTATCATTTGTTGAGATAACAACATTGAGAGATAGGTGTGTGTGGTATACATAAAGGGGTTGGTGCTCCTGTGGGTTGGTGCTTGGCAAAGGGGTTTGAAGCTCCTATGGGTTGGTGTTCATGAATTATAGCTGGGTTGGTTCTCGACAAAGGGGTATGGTGCTCCTGTGGGTTTGTTCTCACCAATATACTTGAGATTGTTCTCTGTGGTTTTTCCCACATTGGGTTTCCACATTATATCTAGTGTCTCTCTCTTGTGTGATGGTTATTGTTTGATTTTTATTGCATATCTTGAATGTTTGATTAAGTGGAATTTGATAAAGGGAAAGTTTTAAAGAGATATGATATATTGATTCACCCCCCCAGTATATCCCATGCTTAACAGTTCCATGATAGACTGTATAATGTTGTGATTAAGGTGAGGGGTCTTTGTAAACATGAACTCTTTTAGGCTAATTATGGAAAAATCCACTCATTCAAGCTTGGGAAATTTGATAGATAACATGATATAACACATATATGAAACTTATATTATCAATAATCCTAATATATGAAAGATTTTTTAAGTGTATTGACCTATAATTCCTTCTAGGTGGAAGAACTTTAATTGATTAAGTTTAAAATACATAAACATGCAATTCTCTTCTTTATAAAGGATACATCCATACAAACAAAAGGGGTCTCCATTTTGAATGAAATGGGGTGTATTTATGACAATAAAATTTCATGTAGATAACTATTAGAATAACATTAAATTAAATTAAATGGATGGAAATTATTCCTCTCACACAAAAATGGGAATAGGAACAACATATGTAATGGGAATAAAAAGATTTCCAAAAAGCATAAAGTTTTCTCAAAATTTGGATTGGGTACACTTTGTAAACATTCTATTCATAGGGTTTTAAACAAAAAAGTATTGAGGCATAATGAATCACATAAAAAGGGAGTATAATTTTAATTCCTTATCTATTTATGAATAAAATTACATAATTCACAAACAAAGAGCATCAAATCTTCACAAATCTAAATATTGATCTGATATCTTTCTTGCATTCCACTTATCAAATATTGAAAAATAACATAGACCACATAAAAAATTTCAATAATATATTCTCCAATAAATTATAAAAAATAACAACCCACCTTTTTTAAAAATATGGATTTTGTCTTTAGTAATAAATTTTCATTCAAAAATGTTGGAAATCCATTTTTTTCACTAACCCAACCTAGAGCTAGTTTTACTATAACTATAATTTCCCATGTTTTATTTTATTATTTAGTATTTTAAAACATTAAATAGAGTTTTAATTTTCAATTTAATATAAAATATCAATTAAAAAAAATTATATTTTTTATAACTCAAAATTCATAAATACCTCTAGTTTCTCTTCTTCACTTTTTATGTTATATTAAAAAATTAAAAAATTAATTTAATTTTAAAATATTTAATAATTAATTTTATTTAAATATTTGTATAATACAGTCATATTCAAAATTTTATCCATGTAGATTCTTGTGCAAATTTTTATTATCTAATGGGTTGTGGAATGGAGTAAAGCATCATGAAAAGTAGAAAGAAAAAATAACAACAAATAATTCAAATGGTTAGTGAAATATGGGTTCACTTGGTAATTAATATTGGACCAAATTATATTGTATAATTAAATATAATCCAAAATTTTGGTGAAAAGTTTCTCATCCACCCCAATGATAGTTTGTAGATCACTTGCATATCTTGATATGGCCAACTAGTATCTAATTCACGAATTATAATCATATGGGAATGAACACTCATTTCTAGGAAATATAATTTAATCTTAATCTCTACCAATTTTAATTTTAAAACTCCATGTATATGGCATGTATCACATAATTATATTCCTAATCTATCCAACTGACAGCTAGCTCACCTATCTGAATTGTATGGGAAAAAACATGCACATTTAGTTCGGCTCATTACCGTAAAAAATATCCATGTTTTATTATTAAAAATGTTTATTTCCTTATTTACAAATAAGTATGTTCTAATTTTAATATATCTATGTATATATAATGTTTTATTTTATTTAATTTGAGAATAACAAAGATTTATATTATACTAATCTAATTTATTTTAATTTCTATTTTTAAAATTGTTCTTTTGATTATAGTATTCATGATCTACTAATGCAAACCCATAATAGGCACACACAAAATTGACACTATACCATAGTTCCCTTCTTAATTCTTAATAAATTGTGCCTTCCCCTAAAGGCATTGGGCATAATCTCTTTAAAATTCATCTTTGTCCTTGATGAACTAGTGAAATATGTCTTGATAATAACCATTGCACTCTAAGGAGATGTCACATCATGGAAAGATTCTATATATCTTACCCTAATGTGGTTTTAGAAACACTAATAGGATAAAAAATAGTATGAGAATTTAGATACTAAGATATGATATTTAATCATAAATATAAATGTAAACTACTAAAACTAATTGTAATTATGTTATAAGTGGCATATAAAAAATATAGTAAGTACATTAAATGGATGAGGAATTATATTTTATGGTTGATTTTAGACAATGAATATGTTCTAATAGTGGAAAATATATTGAAGCAGGACTATGATTCATTATGTTTTATAACTATGTTTTTGTTTGTATAGTGTCAATTCCATCAAATCTAGGTCAATATCAACTATTTATACTAACTAAAGTGGTCGATAGTGACCTATTATAAAATATGCACCTATGAATATACAATCACAATCACATATATTCATATTATTTATATATGTGATGTTAAAACTTGATGATGTACATAAATCAATAAATCAATCTTCTTCACCTAAAAATCTCAGGTGTGTTTGTAAGGGATATAAAACTTATTTTTTTAATAAGGTATAATAGGTTGAGATATCTTCAATCACCCCTATTTTATGATTGAAAATTTCCTACATATTTGATACTCATAAGAGTGAAATAAATCCACACATAGTTATCATACCCAAGGTGATTGTGTATTTGTGCTTATTTGATATATGAAAGTAGGTAATGATATGAATTTTGTAATTTAAAATGATTGATTTGAATTGGATTTAGTACAATTAATATCTAGCTTGGGACTAATCCTAGTAAATGATTCCCAATTTTTGAAGAATGTGACATATTTTTTTAGTGTGAAATAGTGTATAGATGTGTACCAGACAAGTTTCAAATCCCCTATAGAGTGATACCTTATTTTGTATATATTTATGATTATAATTGTATAGTTTATCACACATCAACACTCTAAGTAGATGCATTGACCCTAAGGAAATGTTTTATTTTTAAAATAATCTATCATTATGAGAGGGTTAGTACCATCCACATCAATCATTATCAAATGTAAATATTGAACTAGTTAAAATTACTAATACATATTAATGTGTGTAGACTAAAATAAAAGTATGGTGTTGTCTGTATAGCATAGTAATCATGTTTGAGGTGAGATAATGAGGTTCATGTAAGTGTGTAATATCAATATGTAATAATTAAACTTATAAGGTATCATTAAAATATGAGAGAATAATAGTTTAAGTCCATATTTGTGTGTGCAAGTCATGATAGTTAAATGTATGTTAATATTTTCATTTTCAAGTAATTAATACCATATTTTAGTATCTATTAATTACCCATTTTAATATTTTAATGAAATTTATAGATTAAAATACAAAGGTATACCTAAGTGTGTATAAAAGCCCTTGCCTTTAAACTAATCTATTGAAATGTAAACACAAATCAAAGCTAACTATATTTTTTTTATAGCAAAGAAAAATGAAAAGGAATAGATCTCTTTCACTATCATATTTTATATTTTTATTAATATGGAAATTAATATATCACAACAAATACTAAATCTAATTTAATAAATAAAATAAAAATTGGTAATCAAGATAACTCTAACCTAATTCTGGAATAAATGAGGTAAAGTGCATGTGATGTATTTATAGGAGAATCCTCAGTATGATATCTCTATATGATCTTGTATAAATTATGGAAAATATATAGATGGATGATTCAGAAGATCTATAAAAGGTGGTAAAATATGAGACATAACCATAAATGGATATTAGATGAACTGAGGCTAGATAATGTCTTGGATTGCAAAGTCTGATTTACTTTCACCAAGAACATTTCTTCACTCATAACTATGTAATTGACTTGAAAACAATAGAGGTTGAATATTTAGGTAATTTTATAAATGTTATGGCTAAAAAATATTCATAATAGAAAATTATAATGGCAAATTTAGGATCTAGAATATCGCCAAAATTGGCCTTAGTGTAGAAAGAACTAAGATCTTGCATGGTGAAATTCAACTAAGTCCACTAGGGAGTTCAACTTAAGAGGAACTAAAGAGGAACAAAAATATAATATGGAGTGAGATAGGCCTAATTATAGGCAAACATAAGATTCTAAAAATAATAAATGTGATGCTAGTTATGTAAAATGCATTAAAACTGGATCTAGGAGAACTAAATTTTTAAGACTTTTGAATTGTGACATGACCATCACTTTATGTATGGGAATTTGTATAATACCACTTAAAATTAAAAAACCACCACTATAAACTATGTTACTACCATGGTTTTAATACAAAACCATCACTTTGTCTTAAAATTGATACCTGAGTTACACAATCACCATAATGGTTATGTAAAATAAAGGACAATTTCATAACAAAATAGATCAGTTTCATCATTTAGAGTGGTGGTTTTTTACCACATGGTATGTTTTTAAAACAAGGTGAAAGTAACTAGGAAATTAAAAACCAAGGGGACCAAAAGGGGTTAAGGGATTAATACGAAGGTATAGGGAGGGGAAAGAGTTAGAGAGTTTCTTCTAGAGCACAAAAAATGAGGTCATCACATCATCATCAGAATTATATTAGAAGTGTCACACCATGTAATTTTTGGGTGCATACATAAATCCAACATAAATAAATTCAAAGTTATTAATTATCTTGTTAAATAATAATTAGGTTCCACTCATATTTGTTTGGTAATTTATTGATTTCACTTCATATTTATGAGAACTTTATTTTGACGACCCTTGAGTTATATTGGAATGATTGATAATGTGTTTTCATGTCAAAATGTTAAACATAATTAATGGTGGTACATTTATATTTTTTATGGAATCATGTAATTTCCTCCATTTAGGGGAAATAAGACTTTGATCATTTTGATTTAATGTAATTATAAAGTTATGAATATTATATTAGTAGATGTATAATGTTATATGCATGCTGTTTAAATATAAAGTTGGAAGTTAGTAACGTAGTGGGCTTCATGATCATTGAACTAGAATATATGTAATAAGACATATGGTGTTTGAGGAGAGAGTCCTTGTTATGTTTTTATTCTCTTTCTTCATGTTCTTTTTATTCATAAAATGTGAACCTAAATGTTTAACACTAATAGTTGGATGGTTCCTAGAGGGAAAAATTTGGTAGTGCCTTAGTGGGATTTATCTTAATGATTTTTTTAAAAGGCATATGAATATGATAATTTTTTAAAGATTTTTCCATGAGAATGAAATTAGATATGGAGGTCATTTGGAAGATCCAATGTGTATACAAAAGGAAATGCAACTGATCTATAAATCAATCCTAGTTTAGAGAAGATGAATCCTACTTACACTTTTGATTGTTGATACATTAGATATTTGGGGTCATGACCAAGATGGATCTACTAGACCTAGCTAAGGGATCTCCCACCACAATGATATCATTAGGGAGGGTTCTAGAGCCTCTGTTCAAGAAAAACTATACAATAACCCTAACTAGGTCCTATGTTTTCATATTCACTAAGTCTAAATGATAAAATCATAATATAATCAAGTACTCACCAAAGATTGTGGCACAAAGTGGGGATAATAAACAAAAAAGTAAACATGCATATAAGATATATACTCATGTCAATGTACAGAAAATCCTAATGCATGAGAGATAAGTTCAAATGTTAATCTAGCTACTCTTATAAAGGAAGAACAAAGTTAGGAATACTTACCTTCAAAGATGAAGCCATCGAGCCTCAATATCTTCCTTGGCCAAGGTGTTTTTTAAGAGGTTCTTATGGTATGTAAGGATGATAAGGATAAATCAAGTCTAGGATAAATAACCTATCTATGCATCCAAACTACTTATCCATAAGACAAGATTCATATCTCTGATGAAAGTATTGATACCCTAAGCTATGCTCCTCAAGTAAAATGGTGGATAAGTAAATACACAATATATATCTATTATTCTTTTCTTTATTTTAAATGGTGAAAATAGATGTGTATATATAGCTTAATCTAACCCTAAACCTTTTCAAAAGTTTAGCTGATAGGGTCAACCTAATCAAATTTGTATTTTTATTGATAAAAATAAACTAGGTCTTGGTCTAAGTCATCTAGGGGCTGACCTATACCCTAAATGAGTTTTATCAATTAGTGTATAAAGCTGATGGGGTTGAAATTATATTATAAACCATTAGAAAGGGTTTTTAGGCTAGGGAAGGCCTAATGAAGGCAAAAAATGATTATACAAGGATTAAAAGGATGAGTAAAGATTAGGGAATCTTTTTAGGAGATGGTCATGTAGGTATCAAGTGGTAGTAAAGGGAAAACAATCTTGTGAAGTACCAATGGTTTACTCACCCCTTTCTTGGTGTACCCCTTGAGGCATGTACTCAGAGATATTGAGACTTGATGGGTTATTATAAGATAGAAAGCATCATTAATTTGATAAAGTTTGAAAATATTATGTGTATACATATGACCCACTCAAAGATCATCATGTGTCAGTTAGGTACAACATGAGATGGTGCTTTGGGAAAAGAACATAGAAACACACAATGTTGAGTCCAAATAAATTTTATTAAGGAGAAAATAAAATAAATGAAAGGATAGAATTGAAAAACGCATACCTTTACTTACCTTAGTGTTGTAGATAACAAAGGAGATGTTGGAAGTGTGAAAGTGTCCAATATAAGGAACATTAGGCAAACCTGTAAAAATTAACAAAAAGAGAAAAAATAGATTTTTTTTCAACATATACATATAATAGGTGAAAAAAATTCTATATGATGTTAGGATTCTAAAACATTTTATGGTTTAGAAAAAGGGCTATTATAAACAAAGATATGATAAAAATATGGAATTTGGTAGTAAATATTTGATCTACCATGAGTAGTGGAAGGGGATACCATTGAGGTGGGTATCACACTGGAGTATGTCCATGCATTATTAGGACTACATATAGGAGGGACATTGGTGACCACTAAAAAATTGAACAAACTAGAGGAGAGGCAATCACTATCCTAGTGGTTAATGTACTCAAATAAGATATACCTTAGATTAAGGGTGAGTTTGTTTGATGTTGATAGTATGAACATTCCAAATATCCATAAGGTCATGATATAAATTTTGACAATATGAGTGATGTGTCACAAGTTAAATGGAAATGTACCACTATATGCAATAGCCTTGTGTCAGTCTAACTTAGATTAGGGAGTACTCCATGATTTTATGGATATCATGTAGGGCTAACTCTTGCATGCCATATATGGGATGTTTTCGAAAGGGTAGAAGACTATGGGTCCTATTTTTTTATTAAGTGACTAGATATATGAGAGTTTTTCCATATACAAGCCAACTAGGTTTCCCCATGTGGTTGATGATAAGTTAACTCAGGTCATGTGGTGGAGGCAAGAATATGTAACTTGGGTTGTGCCCCATATGATAGGGTTGCAGACTATCATACAAGGGGAGATCGTGTGGTATCCCTATATGGAAATTACTAACATATGATCTATTTGGTTGATTATTACTATAGGGTTGACACAAGTGTAGATCATAGGCCACTACACCTCACAAGTAGAGCCACATCTAGTGGCACAATTACCAAGGCATTATTGATGTTTAAATGTGTACCATAAGTGTCTAATGTGTTTAAAAAACACATACCATTTTATAATCCCTAAGAAATCGACATTTGAGTTTTAGGTTGTGATAATCCTATTATCTTTGATGGAATAGAGGAAAAACAAGTAACTAGTTCAAAACATTTATAATATTTGGTAGTTGGGAGCCACCATGGCCAAATAGTAGATCAATGTAAAATATGAAGTATCTATGCTAACAATAGTTAATTATGATCAAGAACTAATTCAAATGGATATTTACAATGATGATTTAACTAGAGTGAATAGGTTAAAAATTAGTACAAGGAAGGGTAGGGTAGAAAAGATATGTTGTTGATCTTCATCCCAAACATCATGATAAAGTTCAAATATCATATAGGCATGCACTTAACCAATGTATAACATGAAGTATAATAAGCTCAAATCCTATCACACATCAGGAAAACTTCTAAGGAAGGTGGAAATAATGCAAATAAGAACTAAGTTCACTTAAAAAATTTACCCCTATAAGTAAACAACATTAGCCCAAATACAATAAGAATAATAAAATGAAATGAACCTAAGGAGTTTTAGTCAACCTAGCACTGATACAAGTTAAAAATTATGCAATCAAATGTACACACCAAGAAATAATAAAAACCATTTAAATATGGAAATCAAAACAAACAAGTGAGAGAGAAGCCATGATAACAATGAACACAAGCAAATATTAGACAATCTTTATAGAATTCCTTGTTTACATTAATTGCTCAAAGTTTACACCAATTTTTAGCTCAAAAAACCCCTCCTTTTAGTGCTATTGACAATGCTCATTTTGTAAGATGCAAGGAAGCATGTTGATCAATCCTAACCAATTAAAAAAGTACAGGTGTAGGGATAGCTATCATTTCCATAAATGTTCTAAAAATACACTAGACTTTCCTAATGGACTAATCTATAGGTAGTGTGTTTTATAGACAACACATGCCTTTATAAACATAATATCCCACTTTCAAAATGGATAATATTTAGATATAAGAAGAATCGTCCTAAGTATCTTATCCTTTGGGACCCCTATGTTGCTATAAGATATTCATGGTTATTTGATGCTCTTGGCCCAAAGTAATCCCCTTCTCTAAATTTGAGGTCAAAATGTAATTTATGTTCCCTCAAGAAACACTCCTTTGATCTGTGATGTCATACTAAACTACTCATTAATGGGCCCTGGATCGAATTACCTTTGCATTACTAGGTCCATAAGGTCTCTAATTTAGAACATTACACCCATGTGTCTTTGATGTGGCATCTCCATGGCATTCCCATGGCATCTTACTAACATCTATACAAAAATTATTCTTTGATTCATTTATATGAATCAACGTAGTCTATAGATATTTAGACAATTTAGATCCAAGCAACTATCTTAAAATGGATGTCCTCATGAATGTCATTTTACATCTTCATGAATATCTTTGATGGGTGTGTGACCATCAATTTTACGCTTATCTTTAAACTCTATACTATCTTAAAATTGACACCCTAATGACCATCATTTAACATCCACATGAATGTCATTGAAGGCATACGACCGTCAATTTTAAACATGAATTTAGGACTATTTTCTATCTTAAATTTAACATCTACATGACCATCATTTTAATTTTTCATGAATGTCTTTGATAGGTGTATGACCATCAATTTTAATCACATCCTTGGGATTATTTGTTGGGCCTACCACTTGTCATTTTTACGTTCATTCTTCTTCTTGCATGTGCCACTTGGTGGTCTCACATTTTCTCAATATTTATTGAAACCTTAGATTGTTATGCACCATTAGATCATTTTCATGTGAGAAAAAGTGGATCATAGATCTTTTAGAGGTGCATAATTTTTAAGTAAGGTTCAAAGAACATATAGAACTTAGTATAAATTTTTCATACTATGGTTTTATTTTGTGTTAAATAAACATGACTTAAGACCTTAGGCTAAGAACATTTAAGCTAAGCTTTGAGCATAATAAAAGGACCCCATGAAATGAAAGAGACATAACAGAGTTCTTAAGCTAAGTCTATAACATAGATAATTTTTCCCATGAAAATTTGAATTTAATTTAAAAGGGGACCTAGGTTAAAACATTAGACATGGCTTAAAAATGGATCCAATTAATTTTGAACGAATCACTAATAAAAATCAATTTAACATTGAAGCACAATGATATTCCATTGATCTTGCAACACAATCAATAAGTTTTAGCAACACTTGAAAGAGGTGAACCCATGGAATCATCCCAAAAATATGTCTTTTAATCCAAGCAAGATTGGTTCCTATAGACAATAGGAATTATTAAAGTTAGGGCACAAGAATAATAAGAACTTAAGATAAAGTCCAAAATTACTGTTCTTATTCACATTAATAAATAAAGGATTTGATCTAAAGTCTTAGGCTAAGTATTAAAATGACTATGGCACAAAAAGAGTTTGATGAAATCAATGTCTTGGGGTAATTATCTTGGGTGAATTATTTCATACACTGAAGCGATTATTTTCAAAAGGTTTAAATGGTACTTTTAAAAGATCTGAAGGGCACTTTCAAATTTTCTAAAGAGAACTTTCAAAAATCTAAAGGGATCTTTCAAAAGCTGAAGATCACTTCAGTAAAATTATTACACGAAAAATGTTAAAAAAAGATAAGTCCAAAAAATAAATGCTAAAAACATAAGTCTCAAAGATTAGAAACATAATAAAAGGATCTTGCATTTAGCTTAGACTGTAGGATTAATAAAAGATTGAAGGGGCTTCAGGACATAAAAGGGACCAAACTTGGTTGTTAGACTAAGGTTTGGTCATGTTAAAAAACATGACTAAGCCTTAGGATAAAAATAAACCAAGCCCATAGTGTTATTTAAAATGTTCCTACATAGAAAGTTCCCACCAGAGTCAAATCAAGTCCTTAGATTAAAATTAGACTAAGGGTTTAACAATTTGACATGATTTATAACCAACCAAAGAATAGTAAAGAATCAAGTTAACATTAAAATCATAAAACCCAAGCATTGTTCATTCCAAATAGACCTTATTGGACATGCAACTAGAAAACATAGATATCCAAAGTTAACAATTATAGACAAGGAAAAACCATAATTATGAATAAATATGCTAACCAAACTAGGTGTGGATGATCTTCAAATAAAAATAATGTGTAAAACATGTTAGTGACACTTTGGTGAGTTGATTTTTCAATTTATAGGTACAAATTTGTATAGTTTGACATAAGGGTCCCCATTTTTTAGGAATGGGGGTATGTTGACCTCAATAAATGGTGATTTCTATGGGAAACATATCAATATGTCAAAATTTAGAGACTCTGGTTCAGACAGATAACTAGATTACCTATTTCATTTGATTAATATAATTATTAAGACCAATTCATGGTTGAAACAAGTCTTGCACATGTGGAATTGGGATCAAACATAAAAATATAGTCATGTTGTGTTTGTGCTTTGATTCCATTTACTATTTTCCATGGGATTTGTAGAATAAATTATAGGTTTCATCACTTTGATCAATAAAACTGACTTATAACATGTTTAGACATTCATTAAGAACCATGCTCTATCTTAGACAAAGTTTGGGCATTGATCTGTTGCTAGTCAAATGTCCATAGCCCCAATAGAGATGTATTTGGATATACTCAAGGACTTTATCTACTATTAGCTAGGCATCCATAAACTTGATGGAGATTACCTAAATCGCCTTTGCTTTATAAATATTTTTAAATTTTGCAATAAGTTCTTATTTTTGTATTTTTTAGGTCATTTTTGGCTTTTCAACAAAGGTTAGGAACCAAGTTAGCCATGTTTAGGGATTTGGTTAAATGTTTGATCTTTAGATAATCACCTATTGTTACAACCTTTATCCCAAGCAATAATGTTTGTTAAGTGCAAACATGACTGTGTCCTAATAGTTTAAACTTTTATCCCACATATGCAATTCTTCTTAAATCCACGTTTGGATAGAAAAAATGTTTAAGATCTTATGGAATAGTTAACCTACCCATTAGTATTTACCAGTTTCTCTAAACTATAACATATATCTTGCATTACAAATCCATAGTTAACACTTGCTTAAGGTTCATACCTACATTCCTAAACTTATGGAGTTCCTAAGTAATTTGGTAAAGCTAGTTGAGGTTTATCCAAAGGACATATTAAAAGTAAGGAACAAATCACATGAAGCAAAGGAATATAAAGTAAAGGAAACAAGAAAACAAATATGAACGGATGTGGATATTAGAGTTCCTTAATTTTGTGGATGAAGCCCATTAGCAGTGCTATTCAAGAACCCTAGGTTTTGGCTTAGATATGGATTACTCAATAGTAATTAGTTCCAAACTAGAGATTGGTTTAGAGTAGGTATATTTTTATTGGAATTAGGGATGAAGTATGTCATTTGAACTTGAGGTTGCATTTGGTCATTAATGACTACAACTTTCACATAAGCCAATGCTAATGTATTGATGACATTTGTATATATTTTCAAGAACACAGAGGTTATGAGGTCTAAGGCATCCCTATAAATCTCTAAATCCAAGGACACATCATGTTTATATGGGGCCATGGTCTTTTTAAACATCTTTTGGAACCTAGCATTAAAGGCTCTCATGGTCCTATTGAAATCCCTCTTAACTATAATAAATTGTTGGTAAAGGGTTTATGGACTAATATTTTTTCCAAATTGATCAATGAAAATATTATTAAAGTCATTCTAGCTAGTAATTTAATTCTTAGGTAGGTTGAAAAACCAATCAAATACAACATTTATGAAAGTTAATGGGAAGAATCTACACACTACATCTTCATGAACTACATTTAATAATCTCAAAACATCCTTGAATGATTTAATATGCTCTTCAATAGTGAAAACATTTTTAGGATTAAAATAAGGCAAATACCTTTTAGGGTTTCTTGGTAAGTCTTGTACCTAACCAAGCACATTGATAGAAAAACCACCTAGCCAAACCATACATTAAACACATGAGTACCCTAACTTGGTGAAGTTTCTTGAGACCTTGAAAGTTTATGCTCAACTCAGTCTCACTTATAGTAATTTTGGCTTGTGACCTTGAAACCTATTTAAAATACAATGCATCAAACCAACCTTTGCAAAGTATAATGATTAAGTTTGCATGTTAAGCCAATTTTGCACAAATACATGTAAAACATGACTATCTTTAACTAAATAAGCTCAAAGATATATCTAGACTGATGAATGAGAGAGATATTTACACCTCTAAGCTTGAATAAACTCAAATTTACAAATAACTAACCTTTAAAATAGGGAATACATAAAGCATGAACTACCTTTTCATTAATATCCATGGATCTTTAAATAATATCAATCTTTGGCTAAAAGAAGCCCAAGGACTAGTCTAAAACCATAAAGATCAATTATCTTTACATAATTGAGAAAATGATCACACAAATTGTAAAGAATACACCAATATTTGATCAAAACATGCCAAAATTAGCAAAGATTTTGAAAATTCACAAAGATCTACTCACACCCTCCTAGTGCCAACAAAGCTCCTCCTATTGATGCCTAAATGCGTACCACAAGTGCCTAAAGTGTTTAAGAAACACTTCTCATTTTATAATTCTTAATAACTCAATGCATGAGTTGTAGATTATGATAATCCTACTGTCTTTGATGGAATAGAGGTAGAACAAGTGATTATTTCACAATATTTATAATATTTGGTGGTTAGGAGCCACTATGACCAAATAGTAGATCTATGTAAAATATGAAGTATCTATGCCAATGATAGTGAATTACGATCAAGAAATAATATAAGAACTCATCTAAGATGGATACTTATAATGGAAATTAAACTAGAGTGAATTAGTTAAAAAGGAGAAAAAGGAAGGGTAGGGTAGAAAAGAGATGTCATTGATCTTCATCCCAAACATCATGATAGAGTTTAAATATCACCTAGGCATGCACTTAAACAATATATATCATGAATTAGAAAAATCTCAAATCCTATCACACATCAGAAAATATTCTAAGGAAGGTGGAAATAATGCAAATAAGAACCAAGCTCAATTTAAATATTTACCCTTGTAAGCAAACAACATTATCCCAAATGCAACAAGAGTAAGAAAATGAAATGAACCTAAGGATTTTTAGTCAACCTAGCATTAGGACAAGTTAACAAATATGTAATAAAATGTACATACCAAGAATTCATAACAAACATTCTAATATAGAAATTAGATCAAACAAGTGAGAGAGAAGCCATGATAACAATGAACACAAGTAAATACTGGATAATCTTTACAAAATTCCTCACTTGCATTAATTACTCAATTAGACTAGTTTTTGGCTCAAAAAATCCCTCCTTCTAGTGCCATTGGCAATTTTCTTTTTGTAAGATGGAAGGAAGCATGTCAGTCAGTCCTAATTAATTAAAAAAGTACAAGTGTAGAGATAGCTATCCTTTCCAAAAATGTTCTATAAATACATTAGACTTTCTTGAAGGACTGATCTATAGGCAGTTTGTTTTATAGACATCACATGCCTTTAAAATTAGAATATCCCACTTTCAAGATGGATAATATTTAGCTATAGGAAGAATACTCCTAAGTCTCTTATCCTTTGGGATCCCTATGTTGTTTCAATATCTTCATGGTTCTTGATGTTCTTGGCCCAAAGTAATCCCCTTCTCTAGGTTCAAAATATAATTCCATGTTCCCTTAGGAAACACTCCTCTGAGTTACCATGTCATAATAGACTGATCGCTGGTTGGCCTTGGATTGAATTACTTTTGTATTATTAGGTCTGTAAGGTCTCCAATTTGGCACATTACACCCACATGGCTCTAATGTGGCATCTCCATGGTGTTCCCATGGAATCCTACTCATCTCTATATAAAAATGACTATTGCATTTGAAAATATATCTTTCATTTCATACTATCTGATTCATTTACATAAATCAATGCAATCCATAGATATTAAGATATTTTGGATCCAAGTAGTTATCTTAAAATTGATGTCTTCATGACCATCATTTGAGATCTATGTGAACATATTTTATGGGTACATGATGATAATTTTAAGCTTGTCTTCAAAACTCTCTACTATTTTGAAATTCATGTCCTTGTTACCATCATTTGACATCCACGTGAATGTCAATAATGGGTATACGATTATCAATTTTAAACTCATATTTAAGACTATTTTCTATCTTAAATTTGATGTCTATGAAATCATTATTTGATGTCCATATGAACATCTTTGATGGGCACGTGACTATCAATTTTAAGCACATCCTCGAGACTATTTATTGGGCCTACCACTTATTTTTTTGGGTTAATTCTTCTTCTTGCATTTTCCACTTGGTGGTATTGCATTTTCTCAAGCTTTGTTATAACCTTGACTTGGTATGCACCATTAGATCATCTTTGTACAAGAAAATGTAGATCATAGATCTTGTAGAGATGCACAATGTTTACGTAAGGTTCAAGGAACATATATAACTTCATATAAATTTTTCATACTATGGTTTTATTTTGTGTTAAATAAACATGAATTAAGACCTTAGGCTAAGAATATTTAATCTAAGATTTGAGCATAATAAAAGGTACCCCATGAAATGAAAGAGACACAGAATATAGTTTTTAAGCCAAGTTTATAACATATATAATTGTTCCCATGAAATTTTGAATTTAATTCAAAATGGTACCTAGGTTAAAAGATAAGACATGGCTTAAAAATGGATCCAATTAATCTTGAACTAATGACTAATAAAGATCAATTTAACATTGAAACATAAAAACATTAAACATGTTTATTCCCAAATGATATTCTATTGTTCCTAAAACACAAGCAACAAGTCTTAGCAACATTAAAAGGGGGTGAAGCCATGATCATTCCAAAAATATGTCCATTAATCTGAGTGAGATCAGTTCCTATAGACACTAAGAATTATTAAAGTTAGGGCATAGAAATAATAAGAACTTAAGATAAACTCTCAGATTAATGTTCTTATTTACATTAATAAATAAAGGCTTTAAACTAAAGTCTTAGTCTAAGTATTAAAATGACCATGGTATAAAAAGAGTTTGATGAAATCAATGTTTTGGGGAAATTATCTCAAGCAAATTATTTTTTAGGCCAAAGCAGATATTTTCAAAAGATCTGAAGGGTAATTTCATAAGATCCGAAGGGCACTTTGAAAATTTCTAAAGGGAAGTTTAAAAAATCCAAAGGGAACTTTTAAAAATCTGAAGGGCACTTTCAAAAAATTGAAGGGCACTTTAGAAAAATCACTATAAGGAAAATGTTGTGGAAATATATGTCTAAAAAGGAAGTGCTAAAAACATAAGTCCTAAAAGTTATAAACATAACAAAAGGACCTTGTATTTAGCTTAGAATATAGGAATGATAAAAGAATGAAGGGTATTTGAGAAATAAAAGGGACCAAAAATGGTTTTTAGACTACGGTTTGGTCATGTTAAAAAATATGACTAAGCCTTAGGATAAAAATAAACTAAGCCGATAGTATTATTTAAAATGTTCTCACGTAAAAAGTTCCCACCAAATTCAAATCAAGTACTTAGATTAAACTTAGACTAAAGGTTTATCAATTTGACTTAATTTCCAATAGACTAGAGGCTAGTAAAGATTTAGGATAACATCAAAATCATGAAACCTAAGCATTTTTCAGTCCAAGTAAACCATATTAGCCTGCAACTGGAAAATAAAGAGATCCAAAGTTATTAATTATAGACAAGAGAAAACCATAATTATGCACAAATATGCTAGCCAAACTATCTGTGGATGATCTTAAAATGTAAATAATGTGAAAAACATGTTAGTGACACTCTAGTGAGTTGATTTTTCAATGTCTATGTATAAATTTACATAACTTGACATAAGGGTCCCCATTTTTAGAAATGGTGGTATGTTAACCTCAACAGGGATTTCACATTCTTACATCTAATGCCCCCTCTAGTATTTCCTACTTATTAGTTATGACATGATAGATGTCTTATAGGGAGAGGGGGAAGAGGAGTACCAATTGAGATACCCATGATTAGGTAATGACATGTTATATCATGGATTGGTCAAGCATGGTAGTAAGTAGTAGTAAGATATGATATGGATGTGTATGCAAGCCCACAATAGGCACCACAACAACAATTACCACTATGGCCACACCATGGATAGAGTCACTACCGATGAGATAAATTATATATAATGGATACAAAGTAAGAGGACCCACCATCTCCTCTAGGACATAACTAGTCCATATAGGTACCTTTGAAGAGAGGATCATAACATGCTCGAGTGGTGACTCATATATTTGAACCAGTGTGGAGATGACCTAAATATGAGGTACTTAGTACATGAGTTGATGTAAATACCATGCTTGATGAGTAATAAAATAGGGATATGGTGATTGGTGACACTAGCATTGGTTTGAAATGTTATAATTTTGATTTTTATAGTTGATATATGAGACTAGTTACATTTGATTATAGTATATCGATAGATGGTTTGAGATATATATGTGATTTATATCTATCTTGTTTGGGTTTTATAGATCCTATGATGGAGGAGATCAAATGGGGACCTCTATTTATGGATGCACACATTGACATTTTGGATGGGGTGTTGGATTCATATGACTCCACCATACTAGATGATCATATGGTTCCATTTACCCCAGCCTAGGCAGTCCAGTTTAGATTGATGGGGGAGGCCATGAGGCAATTTTAGGCATGTGGGGATAGATCTTAGGCAATGATAGGTGTGGGAGAGGGAGAGGCACAAGCCTAATAGGCCTTGGCTTAGGAGAGAGAAACACACATGGCTACCACTATCTAACTCAAATATGTGTAGACCTAAGGGGCCAATATATAGGGATAGGTAATAGGTTTGAGATCTCAGATTTCCTTATTACAACATACCATTCAGAGGTAATAGTCCTAGGCGTCTATGGGTAGCATGGATAGGACACAAGATAGATAGGATGGAGCGTAGCCTTAAAGCTGGATATATTTTATACTTTATATTGTATAAAACACATGATATATGTATATATATATATATATATATATATTGATAGTCAGATTTAATCTCATAACTTGTACTTGGTTGTGGATGTTGGTGCATGGATATATTTCTTTGTAGCACATGCATTTATATTTTTTTGTGTATGCTATGAGAAATATATGTTGAGTGTTTTATTTTATATCATTATGTGATACACATGTATGGTTAAAAATAAAAAAGGAAAAAATGACTTAGAAAAGTATAAGTAATAAAAAGAAAATGCAATAAACACTATATAATGATGGGAAATGTGTAATAACAAAAGATGAATAAATATAATAAACCAAAGATGGTAAAAAAATAACAATTTTTTTTAATCCATGCAAAATATTTGCACTAAGTTAAAAAAATCACACTATATCACATTGGAAAGTATGAAAATAATATAATAAAATGGAAGGCACATGAAAACCAGATGGTATATAAACAAAACAATTAAGTTAATAAATCATATTAAATCACATTGGGAAGTATAAAAGAGAAACAAAATTGGAAAAATGAAATTAAATTGATCACACTAATTTAAGTTGGGAAGTATGAAAAATTTAAGAAAATAGTTTTAAGTATACATGAAATTGAAAAATAAAAAGATAAAAGTGAAATATTAATTAAGCATAAAATATACTATATCAAGATGGGAAGCATGCCAATGACGTGTAACTCACAATCAATCACTACTTATCTCAAATTTGGCACATAAATTTCATTGTGATTTGGGTATTGGAATATTTTGTAAGGAAAGCCTAGTCCTATCCATGCTCTTACACTATAACTCACAAAGGGAACACAAATGAGGTGGAAAAAATTCTGGTTAAAAACGAGGTTGTAATATGGTAATTTTTGAGGAAGGATTGATCTTACCCATGGTCTTACAATTCAACTCATAAATGGTATTTTCTAGGGGAATGATAATTTAATAAATAATACTTCTCAAGGGGAAATATTAAAAATGTTGTAAGTGAAAATACATAATGTAAAAAGCATAACATAGGTATCTATGATAAGACCTTAGGAAATTTGAGGCACACTAAGAACATAGAAAAGACATTAAGTGGCTAGTAACCATCAAAATACAAATGATAATCATTCACAAGAAGTAAAAAGTTGTATATGCAAATAATTGAGATACTAATATCAATTCATGTTGGTTGTATTAAACAAGAAAATTAAAATGAAATTTCCTTCCCACAACATGTTCCTCATTCCTCAGGACCTCTTATAGAGCCATTGGTCTACTGTGAAGATTGGGTACTTGTGTGAGAAAGTAAGTCACACTAAAATATTTTTTTATTCTCCTTTTCCAATCTACTAGCCTACTATACCCCAATGGACCTAGACTCTATCATGAGGCCAATTGTGGAGTTTGAGCTTAAATTATAAAAATTATATGTGATTTGAATCAAATATTTTAGTGTGATTTGAATTTTGAATGTTGTATTTTGTATCATTACCTTTTGTTTAAATTATTTAGCTTTTAATTTTTAATGGATTTTAATATTCCTCTTCCATATGGATATGGAGTAACCAACATGAGGGATATAAAGTGATACACATGAATGAGCTTTAGAATTTGGATAAAGGAATATAAGTATCCAAATACATGAATGACTAAACACTTAGGCTTACCTATGAACTAGTTATGTTATCTCAAGTTTTAACCATGTATGCTTAGTTTGAAAAAAGAAAAAAGGGAAAAAAGGGAGATCCAAAGGGGACCAATAAGAGTAGGATTATAATGAGATGAGTTTCTTTCTAACTGATCACATGGTAAATAAGGATTACTAAGGGGATCAAGGTTGGTATAACCAAGTCATAATAATAATTATCCATGTTGTTGAGATAAGTTAGCAAACAAACATGAGAAAAGTGAAAGACATACATGAAAAGAAATGAAATCATAAATATAATAATGTAAAAATAATCTATAAATATTAATGAAATAAATGAAACTATATACAACACATAATGTGAAATATAAAGATCCATGCAAGATAGATAAGTGAAGTACAGTTTGAGAAAGATTCAAATGATATAAGATATAAATAAAAGTCAATGCTAAGTCTAATTAAATAATCATAATGAAGATCAAAGTGAAGGAACATGATTTTTTATTCATAAATACTAATAAATAAATCAACTTATATTATCCATAACATTTGATATGTATCTATGAAGATGGACTCTAACTATAGTGAAAGACTCATTGATCCTTAGCGAAAGCTATGAAAAGACCTCTCATCAAATCTCCTCTATAGAAAATTTAGGTATAGCTAAAATATGATGATCATGAAGGATCTCAAGCATATAATACTAAAGAAGGGGAATATATTCTAGAAGAGGAATGATATGGACATGAAGTTGACACCATTAATGGAGAAGGAACCACGAGTGGGGGAGAAGATGCAAGTGGTGCAGGATCCATCGGTGAAGAAAGAACCATAGGTGGAGTGAGAGACATAGGTGATAAAGGGGAGACTTATTATGTGGACTACCTCTGGTAGGAAGAAAAGTGTGCATAGTGATGGTCATGAGGTGATCATGAAGATGCTACTAGAGGATGCAATAATAATCAGTGTGATGGGTACTACATTGGTGCCAAAGTTAATATACATCTCCATATTTTGGAATATACTTAGGTAAGATCTTTAGAGGAGGTATAAATTTATCTTTGGCTTAAGGAAGGGTAGGGTGTAAGGTGTTGATATATTTTCTAAGCTTTTAACAAAGGGTGAAGCATTGATTTTTTGTAACATAAAAGCAAAAAATACACTTGTTAGTAGACTTTGTGGGTCTACTAACATAAGGAGTAGAAGTAAGAGCTAGGGAAGGATGGTAAAACTATCATTATCAATTATAATTACCAAAAAATCTATGAATATCATAGTATGGGTGATCAACTCATTTGGTGGGTAGGGGATCAAGTTGCAGTAAAGGAAGAAGACCATCATCAAGGTAGAGAGATTGGCTTAGGATCATTTGAAGTAGAAAAATAATAAATATAGTATGAAACTCAAATAAGGGTAGATAAGGAGTAGGATTTGGACTAGGGTCAATTATGTAATAAACATGAGAGAGGGATTAAAGGTAGTAGAAAGCATCTTTAGGGGAAGTAGGATATATGGATCCTGGTATCTAATGAAATGACAGGGACTAGTCATAACATGATCCATAAGATGATCCTAAGAATCTCAATAGAAATTAAAGGTGTGCCATGAGAATAATCCATCTTTACCCTAAAAATAAGAGAAATAATACTATAATTAGGAACTATATAAGACAAAATATGATAAGAGGAATGGAAATATTGAATAAAGAATGATAATGAAGTATCTCAACATATCTATCTTGGTCAAGATCTCCTATAAATGGATGATTTAAACTATAACCATCACCATTATTACGTGTATGAAGGTTGATGGTATAGTAGGTATGACATTCTCATTAGAAGTGGCATGATGAATAAAATACCCCATTTTGGTTAAGATGATGGGTATATTATTGATAAGAGTTTGATGGGATCATAACTTTAAAGATAATAGAATTTGGGTGATGATGTGATAGGATAAATCTAAATTTTTTATCTTGAGGTTGATTTCAATTGGATCATCATCATTAGAGTCTATGAGGTTAGGTGGTATGTTCCTGATGAGTTTAGGGTGACCATGAAAACCATGACTAGAGTTGATGGGAAAATTGAAATGTTAGGATTCCTAGAATGTAACAATTGGTAAGGGTTCAATGGTTGGAATTTTGAATAAACCACATTCTTAGAATTGTTTAAAATTCCAAGGGTTGGTGTCTCCTTTAATCCTATAGATAACACCATTATGGGGAAACTTGACACATTAGTAAGTAGAAGAGGTGATAGACCTCATGTCATGAGTCCAAGACCTACCAAGTAAGATATTGTAGGAAAGGGGAATAGTGACAAGCAAGACAATAATAGGGATCCACCCACAAACTAAAAGAGGTATTTGCCTTCTATCATAACCTTGAAACATGCTATGTGTGGATTTAATATTACAATCAAAATATCCAAAAGTTTTAATGAAGTTAGGGGAAGTGAAAAAATTACCTGAACCCTCATCAATCAAAGGATATTTAACTTGGATATCACCAATTTTAAGGATTATAAAGAATGGAGGATCATCTACACAAAGTAGAATCTCATCTAGGATGTAATGTTATTAATTCACTGAATAAGTAGAATAAAAATAAAATATCATAATGATATGAATAATATATAAGCCACTTCAAGGGGGAAACCTCCTAAATGATTTCAATAAGAAATCAATAATCTGATATGATGATAAACAGCTACCCACTACCTCCTATATATAGTCTACCTAGGCCATAGTTACTCCATAGGTTGATATACTAACCTAATGAAAGCATATAAAAATGTGATATAACATTAAAGATGGATAATTAATACATAATTTATCTATTCTTATCCCAATACATGTGATAGGTTAGTGGCATAACATGCCCATGGGTGGTTATGGGTTATGGGATACAACCAACTTTTCTTGTGAACCAACAATTATTTAAAACAAAGTAAAAACTAACTAAATATTAACTATACTAAATTTGGATCATTAAAATTAATCCAATAAACTCCCCCTTGTTCCAAAGGGGTATAGAAAGACTAAAGCAAAGAAATGTGAGTCATCCAAGTAGATTCTACCATAACTGTAATTGGTACATTGTGCATCCTAGATTGATCCACACATTGATCATCCCTGCACTAAAGTAGAACATGATCATGCACTATCCAAATACATCAATCCTCACAAAAAATCCATCCAACAAGTGACTACCCATTATACTATGTATGACACATCTAAAATTGATGCCCAACAATCACCAACATCTCCCATAAGGCTTTGCTTAGCATTAATAATTCTATCAACATAATGCTAACTCATATCACAAATCATCAATGACTGATCAAAAGACAATATGTAATATATTCTCCCCATATTAGGCAAGATGTGAGAATCTATGCATGAAATAAAATAAGTTCAAACCACTAAAATGTTCCATATCAAAGATGATATAAACACTATATCTATGAAATCAAAATACACAAGCCAAAAAATGCTACTACATCAAATCCCAATCTTGAGCCTAACATCTCACACAAGATGGGTGTGTCACCATCTAAAAATATATAGTAATTAAATATGGAGTAAACAATTGCATAATCATCCCATCCATCAAAATAATATGTAGAGGAATAGCCATAAGGGAAACTAGAATAATGACTAGAGTGATTGGAGTGACCAACAATGTTTACCTCTACCTTCTATCAATGTTGAGAGGACCTCCTTTTGGAGGGGAACTCTATATAGATATATCTTATGCCACCATAATTGTAGCATATTCTCTCACATCCATTGGAACTAGAGGAAGAATAACCATATGAAGAAGAATGCCTATGCTTTTACTTATGTCCATGTGAATGTTTGTGGTGATGTTCATGCTTTGGAGAACCAGAATGATGTCTATGCTTAGGAGAGCCTGAATGATCCCTATGTATAGAATGATTCTTATGTTTCAAATAACCAAAATGATTCTTATGCCTAGAAGTGTGCCTCTAAGAGTGTCTTTATTTCTCATTATGTCTTCTATTGGTATTATAGAATGGATTTCCTATTTTGGAATAGTGTGCCTCCTTAGTAGATTTAATATTTCAAATTGTCACTCATGTTGAGTGAGAAACTCACAAATAGAATCAAAAGTAGATTTGTTAATGTAATCACTAAGTTGTAACATATCCAAAAAATTCCCATAGTTAGGGCTAAGACCATTCAAAATAATAGAAATGAGCATCTCATCATCAATTTTCCTATTAGTAGTGTCATATTCTTATTTCAAATTCTTGATGCATGACACATATTCTGAAACATTTTCATCATTAGAGAGTTTAGTCTTGAGTAACTGTATAAGAAGGTTAATTTTCTTATAAGTAATATATTTATCATATAAGTCTTTTAGAGCTTTCCATGCTTTTCAAGCTTTTGATTTGATGGATTCTATGTGAATTAAAACTTGAGCATTGCAAGTTGATTTCAATAAAGCAAGGACACGCTTGTCACATTTATGAAATTTTGCAAGTTTTGTGGCTTTAGTGGGAAATGTTGGTTTATTTTCAATTACTTCCCATAAGTCATTGCAAATTAATGTGTTTTCCATGTTCATTGACCATTCCTTATAATTTTTAGGAGTTAGGCACCCAGTGCCAGAAACTAGGCTCACAACTTTAGCCATGATGTAGAAAAAATTAAAATTAAGGAATGCTATTGAGGTTTTGCCTTTACCTTCAAAATACATTCTATTTTACAAATGATCCTGGGACTTGTGATGGACTTTCATTTTGAAGGTTTCAGTTTTGATCAAAAATGCTCTTGATACATCATTTAGAATATATTTATTGTAAAAATCATAGAAGAAAGTTCCAAAATATAAATTTGATCTTTCTAATGTATTTAAAATGTCAAAAACCATAAAGATCACCTGGTCACATGACCACCTTTGTAGATGAAAAGATGTAGAACTAGTGTCACAAGAATTAGGACTTACACCCTTATGTCCTAATATAAATCAAAAAAATATTCTTGAAAGAGAATATTATTTCAAAAGAAAGATTTGAACCCTTGACCTTCCCCTTTCAAACCACTTCACAAAATTAGGATTTCCAAGTGCTCTATGAATATTTACAAGTTTAAAAGGAAAGGAAATTCCATATAAACTTGAGTTTTTTCTCTATTACAATAAAAACAAATTACTTGGGTAAGTAAAATTAATTTTTCCCATGAAATTGTTTTTCCAAGTAAAACTTAAATATTTCCAAATCTTGTGTAGGACCCACAAAACACTAAATTTTTGACAAACTATAATAAAAACTTTACAAAATGAAATCTTTTATATTTCTCAATATTCCAACACCTCCTCAAGGATTTACAATGTCATAACTCATATAAGAATGTCTGGAACTCTTCAATAACTCCACTAGGCTATACAAGATCATACAGGGCCATACAAATGCATTTATGTATCAATTTAAGACTTTTAGAGAGGATTTCCATTGAGAAAATCTAATTTTTGATGAAGCGGGACATTATGGAGGCCGTACTTCTGCATATGTGGGCCATATAAATCAATGTTTTAGCTTGAAAAGATTTTGAAAGATCTTTAGGATTGATTTCTGGTCTTGATACACTTAGATTCAAATCCAAAACTTAGTAGATCAGATTAAAAATTTTTGGAAACCATTTCATCCATTTACAGGCATATTCAAGACAAAAAAAAACCATACTACATCATATTTTTGGCCATACAACTCAATTTTGTATCTTGAAAACACTTCTTAAATGCCTTAGGAATTGAAATGTGATTTCCAAAAACTCAAATTTAGATCAAGAAATAAGCATATCAATTTTCATGAAAGTGGAAGACATATTATATATTCTTAGAGATTTCTGGGTTTAAAAAGGCTATACAAATGGATTTTTAGTAGGTTTTTGCGTTTGACAACCATTACTGGATCATTTTAAAACTTAATAATTCAATCATGAATGCTCAAAATGGATTTTGGACGCACTATTAGGGATCAGGCTATACAAAACTTCACACAAGCTATTTACTCCAAAAAAATTACTATAAAACTATTTGAAAAATTAAATATTTTAATATTTTTTCAAAGTTTCAACTTTAGACCAACCAATGTTTTTTTGATGGGCATAACATTTATGGAATTCCACATGAATGAATCTTTCACCCCAGTTGCTTTTCACCCTAAATTCACCATGCTCCAAAAACCATTCTATGACACCACTAATAGATCTAAGAATAGGAGATAATAATGAAAAAATTACATTGTAAGTAAATAATTTAACAAAATATATTAATGTATTCATTCAATATTTATTTACAAAACATGTGAAAAGCTTTATAGGCTTTTCATGGGTGGTTACGGGTTATGGAATACAACTAACTTTTCTCATGAACCAACAATTATTTAAAACAAATTAAAAACTAAATAAATATTAACTATACTAAATTTGGATCATTAAAAATAATCTAAAAGCCCACATCCCTTACTCTTTGAACTAATGTTGTCCTCAACGGTGAACAACTCTAGATGCTATTGAATAAAATATTCATCCTCCTAAGTTGTATCCTCACTACTTAGGTTCTTCCACTTGATCAAATATTCCTCAATCTCTCTGGTTCTCACCCTCTTAGTATGTGTTTGTAGGATATTCTCTAGTTTCAAAATGACTCATCCTTTGTCATCTAGTTCTAGTAGTTTTGTCTAGGTTGAAAATTTCTTTCCAATGACCTTCTTCAAGTAGGAAACATGAAATACTATGTGTATGCATGATGAATGAGGCAAATATAACTTGTAAGCCAAAAATATTTCAGTCAAAAAATTACTAGTGAAAATACTATCACAATCACTTGTAATTATTTTTGGGTTTCGATGTAATTTTAGAACTCCCTCCAAAAACTAGCCACTATTTTATATGCTATAAATGGGTGTGAGAGGGCATAAAAATGTGCATATTCTTTAAGCCTATCCCCAATTAACAAGATAACATTATTACCTTTAGAATAAGGTAACCCTATGATGAAATACATGGTAACCTCCTCCCACCTTTTACTAGGAATTGCTATAAGTTGTAACATAGTTGGGGTCTTAACTATCTCACCTTTGTGTTTTTGGCATACCAAGAATTATGCCACAAATTTTTTTACATCTCCCTTGAGTCCTTCCAAAAATACTTCTTTCTTTATTATGTGATAAGTTTTCAAGAACCAAGATTTTCCCCCAATTAGAGATGCATGCAACTCTATAAGAATCTTATGCTTTAATTCTAGATCTTTGCACAAGTATAACCTATCCTTATACCATAGGGCATTACCTTTACATTCAAATTTTTCAAAAATTATAAAACATTACTATATATTCTAAATCAAAACTTGTGTATCCTTGTCTTTCCCTCACTCTAACCTAGCTTCATCTACCCAATCTAACTTCAACATGGGCATTGCACAAAGTAATGATTCTGTGAATGTATCTCATCGAGATAATGTATCTACTACTACATTATCTTTACTTTTATTTTATATGATTAAAAATCATAACCCAACATTTTTTACCCACTTTTGTTGTTCCTCAAATGATAATCTTTTCTCTAAAAAGTATTTGAGACTATCATGATTTGTTTTCACCTTAAAATGTCAACCCATCAAATAGGGCCTCCATTATTTTATTGCATGAAGAATAACCATCATTTATTTCTCATAGATAGGTTTTTAGAGATTATTAAATTTGAATTTATGACTCTCAAATGCAAGGGGTCTTCCTTATTTCATTAATACTACTCCCAAACTTACTCTAGAAGCATCACATTCAATAATGAACATCTTAGAGAAGTTTAAAGTAACTAAAATTGGGGTGGTGCACATAACTACACTCAATTGCTCAAATGATTTAGTGGATGCATTATTCTAGTGGAAGGCATTCTTATTTAACAATGTAGTGAGTGGAGATGCTATGATATCATAACCTTTCACAAATCTTTAGTAGTAACCTATTAGTCTTAGGAATCCTTAGAGGTTTTTGAGTGTTTTGGGCATTGGCCAATCTACCATAGCTTTGATCTTATGAGGATCAATTCTGACACCTTTATGGGATACAATATGACCCAATTACTTTACCTCCTATACTCCAAAATAAATTCTGGATGGAATTACATAAATCTAATGTTGTTTCAAAACTATCAACACCTGTTTCTAGTGTTCTTTTCATATCTTAGTCATCAAAGAAAACTAGCACAAAATTCCTTAAAAAAGGCCTCAAATAGCATTCATCAATCTTTTCAAAGTAGATGGTGCATTTTTAAGACCAAAAGGAATTAAAAAAAGTCATAATGGTCCTCATAATTTTTAAAAGTGGTTCTATGAACATATTCATCCCTGATTATAATTTGATGGTACCCCAAACAAATATCCAATTTCATATAATAATCAACACCTGTAAATCATCAATTATTGGCATAAGAAACTTATATTTTATGGTGTACTTCTTGAGTTCCATATAATCTATGCACATCCTTTATGTGTCATCCTTCTTAAGCACCATGACCACTAGTGAGGAATATGCACTTTGGATATGCTTAATCATCCTTACCTATAGCATCTCATGGACCATATTTTTGATTTCACTCTTTTGCACATATAGATATATAATGGTCTGATATTTGGTGGTTGAATCCATATAAGGAGTTGAATGGAATGATCATGTTCTCTTTTTGGTTGTAGTCCTTTTGGCATGGCCTCAAAAATAGATGGGTGTTAATCAATAATCATCTATAGATTAGGATATGGAGATGCCTTTATAGGTTGAACTTATATGGAATAAAATTATGATATAATCCTCTTATTATCATTTTTACCATCTAATGTGAACTAGATGATTGTGGATATTTTGCTCATAATCCCTTTAGTTCAATTTTTCTACCTTCAAAATGAATGTGCATGAATAGTTTTTGGAAGTTTATCTCAATTGTACCCAAGGTTGTGAGCCATTGGAATCCAAAAATAATGTCTAAAACACCTATGGGAATAACAAACATAGGAAAATCTAGATTATACTCACCTATAACAAGCTTAATATTATGACATTTCCCTAAATAATTGACTGTGCCATCATCTACAATCATGACCTAAAATTTTGGTGTTGGGTAAATGAAATAATTCAATCAAGTGGCCAACTTAAGGTTGATGAAATTATGTGTGCTCTCTGAGTCAATAAACATTGTCACCTTCTATTTCTTGAGGAAACCCACCACCTTAAGTGTTTAAGGAGTGCTAGTAACTTAAAGTGCATGACAAGAGATTGTAGGTTTAGAATATTTAGGTAACTCCTCTATCTCCTCTTCATCATCATGATAGCCATCATCCTCTTCATTTTATTCATTATATCCTTTAATGTATAATAAATTATTATTAGCACATCTATATCCTTTGTTCCACTTTCTATGATAGACAAAACATAATCCTTTTTCATGCTTCTCTTCAATTTGTTGAGGGGTCAATTTGGTAGGTAGAGGAAATGATGGTGTTGATATGCTACGATCTATAACTACTTCTTGTTGGTTATGAATTTTTCCTCAACCCTGCATTCCATGATATTATAATTAAAAACCTTAAGTGGATTAAACCTGTGTACCTCATGTTGAATGTGGTCCTTGAGGCCTCCCAAAAATAGGTCATTTAAGTTCTCATTAGAAATTATCTCCATATGTCAATATAGGTTTTGAAAATTATGAATATAATCCTTTACTAAACCAGTCTATCATAATTTTACTAGTTGGCTAAAGTAATTCTCTATCACACTATTGTTATAGTGTAATTGCAGCTCCTCTATAAAACTTGACTAGGTGACATTGAGAGTCATCCTTTTCTTTTGAGCACACAACCATCGATACCAAATTAATTATTTAAGTTATAGATACAAGGATGCCATGGTAACCCAATGTACACATGGGCTCTGATGTATATCAAAAAAAATCTCCATTTTGTTGATCCAATTGAGTGGATCCTTTCCATCAAATTTACACATATCTACCTTTGGTAATAGGTTCTATTATGGCAAGGTACATGGATTTGGATTAGGCTAGTTGGGAGATCCACCTTGGTGGGGTTGTGTAATAGTGATATATAGCTAATTTGACTAATTATTTTTTAAATCCATAATTATATTTTATAAACTAGATTATATGTATTTCATATCAAATTGTATGCCTTGCATCTCACTTTGAATGCATTGCACATTATAGTAGCTGGCTCACTTTGTGATCTATCTTAGAGAATATTGGTATAAAATATCTATTAACTCCCCCTTATTAATCCAAATCTTCCTTTTTAGGAGTTTTACCTTGGGTTTACTCACCCTTTCCTCAACCCCTAGTTTGTGGTCATATCATAAAAGGGACTGACAATGCCAACCCTGATTGGCACTTTTGACCTAACTTTGACCAGGAAATTTTTTACTTATGTTAGCCTCAAATAAAAAAATTCAAATAACATACCATAGCTATATTTTTTTAATATTTATAAAAATGTAAGGAAATCTAAAAAATTCTTTGAATTTCACACTATATAGTGAATTCATGAAAAATAATTAAAATGGAGATAACTTTTTCAAAATAGATCCAATTGATTTTAAGTTTTAATGTAATATTAATTGAATGATTTATAACCTTTAATAAAATTTTATTATATAAATTCACAAAAAATTATGAGATATATCCCAATTATAAGATATAGGGTTTTTGTCTTGATTATGGCCCAAATTGACACTTTGATACCACTTGTAATGATATTAATTCACCAAATAAATTGAATAAAATTAATATATCATAATGATATGTAAATATAGAAGAAAATATGAATAATATATAATACACTTCAAGGGGAAAACCTCCTAAATTCTTGCAATAAGAAATGAATACTCCAATATGATGATAAACAACTACCCACTACCTCTTATATATAGTCTACCTAGGCCATGGTTACTCCATAGTCCAACCTAATAACCTAATCAAAGCATATATATATGTGATACAACATAAAATAGGGTTAATTAATCCACAAGTTAGATATTCCTATCCTAATACATGTGATAGGTTAGGGGTGTAACATGGGATCATGGAAGTAATATGGAATTTGAGAGAAAAAGAAGTGTCCATTATTTTGTAAATGTGTATAGACATATCTTTGCATTGTTTTAAGATACTATCTTCCAACCCAAATAATTTATTTTAATGTATTATGGGGGTAGGATAAGGGATGTTCATTTTGAATAATAGTTGCATCAGGTAGTTATGATATGTGAAGAAGTTTGCATTAATTCAAGAAAGGGTATTTGAGATGGGAGATTATTAAGTTCTATGATAGGTTTCCATTCATCATAACACATGGATGGAATACTAGATAGAGGTGCATAGTGTTAGAGGAGCTCTTAGGAAGGAGGAGTAGAAGAGAATTTAAACTTGTGTTGATAATATATGGTCAATTTAGTCTGGGGACAAATCAATTGATTGTCTTGAGAGGATGGGGTAGTTGATTTAGGTTTATATTTTAAAGAGATGTTATTATAAGGTTTAAGAGTGTTGTTTATGGGTGTAGATGTTATGGGAATTATATAAATAGTGTGAGAGGTTTTATCCAAGTGAGGTGTTAGAATTATTTCTTGAAAAGAGATAAGGTCCTCTTGCCTCGACTTTGTTAGGTGAGATGGGGAAGAATCTTAGATAACATAGAATGTTTGGTGCATGTTTGTAGGATGAGAATAAATTAAAACAACTATCCTTCACATATTAATCATATTTACCACATTATATTAAATATTTTTGGTTTATAATACTTTCAATTTTGTTGGTGAAAGGAGTAGGATTACCATTATTGTCTTGATGATTAGGAAGAGGGTCTTTATAGATGGCTAGATGAACATTACCCTAGTTCAAATCTTAATTTTTATTTTTTGTTTCATGATATTTAAAGTATATATCATAGTATTTTTATCATTTAAAAATGAGTGAATCATGATAATAATTTTGACCAAGGAGAAAATCTATAGCTAAGTTATGTAATTGACTTCAAGTCTTATGAGAGTGATGCCAACTAGCATGAAACCAAAAAAAATTATCTGGATCATACCATGATTTCATAGGGTGAGTGGGGTCAAGATATTATGGAAGAGGACTTGGTATAAAATTTTATATCTCTTCTAAGGATAATGGCTTATGAACATTGATGTTATTTATTTGAGAAAATTGAGGATTAGGGGTGTATTTAAAGGGGAAGATTATTCCATAGTAGGGTTGGGAGAAGTGGATTGAATATTATGAATGTTATTATAGGAGTCAATGACACCATCATTGGTATCATGATTATTTTTATTTTTAATGAGCATGTGAGTGTCCAAAACAAGTTGGGATGGCTTAAAATAATGCATGAGAAAATCTTGCCATTTGACTTGGTTGAGGGCCTATTCTAAAGTTCTTAGAGAGAGAGTCCTAACCTGATATTACAACTTGGGATAAAGAGAATTAGTGAATATATGAAATATTTATCATCTATCATGCTATGATCACACTTATTATATAATTTCTTCCACTATTTGATGAAAGCTTATGTTGTTTTAGTTTTAAGGTATTCTCAGGGAGGTAACTAGCTTGAAAATCTTGTACTAGAGAATTAACTAGATATTATAAGCTAGTTATAGAATGGGACTTAAGCTGATTATACCAATATAAATCTTCTTTGGAGAGGGTTTTTGATAATAACTTCATATCAACAAAAGCTTTTAACTTGATCCAATCTTTGTAGAGATTACCAAACATTTTTTAATGTAAAATCGGATTAGTTGACCCATTATAACTAATGGTAGGTGTGATACCTCCTATGTCTATGTTGGAAATTTTAGGCATAAGAGGTTTATTTTGAAGATTTTTGATCATTTTTTTAACAACAGATGGTTGAGGAATGATGTTGCCATGGGAATCCCTAAGGCGGGGGGGGGGGGGGGGCATTTTAATTTTATACTCCCCATGGCCCTTATTGAGGTTGAATTTAAAGGTGAATTATGTGATTTTACATTTTCATCATTTGATTATAATTATTAGAATGAAAAGTGTTCATTTTATTAAGATTTTTCAATAATATTTGATGGGTTTAAGTGATATTTTGACTAGTTTTTATGGTATGTAAAATATTATAATTGGTATTGATAGCTTGGGTTATACTATGAGTAGTGGCATACATGACACTACTGGATTGAGAGATATTGGTAGAAAAGGAGGCACTAGTATAAGTATTGACATTAGAATAAAAATAATAACTAGTGGCATGATTACCATTGGTAGCAAACAATGCACTAGTAGAGTGATTGAGAAGGAAGGGTCTTGGAAAAGGCCCACTAGATGTTAAATTGGCCATGTTAGTAGATATACATGGCATAGAGGTATAATAAATCAAATAATAAGAGGTCATAGTATGATAAGGATTAAAAATAGAAGGGAGGTATTGAGAATAAAAGAAGGTATCACCCCTAAATCTATGGGAAAATGTAGGGGAAGGTGAATGGGGTTATTATGTTTGACCACTTATCATGAGATTTTAAATAGTTGAAGGGTCTTTCCCCTATGTTGAGGAAACTCATTAATGAATAAAATAATTTTAGGAGAGTACTATAATTATAAATAATCTTCTAAGGATAATAGAGGGTTAAAAACTAAATATAAATAAGGAGGAGTCCCATAATTAGTAGTGAAAGTGCATACATGAACATTGCTTTCATATAAAGTGGAAGCCACAAGCTATTATTGGGTATCCTATTAGGATTGGTAAAGCTCATCATATTTATTGAGTTAATTTTTTTTTGTCCTCAAATAGGAAGTTTATGATAAAATAAGGGATCTAAATAGAGATGATGCAAAGACAAACTCAGAAAATAGGATATAGAGTTGAGTTGGTTGATTGTGTTATGTAACCTAGGGAACATAATATAAAGATAAGGATACATAGTCATGAAGGTTAACTATATATTAAAGTTAGCGAGGATAAATATGTTGATAAGGATATAGATTCATGAAAATTAACTATGTACTAATAAACAGAGAACTTGAACATGGAGATAAGACTACATACTCATTCGGGTTGACTATGTATTACAAGTAAGAAGGTTTAATAGTCTATAAGAGACTATATCAACCAAGATGTAGTGTTCTCAAATAAGATAAATTATTTTAAGATAATTTGAATTAATAATGAAAGAAAGCACACAATCAATTGGATAAATGTGATTCATCTAATTACAACACACATCACAAACCTTACACCAATGCTGGCCAACGAAAGTTTTGTAATACAACACAAAATGATCAAAGAGCAATCACCAATTGAAAAGTAAATTCTAAATAGTTGGTTATCCTATGTGTTAATAAGTTACAATAAAGTTTTATTTTAATGTGATAGGGAAGTTGGTTGAAATAAGGAACTATAAATCAATCCAAGGTTGGTTTTAGGATGTTTAGGCTAAAAGGGATCTATATTGGGAATGGTATTGGCTTGGTATTGGATCCTACCCCCCTCACTTCACAATATCTAAATGATAAGGGTGCTAGGTGATTTTATAATATATACCATCAACCATGTGTTTATAATTGGATAAAAAACCAAGTCAGCTTCCCCCTGGTGTTAAAATCCAAGTAGTTAGACCTTGGGAAGCAAATGTTTAATGATTTTTTACTGTAAAAAGATTTGGTTATGTACAAAAGAGTAAGATAGTGTAACTAAAATGGTAATTTGAAAAACCATGTATTTAATATATGTGATTTAATCTAATCATGAAAACAATTGAAAAGGAAAGGTGAATTAATTACTAATAAATAGATGTTAATTCCTTAACTGAGAAAGGTATAGAGTTGGTTTAGGTAACACTATATGCAAACAATCCAAATCAAAGTTGACTGGGTCACTATTATTTTTTAGAAACATGGTCTTAAAAAAAGCTAAATAGGTTGAATATGTCTCTTACAGAGAAGATAAATTATAAAATTGAGTCGACTAGGTTGACCCAATTAGTTATAGGGTTGTAGTTTTACAAACTGCAAATTTATGAAAAACACTATTGAAGGAAGAATTGAAATGTTAGAGAGATAAAGGAAAAGAACCTTGGTGGGATTTAAAATGTTTTAAATTGAATTTTTTTATGTTTTAATATTCAAATATTGATTTAAAATTATACTAACTAGGTCAAATTATTTGACTAAGTTTGCAAAACTCTATATGCTGATGAAGAGATAATGAATATAATTAGCCTATTTGACTATGTTTGTAGACCTATATTTTGGATAAATAAAATAGTAAATAGAGTTTACTAGTTCAATTATGTATGCTAATTTGGAATTGAAGAAGAATACTATGTCAAAATGCTAGATCTAGTAACCTGGAATTGGTGAAGACATCCAAAAACATAATAGAGTCATTTTAAAGTGACTTTAAGTTAAACCTACACACAAAAAGTTAGAACTATACCAATTGGTTTGATACAATAAAAAAAATATATAAATATATTATATGATGACAAAAATGATGGCATGAAAGAAAACCTTCAAGGTTTTGATTCATGCCATGTTCACTAGAATGTATACAAAGGGAAATGCAACTAATCTTTAAATCATTCATAGCTTGGAGAAGATAAACCATACTTACACTTTCAATTGTTGATACATTAGATACTTAGGGTCATGATCAAGATGGATTTTTTATATCTAGCCAAGGGATCTCTTACCACAATAGTATCACTAAGGAGGGTTCGAAAGCTTCTAATCAAGCCAAAATATGTAATAAACCTAACTAGGTCCTTTGTTCTCATATTCACTAAGTCTAAATGATAAAATCAAAATCTAATCTAGTGCTCACCAAATCTTGTGGCACAAAGTGGGGGTAATAAACACATAAAATTAAACATTCATATAAGATATATACTCATGTAAATGTATAAAAAATCCTAATGCATGGGATAGAAGTACAAATGCTAATTTATCTACTCTTATAGATGAATAACTAAATTAGGAATACTTACCTTCAAAGAAAAACCCATAGAGCCTCAATATCTGCCTTGGATAAGGTGGTTTGTAAGAGGTTGTTGTGGTATGTAAGGATGAAAAGGATGAATTAGATCTAGGCTACAAAACCTATTTATGCATCCAAAATACTTATCCATAAGAGAAGATTCATATCTAAAAATAAATTATTAATACCCTAAACTATGGCCCTCAAGTATAATGGTGAATAAGTAGATTCAACATTTATATCTCTTCTTCTTCTCTTTCTTTTAATGACATAATGGATGTGTATGTATAGTTGAATCTGACCCTAAACCTTTCTAAAAGTTTAATTGATAGGGTAGGCTAATATAATATGTATCATTTTGATAAAAATAAATTAGGTCTTCATTTAGGTCAGCTAGGGGCTGACCTAGACCCTAAATGAGTTTTATCAATTAGAGTATAAGGAAAATTGGGCTAACATTATATATTAAACCATTAGAAATGGTTTTTAGGCTAGGTAAGGGCTAATGATAGTGTAAAATGACTAGATGAGGGTGAAAAAGACGAGGTAAAGCTTATGAGAATGTTTTTAGGAGATGGTTGTATAGGTAGCAAGTGGTAGTAAAGGGAGAATAATCCTATAAAGCACCAATGGTTTTTCCACGCCTTTCTTGGTGCACCCCTTAAGGCATGCACTCAAAGAGATTAAGAATCATTGGGTTCTTGCAAGAGAGAAAACATCATTAATCATTAAAGTTTTAAAATGTTATGTGTATACACAATGACCTTAGTATTTAATGTAATTGATTCGATTAGGTACCATTATGAAAATGTTATTTATATATATGAAATACATATGTAATAAAATTACAATCTCTATTAGTATACTACACCATTTACGAAATGTGTATTTGAGGAATTTCATTAATGAAGAAATAATATCATTCTCAAGTCAAGGTTTACTATTAAATGAATTCTTGTTTAACTATATTCTATTTTTAAAAGTAAGTTGTTTAAGTATATTATGATTATTTAGCTTATTGGGTCTAATTTAATCACATTTTTACTAAGGTGGATTATTTGGTAATAGTATTTTAAGTGAGAATTGGTTGTGAACTACACTTTCACATAGTTTAGACTCTTTATGATTAAGTATTGATTATTCAGTATTATGAGAAAGACAAATTGCATGTTTATGTGTTCAAATCAAAATTTATAAGAGTAAAATTGTATTGTTATACATATTGAGCTTAGTATATAACAAGGGGTTGAGTAATTTATTATAAGGTCTTCTCATGAAGACTTATTCCTAAAGTATTTGTATTTTGTGAACCCTTTTCCAATATTAGTTAAGATTAATTATTCATGTTTGTAAATTTTTTTTGGGTTTGCTACAATATTTATATGATGATTTAGGATGGCACATGAATTTTAGTGAACATTTTAAAATGTAAATTGGAAAGGTTAAAACATATTTTAAGGGATAATGGGTATAAGCACCCAAAAAATAAAAAGGAACAAAACTATAGAGGTGCAAACCTATATTGAACAAGATAGTATAATTATGGGATTGTAGGGCTCAAATCTCAAGGAAATACTAGATAATAGGTGATAAATAGTCTATATGTACATAAAAATACCTTATGTATAAGTATTGGGATGATTTTTAGGATTAACGGACTAAATAGTGACTCATGTGGGGTTAGGGCCATCTTAGAAATGGGATACAGTTTACAAATTTTATAAATAAGTCAAATTTGGAATAAAACATGGGAGTGAGGATTTTGTACCAAATTTGTCTATATACACTTATTTTACACATTCCATAAAGAGATAAGTATATAGGATTCAAAGTAATTAACATCTTAGTTTTTTAGAATTAGGGTGATGAAAGTGGAATTTATGTCCTTGAGGATTGTTTTGTTTTGCCTTGATTCTTATTAAAAATTAGTTTAATATTCCCCTAAAATTTCTCAATAAATTTGTAAGAAACCTATTTGGAATTAATTTTGGCTCAAAAAATTTATAGGTTTTAATGAATGCACTAAAACCATGACTTATTCATCAAAAATTAGACTAGTGAAAGATTTGTTGTCAGCCTCCAAGATCATAGAGATTTATTCTTAACATTTATTTTCCCACCTCATATCTATCTTAAGGTATCTTAGTGATAATATATTTTAAACATATTTTTTTCTCTAAGATTATATCATCCTTCTCATTAAGAACTAATCCCACATGAGTGGTTTAATATTATTTCTCGTCACTATTTATTTAATTTAGAAGGGAGTGTTTGTATCTCCTTCAATATCCATTTGATCCTTGATTTATTCTTATAGTGAGTTTATTCTTGAAAGAACACTCTACTCCAATATTCAATCAATTTTTATTCTTGAAGTTTAAGAGTCTAATTTCAACCTTATTGTTCGATTAGGGATTCCACTTTGGAAAATTTCTCTTTAGTTTTCAAAAAAATTATCTATGAAGAATCACAATTATTTTCTATTCCATTCCTTTGTAGCATTCTTGATAACATATATATTTTGTGAGAATACATTCATTTTTTATCAAACAATATTAATATTCAACCAATATTTCATGTCATATTTCATAGAGTTTTATGTTATCCACATTAGCTCAAACTTGAAATGCTTTAATATGGGGGTGAGTTATTAAGTGATAAAAAAAGTTGGTTGGCCAGTGACCTGATCCATTTAGCCTAAAATATTTAAAATTAAAAGTAAATTACATTTTTAGACATCAAAATTTGGCACAAGATCTTTTTTCCTACTGTCGTATTCCTAATTTAAATTATTTCTCAAACCTATACATTTTATCTTATTTATATGACTAATATAGCCCCACAATAGATATATACTTCAGACATTGAGACTAAAATCACATAAAAAATTATAATTTTTTTAATTATTAATGCATATATATTTATCACTTATCACCTAACCCAAATTTGAAAATAAATATGAAAACATCTCTTAAATAGACTCATCCAATTTAGTCTATCCTAGACAAAATCATACACTTACAAGTTTGTCCCATCTAGTTTTATGGATCTGTTATCATGTTTCCATGAATTTTCCACCTTTACTCTTTTTTTTATAAATTAACATATTCAAAAAATGTGAATAAGATATCCTAGGTCAACATATATATACAAGGTCTAACCAAGCCATTTATCATCTTAAAGTGATCAAAAATAAAGTATAAGACACATTTGAATATTAATATCCAAGTCACATACAAAGTTACAAATAAATCCAAACATATATAAAGTTAAATTTTAATTAATCTCATACACTTGTAAAATTTTCATTCCATCTTAGTCTCTCTACATTTCCCTTGTGTTGAATGAGGGTATTAGGTTACATGTTATTGCATCATCACTTTTAGGGAAGATGAGGCTCACCAACCATCACTCAAGTTATCCCATCCACATAGTCAAAATATAATGTGGAGGTCTAATTTTTCGCATGTGTTACATTTAGATTATAACATCACCTTGATGGTTTTCCAATTTCATAATTATTTGTTTTATGTTGAAGTGAAAAATAGGTAAATAAGGAGATCCATATATTTTACACATTATTCTTGAAATATATGAAAAGAAAATTTATTTGAATAACATGAAGGATAAAGTTTACATGTTAATAAAAAAATAGGATATGAAACAATATAAGGACAAACTCATCCATAATAGGACAAACCTAACCATAGGTAGATAATCATTGCTATACAAGTCTATCTTTGAAGAATCAACATAGGAATGAATTTGTTTCAGATCATCACACTATTTTAAAATTTTAGGATAAAGTTGACACATTCCCTTTGAAGTCTCATATTTTAATGACATCCAATATGTATAATCATTCCTTACCCCTTTATCATTTACATTTCTTAGTCTAGTTTAATTTATACTAGTTTCACTCATCTCTTATCTCAACATGTTAAATAGATATGAACTCTAAGTTTTTGCTAATGCATATTTATGTCTATTTAATTTCAACTATTTTTTTATTTTTATCAAAAATTGAATTAAGGTAAAAATAAATGGTGAATCCTAACTCTTTTTCACATTAAACATAAGGGTTGTATGAAATATCTCTCTCTCCTTAGGGCTTGGCTAATTTTTAAAAAAAATCCTAGAATTTGTTCATACTTTCAACCACCTTTCCTCTTATGAATTTCATCTCAAATTTTATTAATCATATTAATATTTCATTTATCTTATTCATCTTAATTTTTTAGTTACCCAAAGAGGTAGATGACATAATATTGTTATTCCTCTGTTCAATTATCAAAGTTGGATAACTAAAGATGCTCCTATGTAAGATATCAATCCTCCCTCTCATCCTTATTTAATTTAAATAAATATGCATTATTATTGGTTAGAATAATTAAAAAACATGGATTCTAATATTTTAATCTTATATTTACTTAGGTGTTTACCCTAATTCTAGTTTTTATTAAAATATGAAATAAATAGTTACAATTAAATAGATCTAATAATCCATGTGTCATGTACAAAAATTGACATAATAAAAACAAACACAAAAATAATCCATTTTTTTGAGAATGTACAATGTATATTATGTACAATGACATTACCCACATAGTAAGGAAGCAATTCACAAGTAAACGTATAGTCTCCACACAACCATGCATGTCTCACTTGCTCTAATCGGTCTACAGGCTCTTTAAGTGGTCATAATGGGATCCACTACCCTAAGGATAAAAATAACACAACCAAATAGAGGTGTCATTGAGAAATAACTTTATTGAATGAGATGTCCCAACTCATAATATATTTCAAGGAGGGTTCTGAGTGATTCTAGCTAATCACATGGCTAGGTTCACACTTAAGTTACAAATGAAGTCTAAAATTGAATAAATTTAAAATAAAGTGATTAAAAAAATATCAATAAGTCTCCATATGACCTCATAGGGTGCTTAAAATATCCTTATTAATCCCTCTAAGATTGGAGTAACAAATATTCATCGTTGGATCAAATCGATCTTGATTGTTAGATTTGGTCAAAGAAAAAGGTGACCTAAAAATATTATAGAGGCCATAATGTCTCTAAATTAGTCATTGAGTTGAAAAAATTATATTTTTTAAGGAGGTATGAGGTGTTAGAGGATAAATTTTCCATTTTCATCCCTCCTCTCATTCATTAGCCCCAAATGACTGGTATTAATGGTGTCTTTGATCTTTTGATCAAACAATTTTTTTTAAATTTTAATTTTATAATGTGATAATAAGATGCATGTATGATTTTTTGAGGTGCCTAGTTTGATGGAAAAATAATAAGAGGTCTTAGTATCCTTTGATTTTTGAATAGGATCTAGGAGCTTCAAGCTCCTCCACAACCATTGATGGTAGCCATAACATAAAATTTTAGAAACTTTTTAGTTTTACATTTAAATTTTGTCCCATAATAAAGGGGACTCAAAAATAATAGGGTTCCATTTTGGGTCAATTTTTTTCATGGGTCTAAGGAGCCCATGATAGACAATAAGGCCCAAACATGCATCCCTAGGAAAAAATAAGCACAAAGTGGAAACCATGAATTTTGAGGAACCACAACAAATTAGAAGTATAATGGGATGAATAATTAGGGGCTGGGGGGCTTACCTATTATGATCCTCCACCTCTGAGCCATCGGTTCTCCATAATCATGGTTGTAAAAAAGGTCACTAGGTTGTAAAGAAGGTTTAAGGCATTCTTGAAAATAGGGTTAAAATTATTAAAATTAGAAGTTCAAGGTCTCTAAAAGCATAATGTGAAAAAGAGAATGAAAAATATATGTGGGTTCTTTTTGAGGGTCACCCTATCTCTAGGTCTTGGGTTCTCAGTGATTGAAGGAATAAAACTAGCTATAATATCTTGCTAAGGTTTTGGTTTAAAAAAATAGTTATAGGTTATACTTATAATTTTTGTTTAAAATTTGGTGAAAGATAAATCCAAGGCAAGGGTGGGAAGAAAATAACTAGTGGAATTGATAAGAAGAGATATCCATAATAAATCATAGAGGGACCATGCAAATTCATTAGGGGAAGCTTGAAGATTACAATCACAAAGAAGACAAAAAAAGACACTGAAACCACTGCTCTAGTAGATTATATAGACTTTGAGGATTCTTCCTCTTAGTCATTTCATTGTATGTTCCTTATTTTGTTTTAGTGATATGATATCATAGGAGTTTTAATAACTTTTTATGTTTATTTACCAAATCCCATGTGGGTGCTCGTCTATTGTCTATTCTTTATTGTGGATTTTCATTTATCTTTTCATTTTTACAATGGTTACAAGATCCTTTAAAACCCATTTGTTTACCATATCTAATAAAAAATCAAAGTTTAATAAAATAATATTATAACATTTAAATTTTTTATTATTTTTAATATTATAAAGTTGTGGTTAGTGATACTAACTACCATGCTCAATCCATTGGTTAGCAGCTAGGCTACCAAAGCCATGCAACTAAACACTAACCACCAATTGTTCACATATAATAGTTAGGAAAAATGAAGTTTTCTAACCATTGAAAATTCCACCCAAAACTTATGGGATTATAAAAAATAACATGCACTACACTCAACCTAGATATCCTTCCCTATGAGAAGGGTGTAGTGCCCTCCTAGAGGGATTGGGTAAAAATAAAACTACCCTATATAGTAGATTTGTTTTCCAAAAATCATATCTAACAAACTAAAAGGTGAAAAATTATGAAAATAGTAGGATTGTGTTTAGAAAATCCATAATTTTATGTTATAATTATTTTTAGCCTTCGAATCCATCATTTTAGGTGCTAAATAATTACACTAAGTAATGTTAATATATAAAGGAGATATAAGGGGTTTTAGAGTATACAATTTTAAAATTAAGATTAAATCACTCTTAAATCCAAAAATTATGCTATAAATTACATCAAATTATTGATGACTCCTATTTAATTTTAAAATAAAAATTGGGAGAAATTTTAATGCTTATAAATGTTTAAAAATTAATCTAATGCAACTAGCCTTATATGGATTCACACTAATCAATTCATTTCACAAGTTTTAGGAAAAACAATTTATTTATTTTAAACCTAGTGTAAATGTACAAAGTTATACATGTAAAATACATAAAATATAATTAAAATTTGAGCACAAAATAATCATTTCCATTACTTTTATAGTCCAATGCACTTAATGGGAAGAGTATACAAGTTTTAAACAACGCCACACTATATAAAAGGATTATAAAAAATATCTTCAAATATATACATGTATTCAAATGAAATAAGTACAATAATAATGGCTCTCAAATATCATAAACATTTATTTACAAGCATATATAAAAAGTGTTGATCAAGTTGTCTTCACATGGACTCCACACATAACTAAAAGGCCAACTAAAAGAGGGACCACCTCCCATATTTTTCCATCATTAAGTGGCTACCCTAGGCACCCCTAAGCCTAAGACCTCTAGATTTGGGAATTAACGCATCATGGTTTAAGGTGGAAAATATGGAAAATGGAGGTTTATATTATAACAAGAATATTCAAAGAATGATCACTAGTAAATATGAATACAAGAGGGTAAAGTTCAACTATACAAAGGAGGCTTCCATTAAACAAAACAAAAATATAAGGAAATAAAAACACCATTAAAATTAATAAATATTAAAAGGAATCCATTCAATTTTCTAACATAAATAGGCCCACTAAATGAGAATAATAACATGGGGACTTACCCTTATCTGACCCTCTCTTAGCCATGGGAGGGAATAAACACCTTCTACCTTGCTAGATAAAACATAAGAGGGAATTAGGATTTTGGTCCCAATGAACACTACCACTAATAAAAATAAACCCATGTAGATGGGAATAATAACTTGGTTTCATTGATACTTCCACTACAAATCAAACCACAATAAGGTAAGGAAAATTTCACACCAATTTGGACAACCTACTAACATAAAACTTAAACAAAAAATGGATTTAAAAAAAAAACCAATATAACTAAGAAGGATTAAACATATTCGAGGCCTAAGTGTACAGTAAAACCAACATGATGCACATAAACACAACCATGGAAAGTAATGGTAAAAAGAGGGTAAGTCAAGTGGCCTGACACATCTTTAAAATGAGGAAATTCAAAGGAAGGAGAAATATAATTTCAATAAAAACAAATTAATGAAAATGGGGCATGGAAGCCTATGTTGTTTCCTAATTTAATCCACTCAATAAAAAATATAAATAGATTTGTCAATGACTAATCTCCTTCTTCTTTAAGCTCTTCCTTTAGGCTCCTCCTCCTATTCATTCTTTTCTTCTCCACTCAATTTTTCCAAAATGAGTAAAATTCATCTCAAATAAGGAATTTCTCATATAGTCTCAACCCCATTCTCTATAATCCAATGGGAATGTGACATGTGTCCCTTACCATTGTTTGGCTCATGGTAAACAAGTCTTCTCTCTCCATAAATCCACTTACAAGCTAATGTGGGCAAGCAAACAAGTCCATACCACATAAATTTACTCATTATCTCAAGCCATAAATGACACATCTATTGCCTAAAAATTAATCTAAGGATCATATAAAGACTATAAAACCCTCCCATTGGTACAAGGACATTAAATTCAACATAAATAAGCTAAGAACTACTTTATGACTCACTCTAAATTTGGTTCTCTAAATCCATCCGAGTTTTGAGTCAAATGGGGATACTTAAATGGCTTAAAAAATACTTTATGAATGAAATAAAACTTTAAATTTAACTCCTAATGTTAATAATTAAATGTGTGAATAGTGTCCAAGGTGGGAATAGTGATACATGGGTTGAAAACATCTACAAATCCAACTAGGTCCACAAAAAGATACAAGGAGTGGTTTGCATCATGATAGGGTCACGTAGATGTGTCACCAATATACCCATGATATGCTCATGCCTAATATAGTCCTAGTTACATTGTTGTCTTCCCCTATGACTAGCACAACATGATGCATATAAAACTCCCTAACCTATATAGTCAAAGCTTCATAATATAAGGAATAAAAGTGATATCAATCCAAACAACATGTAAATGACATATCTAAGGAATCACATATTGATGGTAATAAAATAATACCACTAATTTAGCCATATGCATAATTCAAATACATTCTCAATAATAATATATCTAGTGTATGAAATTAATACACATCATAGTGAACAAACATATAACATAGGTAAACTGATATCAATGCATAGAATAATAATATAATCTAATCACATAACCATTATTGTGTTAGTAAAGAATAAAAATCTCATAAAATATAAAATCAATGTCTCAGTCACAAGGACTCAATAACATCTCATGTCTCCATTATACATAAGGCACATCAATAATACATGTGTAAAAACACCACATGTCTAAAGGTGAACACTGTGAAAATAGGGGTCTCACACCATGAATAAAAATAAATAATTTAGATTAATCTAAGAGTATACGTTGAGAAACAAGTCCATATTATACAAATGAAACTATACTTATCAATGTAAATGATAAAGGGGTAAGGAATGATATCTCATATTTGATATTTTATAAATTTGAGACTATAGTGCACTATACAAACTTTGTACAACCTGCTCTTAAAATATGGAAATGGTGTGAAGATATAGGATATAACTATTCTTATGATAATTATTTTTGGGTAGATCCATACATCTGTGATTATCTAATTGTGGTTGGATTTGTCTTATTATGATTGACCAGGGTTTTACATTGTAGTTTTTTTATTACTTGTGCATTGTCACCTTATTATTACATCTATACCTTCACTTAATTGATATGATGGGTAAAATTTGAATAATATAGGAATATCCTCCTTGATATAGCTTACACTCTAAAAAAAAAAAAAAATAGTTATGGAGTTAGTCAATCAACAAGACAAAATTATAAATGATATATCCCACACACATGAAATTAGATGTCCATGTAAATGTGTGAGTTTGTGAATGGAATAAATCAAGTAAGGGTTTATGAACCTAATATTACCCATGGGTGATGATGTAACTACATGAAGTATAATATACTCATTTGGTACATGGGAAATGTAGAGATATTAAGACAAAATGAAAATATCACTAGTGTTTGACTATAAATGAATCTTGACTTAAGTGATTCTTGGCTCTAGGAGTGAATTTGTATGTCTCATGGCTCTTGATATCCAAAAGAGTCTTATGTTTAATTCTTGATTACTTCTAGATAATGCATATATTGGTTAGACCTTATATATATACTCTAACTTAGGATAATACATGCATGTTTGCTGACTATGGTAAAGACACAAGATTTACCTAAAAGGGGTGATGGGATAACAACAATAAAAAGAACAAACATTTAGGTTTACAAGTTTGTCTAGGACAAATACGTAGGTGTACAAGTTTGTCCAAGACAAACCTATACAATGTATAGAATTTAAACTCTATTTTGAAGGTAGGTATGGGTGAAGATACTCATATTTATTATTAAACACTTGATAATGTGTAATTTAATAAAAATTTACCATTCCTAAATTACACATATACACATGAATCTTAGTCACAATTATTCTTTGTTATTCATTCATATATGAGCTTGACCTTCCAAATTATCATTATTGATTCACATGATTTTACTAGACTCTAGATAAAATGATAAATATAATCTTAATACTATTTATATATCTAAGATCATAGTCTCTATATTTTTGACAAGTTTTTGCTCCTTAGACAATACCATTATAGTGGACCTACCCACAAGGGATAGATCTATATATGAACCATTTAAAAATAATTTTCTTGAATAAAAATTTCTCATATGCATTAGCTCATACATTTCACATGCTATATTGGATAGATTACCAAAAGTATTAGGTAATAAGTATAACGACCTAATCCTAAACCTATATGGCACTTATCAAATAAGGCATTGAAAATCACTTTGAACATTGAGATAAAATATCCTAAACATCCCAAATCTGAAGTCCCTAAAAATAAAAATCCCTGAGCTAAGTATGAATATCATATAGTAGGTCAAATAATAGGCTATTAAGTGTTTAAATCTATACATAGGATTATATTACATGCTAATATTACAAATGTTACACACATTTACTTAGGCTGGAGAGCTACATTAAGTTTGACTTGCCTCTTTTAAGTATTAGATACATAAGTAATATTCATTCATAGGGGTATCTAAGGTTAGTTAAAACCATCCATTCCACCTATTGTCCCCTCTTCATAATGATTTTTTTATTATAGTGCAAAGAGCTAGGGTTTTTAATTAAAAATAATAAAATAAAGTTTTTTGTACTGAATTGAAGGAATCTAAATATACATGAACCATTAACAAACATATGCACATATTTTTAAAAAAGAAATTATAATGTCATTGTTAATATATATGGTTTTGTACTCCAACACCTATTTTTTTACAACATAGGCATCTAAGGAAGTGAAAACTTGTCCCAACATGTCAAAATTTTATATTTATATATTTGAGAACTTTTTGACCCATTCCACTTCATTTTAGATGATTGTATCACTACCATAGACATACATGTATCATAATCAAGCTAATTACTTAAACCTATACTATATTTCTAAAAATAATAAGTTATTATATTTTTCCTAGTTGAATACAAATTTATTTGGTGATTGAATATATTAAACAATTTAACTTTCCTATAATTTTACTATATTATGGTTTTAATAATTCAAAATTATATAAAACACTAGGTGATAATCAAGAAATATTTTATATGCATTAATAGACACTTTTCAATAAGTGTTTAGGTGATTTTAGGCTCAATGTACTTGGTATGACCCAACCTATCCCATTATAAAAAATTCAAATAGGGACCCATTATTGTCAAGACATATATATGCATGATTATATAAACCTTGAGAACTCTAATATTGATCAAACATATACAAGCCTAAGGTTGTTTTTGTAGTCTAATTTTATTACATATCTTATTAAAAAGATAAGTTTGGGAAACACTCTTGAACTATTTATTATTATTATTATTTTTTCTAAAGAAATGTGTATTCAATATCATGTTTTGATTTAAGGAACTAAAGGGAACTAATGGAAATATGTATCTTGTTTAAGCTTTGATGTGAATAGTTCCCAGAATTCTAGATCTCCAATGGGTTATTTATATCATTATAAGTGTTGACATCCCATTCACCCACAATTGACCATAATTGTAATAATAATTTTGAGTCATCTTGAGCCTATAGATTCACAAGATTGTTTCGTGTGGAAGTATCTCATTCATTTTCAACATTCGATGTTCAACCACAATTTCTAAGTATCCAAGTCAATGAGAGCCATCCATGTGTCAAAATATCATAAACCTAGGATGTATCTAGTATTAATTAAAAGTTAAAATTACCTAATTTTATCAAAACCCCATTTTTGATACACATGGTGACATCTCTGTCACTTAGACTTCATGGAATGAAAATACATAGTAAATTTTGAAAGGGTTTATGTACTTCTGAGATCATGCCAAGGGGAAAAATCTCATTGACCCATATTATATAAGAATGTGACATGTTGATACATGTCGAAAACTCCTAATTTCTATAAATAGAGCAAAGTGGTATAATCCCATCCATCCAAATCAAATTAGTTGTAGATACATTACAAAGTTATTTTTTCCCTAGATTCTTGAGAGTCATCCACACATCATCATCATGGAAGTCAAAGACTTGATATAAAAATTAAAATACCAAAAGGTTACAAGTATTTGGAATAATGTGATCTATCCACATTTAATAATATCATTAACCAAGTACTTTATAGTTAAAAACACATTGTGGAAATTTTATTTTCTTTAGATTCCCCAAGCTATCCATATGTCATCATTATGGGAACACAAAACTTGTCACAAGAAGGTACTAAGATCAAAATTATAAATATTCTAGGGAATTCAGAGACACAAATGTGGCATAATATAAAAAACCTATAGCATTACAATAAAAATTAAAAATCAAATGACTCTAAAGATTGAAGATCTCAAGAGCTATCCACATGTCATGATCTTAAAACCCATAGCTTCTCATTTTAAGGTACAAGGTCAGAGTCCTCAAAACTTTTAAACCCTAATATTTTTCCATTTGGTACCATTTTTTACATATGGACCCTTTCCAAAAGATGTAAATAGTTTGGATTTCAAAGAACCATGAGTCTTTGAGATTGTAATAGGTGGCAGAATTTTGTTAAGTCATAACTTGTCGAACATATAAATCATAATTGTAAAGCCGATCCCTCTAAGTAAATGGGATCATGATAGGTGTCATAATCTTAGAGGGTCATATATATAATATGTATGTGAGGGTATGTAACTAGGCTCAAAGATAAAAAAATGAAAAATGGACACCTATCGTAAAGTGATGACTAAGCACTTAGAATTAATGAAAATCCACTTGATAACAAAGACACATGCTAAAGATAAATTATCAAATTTAAATTGAAATGGGAAATAAAAATAAAATTAGTTAGTGAATTAAATTCATATGAATTGGGCATTCAATTCACAAACCTTAAATAATATATGTTGAATCTTAATAACATCAAATTACTTTACTATTATTCAACAAGTTGCTAAATGTGAATTCAAGCTATCGAGACTTCAAGATCCCTAGTTTTCTTGCAAAAGATTTTGGAAATATATTTAGTTAAAATATTTATAATAATTTTGAAAAATATCAAATTTTATTCATCTAAATAATCTAGCTAACTACCTTCCCAATATTTAATTATAGGAAAAACTAAGTACCTTACCATGGTTTTTTGACAGGGGTATTTCTATTTTCACACTACTCAAATCTATAGGATAAGATTGAAATCATCAATACATATTCAATCTAATACTAGATAGATGATTATATAAAGATGTATGTGGATGATTTAATTACAATAAAATACATGGTACTCCATAACATAATTACAAAATCAAAGGGAATGACATGAATTGACCTACTTTGTGATTTATTTTTCAATGGAACTATTACTAGAGATTGTTTACACTTAAGAATTTGAATTATTATAGTCACCTGCATTTTTGGGGATGATTTTGAGAAATATTTATGCCTCTCACTACTTGAAATGACTTATAATTAGGTCACAACTAATGCCTAACTATATCATAACATAGTCAAGGGAAATATTAAGTAATAGCTAGCCAAGGGAGAGAAATTGAACATTCAAGGTGTTATTTATTTGGTGCCTATAACCAAATTTAGTCCAAGCATTAGGATGGCTATGGCCTTTCTAAACATGTTATATAGGTTTTCTAGTATCACTTACATATATGAATAATGGGTGCCATTATTAGATATAATTCTAATCTTTGAGAAGTTCATGGAACTTAGAGAGGTCATAAATGTTAGAATCAAGGCATATATGCTCAAGTTTTATGAAAGGCCACTAGATGGAAATTTTTACATTATGTCATATGTAATGGATGCCATCATGGGGACAATGAATAAAATCTATGAGTATCCCAAGGAACCATCTATAGAGTACATGAACAACAAAGTCTATGATGACTTCTCTCTACTATATGTTTATAGGTTCAAGAGAGAAATTAAGATAATTGTAGAAGAGGTATACCCAATAGTATACCAAACTTTTTATGGGTGCTTCATGCCCTAAATTTAAGAGAACATAAGGAAAATTACTATAAGTATGTGATGCAGGAGCATTTATCATTTCCATCCATTTTCTTTAGTTTTAAATTTTTTAAATTTGGCTAAAATATCTTTAGGTAGGAAATTGAATCTATTGGGTGAATTATTCAGTTGGTTTGTATTTTCTTATGATAGGAGAGCCATTTTGTTCATTCTGGGAGGTTATTTTGAGAAGTTTAAAATAGGATTGAATCTCTAATTTGAGAAATAAATTTTGGTATAGGGAATTTGTGTGAAAAATAGGGGATATGTATGTGTGGAAGAGAAGCAGGGGGTGTAAGAAGGAGATTGGCAGCGCAGAACAAACACTAGGCATATAGTTTTTGGTAAATATTAATACATGTGTATATTTGTTTTGAAATATTAATAAATGTGAGCTATTTTTGAATATATTTAGGCCAAATATATGAAAGGGCATTGCTATAGCTATTGGGTGTACTTACCTGTTGATCGCATGACTTCTGGCCATTTTTAATGCATTGATTTTAATTCTGGTTGTTGTTGTTAATATAATTCGGGGCATTTTAAATGCTGGCTGGGCCACCTCAATGTATTATTTGTAATTTCGGCCATCTCAAAATATACGTGATGATGGGCACTCAAATGATTTGAGCCCAAACAACACTTCTGTGCTCAGAGGTTTGTTTCATCATTTACCAAATATATTGCTGCTGGGCCGTTTGATTTCAATTTTTGGTCAATTCAAAGCATATGTATGTTGGATGCCTCAATGTGTGGAAATTAAGTGATGGTTCAATGCTCAGGAAAGCTACCAATCCCTTTGCCTATTGTTGTTGTTTCTGATCCTCCTCTTGCTTCTGATATTGTCGATTTTAATTCTAGTTATTTCAACACATACATTGAGTCTTATGCTATCAACATTGTTCTGCCATTGACTATGTAATTGTGCACTAGGAAGAGTGTGAAAACTCTTTTGGTCTTTGGAAAAGACATTTAAAAAAAAATTTAGAGGAATACTATCCAAAAAGAAAAGGAAAAGCTATGGATGCTGTAGGGTCATTGTTTATATGATTTTGTGTTTTGAATGTCATTCAAGAGGACAATTTCATCATTGAGAATGTTTAATTCAGACATATATTTTAAGTCTATTGGATGTATGAAATTTCATCATTATTAACTTCATACATCAAGATAACATTTTATGTGTTGAAGAAAGAAATTGGTCAAAACATATGTTTTATCCCTGCCATTAGAGATTTTTTGTTCACGGTTTAAAAGTTTGCTAAACATACAGTTTAGACTATTTGCTAGAGGTTTGGGTACATCATTTGGTATCAGAGCACAAGGGATTGTGCACAATCTAAATATCTAAGAGAAGAAGAAGCAATATGGCCATGAGAATCAAGAACAGAGGTAGAGCTAGAGGAAGGAGACTTAGAGGACAGGTTGCACTAGTAAAAGAGATTAGGAACCTGATAGCTAGGCTACAAGACCTAGAGATGGCTCAAAGAAGAGGCACTGACATGGGTGAAGTTAGTGATAGAGAAGAGGAGCCACCAGAAGATGAAGTGGTGGTGGAAGAAGAAATAGCTAAAGAGAGGTTGATCAGATCCATTATGAAGGTGAACACAAAGCCAAAAATGGAGGTTCCAATGTATGAAGGTAATTTGAATGTGGAATAATTAATTGATTGGATTAATGCATTAGACAAATAATTTGAGTATGAAGGCATTGAAGAAGATGATAAGAAATTCAAGTATGCCATGACAAGGCTAAAGAGCCACACATCCCTATGGTGGGATGGAGTGCAAGAAGAAAGAAGAAGGAAAGGAAAGCCAAATATCAGAAGCTAGGATAGAATGGTAGCAAAAATGAAAGGTAAGTTTATGCCTAAAGATTATCAAGCAAATCTTTTTAAGCAATTACAATATTTAAAGCAAAAAAGAAATGTCTATGAAAGAATACACTGAAGAGTTTTACAGGTTGACTATAAGATCAAGTCATATTGAGGATGACATAGAGAAGGTAGCTAGATACACTAATGGTTTAAAATTTTGTATTCAAGATGAGATTAGTCTTCTCATTCCTAAGATAGTTGAGGAGGCATATCAATTTACCTTGAAAGCTGAGGAGAAGATTGCAAGAAAACAAACATCCTTCTCAAGAGAAAGGGGCAGATCCATCAGAGGTAGAGGATTTCAAGGAGGTAGAAGACAGCTACAAACATCTCATGAAGAGGCCAGTAGCTCACAAAGCTCAAGAGGCAGCTATACACCAAGAGGAAGAAGTCCATACCAAGGATATCAAAGAGGAAGAGGAATATTCATGGGCAAATGCTTTAAGTGCAACAAGTACGCAGGACACAGGGCATATGAGTGTCTAGAGAACCCTTCTACCAGCCATGAGAGGGGTGTACATATGACTCAAGGTGAAGAAAAAAGTGAAGAAGTTGTAGCAGCTTATGAAGATACCCCAGAAGAAGGTGAGTCTCTTTTAATGAAAATAATTTTGTTAAAGCCAAATAAAGAAGTTGTAGAACCACCTCAAAGGAAAAATTTATTTAGAACCACATGTAAAAGTAAGGGGAAATGATGTAAGGTTATCATAGATAGCGAAAGTACTGACAATCTTGTGTCAACTGAGATGGTGGAGAAAATAGGCTTGAAGAAGGAGGTACATCCTACACCTTATCAAGTTTCTTGGCTACAAAAAGGACACAAACTCCTGGTAAGTGAATAATGCAAAGTACATATTCAGATAGGAACATACAAGGATCAGATTTTATGTGATGTCATGCCCATGGATGTATGTCATATCTTGCTTGGAGGGCCTTGGAAATTTGACAGGAAGGCCATGCATGATGGAAGGCAGAATACATATATGTTTGAAAAGGATGGGATCAAGCATACACTTACACCATTGAAAGAAGAGGCTACTGCTATTGTTGGATAGAATTCTAAAGTATTGATAATAAGTGGCAAAGAATTTCTACATCAAATGAATAAAGAAGAGGTAAACTTTGTTGTAATTGGTAAGCCAAGGAGTGTAGTCACTAGTACTAAGTTGATTGATTTGCCATTTCAGATTCAAGATATGTTGAATGAGTACATTGACATTTTGGTATATGATTTGCCTAATGAGTTACCACCATTGAGAAGCATTAGCCATCACATAGACTTGATTCCAAGAGCAAATCTTCCAAACAAGGCTGCTTACAGGTTGACACCAAAGGAAAATGAAGAGATCAAGCACCAAGTTCAAGAATTATTAGACAAAGGATTGGTAAGAGAGAGTTTAAGTCCTTGTATTGTACCCACAATGTTGATTCCTAAGAAGGATGGGAGTTGGAGAATGTGTACAGACTCCAGAGCAATCAACAAGATTACAATCAGGTATAGATTTCCATTACCTAGAATTGATGATTTACTTGATTGTTTAAGTGGAGCTACATATTTTTCTAAGATAGCTTTGAAAAGTGGTTACCATCAGATTAGGATAAGAGAAGGGGATGAATGGAAAACAACCTTCAAGACCAATGATGGACTCTATGAATGGTTAGTTATGCCATTTGGACTAACCAATGCACCAAGCAGCTTCTTGAGGTTGATGAATGAAGTATTGAAGGAGTTCACTGGTAAGTTTGTGATAGTATATTTGGATGATATTTTGGTGTTTATTAAAACTAAGGAAGATCATTTGAAACATTTGAGGATGGTATTGAGTAAGCTACATGAGGAGAAATTGGTAATCAATGTCAAAAAGTGCAGTTTTCTGAAAACAAAGTTGATATATTTGGGTTTTGTGATTTAAAAAGAAGGATTGAAGATGGATAAGGAGAAGATTAAGTCTATACTTGAGTGGCCTACACCCAGGAGCACATATGAGGTAAGAATATTTCATGGTTTGGCTAGCTTCTATAGGAAATTCATAAGAAATTTTAGTGGAATTGTTGCTCCAGTGATAGAGACAATCAAAGGTGATAAAAGAAGTTTTTGTTGGACTGAGGCTGCTGATAAGAGTTTTAGATTATTGAAGAAGGTAACTGAAGAACCAATCTTGACCTTGCCTAATTTTAATAAGCTTTTTCAAGTAGAATGTGATGCTAGTGGAACTACAATAGGCATTGTTTTAAGCCAAGATGGGAAGCCTATAGCATACTTTAGTGAGAAGTTAAGTGATGCTAAGAAGAAATATTCAACTTATGATCAAGAATTATATGCTCTTGTACAAGATTTAAAGAAATGGAAGCATTATCTTTTTCGTAAAGAATTTGTTTTGTTCACTAACAATTATGCTTTACAGTTCATTAGCAATCAAAATAAGTTGAATCAAAAGCATGTCAAATGTATTGAATTTTTAAAAAGTTTCACATTCACAATTAAGCACAAGAAAGGACAATCTAACAAGGTTGTAGATGCTCTAAGTAGGAGAAATCTGATCATGTAGGAGTCTCAAGTAAGTATTTTGGGATTTGAAGATTTGAAGGAGCTATATAAGGAAGATCCAGACTTCAAGGAACCATATGATGCTTGCATGAATCCAATAGGGGTTGATAGAAGTCCTTGGATAGATTTCATGGTAAAAGAGGGTCTGCTATTTAGAGGCAACTAGCTTTGCATTCCCAAGAGTTCCATGAGAGAGAATTTGTTGAAGGAAAAGCATAGTGGCAGCTTATCAGGACATTTTGGGTAGAATAAGCCATTAGCACAATTGAGTGCTCATTACTATTAGCCAGGTATGGGTATTGATGTTAAGAAATTTTTTGAAAGATGTAAAACATGCCAATATGCCAAAGGAAGTAGTCAAAATGCAGGTTTGTACTAGCCACTACCCATTCTAAATAGACATTGGGATTCAATAAGCATGGATTTTGTACTTGGTTTGCCAAGAACTCAAAAAGGCCATGATTCTATATTTGTTGTGGTAGATAGGTTTTCAAAGATGGCTCACTTTATTCCATGTTCAAAAATAAGTGATGCTACTCACATAGCTAATCTATTCTTTCAAGATGTTGTTAGATTGCATGGATTGCCTAGAAGCATTGTTTCTGACAGGGATACCAAATTTGTTGGACACTTTTGGAGAACCTTATGGAATAAATCAGGAACACAATTGATTTTTAGTTCAGCCTATCATCCTCAAACTGATGGCCAAATAGAGGTTGTCAATAGGAGCTTGGGCAACATCTTGAGAAGCCTGGTAAGTATGCATCCAAAACAATGGGATCTTGCACTTGCACAAGCTGAATTTGCCTATAATGATTCTCCTAATAGAAGCACATGATTGAGCCCATTTCAAATTATGTATGGAATGAATCCAAGAGGTGTGTATGAGTTAAGAAATCTAAGTAGCATGGAGACAAGGAGTGCTAATGCAGAAGAATTCGCCAATGCCATGCAAAATTTGCATGAACAGGTAAAGAAGAAACTTGAAGAAAACACCATCAAATACAAACTAAGGGTAGACCAAAAGAAAAGGGAGGAAAATTTCAGTATTGGAGACTTTGTTCTTGCTCATCTTAGAAAAGAGAGGTTCCCAAAAAGGGAATACAACAAGCTGAAGGTAAAGAAAATAGGACCATGCAAGGTAATAAGAAAGTTTTCAAATAATGCATATGAAATAGAATTGCCAAAGGGGATTGGAATTTCTGCAATCTTTAATGTTTCAGATCTATATCCATACAAAGATGAAGAACAACTAGACAAAGAAACTAAAACAAGGGTAGATGAAGTTATCCAATGGGAGCAACAACTACCAAAGGAAGTGCCAAAGGAGATTGAGAGCATTTTAGACCAAAAAAATGGTTAAAAATACAAGGGAAAAGAATATTTATAGTATCTAACTAAGTGGAAGAATCTACCAGCTGAAGATGAAGCATGGTTGACTCCCAATGACATCCTTAAGCTGGGCACAAGCGTATAAGAACTATTGAAGAAAAACAACAAGTGAAGAATACTTCTTCTACTCCTTGGAAGAATGATGTAGGAGCATTTATCATTTCCCTCCATTTTATTTAGTTTTAAATTTTTTAAATTTGGCTAAAATATCTTTAGGTAGGAAATTGAATCTATTGGGCAAATTATTCAGTTGGTTTGTATTTTCTTATGATAGGAGAGCTGTTTTGTTCATTCTGGGAGGTTGTTTTGAGAAGCTTAGAATAGGATTGAATCTCTAATTTTAGAAATACATTTTGGTATAGGTAATTTGTGTGAAAAATAAGGGATATGTATGTGTGGAAGAGAAGTAGGGGGCTTAAGAAGGAGATTGGAAGCACAGAACAAACACCAGGTATATAGTTTCTGGTAAATATTAATATATGTGTATATTTGTTTTGACATATTAATAAATGTGAGTTATTTTTGAATAGATTTAGACCAAATATATGAAAGGGCATTGCTATAGCTGCTGGGCGTAGTTACCTATTGGTCACATGACTTCTAGCCATTTTTAATGCATTGATTTTAATTTTGGTTGTTGTTGTTAATATAATTTGGGGCATTTTAAATGCTGGCTAGGCTGCCTCAATGTATTATTTGTAATTTTGGCCATCTCAAAATATACGTGATGCTAGGTGCTCAAATGATTTGAGCCCAAACAACACATCTGTGCTCAGAGGTCTGTTTCATCATTTACCAAATATATTGCTGCTGGGCCATTTGATTTCAATTTTTAGTCAGTTCAAAGCATATGTATGTTGGACCCCTCAATGTGTGGAAATTAAGTGATGGTTCGATGCTCAGGAAAGCTACCAGTCCCTTTGCCTATTGTTGTTATTTCCAATCCTCCTCTTGCTTCTGATGCGATTTTAATTCTAGTTATTTCAACGCATATGTTGAGTCTTATGCTGTCAACATTGTTTTACCACTGACTGTGTAATTATGCACTGGGAACAGTTTGAAGACTCTTTTGGTCTTTGGAAAAGACATTTGTAGAAAAAAAACTTAGAGGAATACTATTCAAAAAGAAAAGGAAAAGCTACAGACTCTGCAGGGTCATTGTTTATATGATTTTGTGTTTTGAATGTCATTCAGGAGGACAATTTCATCATTGAGAATGTTTAATTCAGACATATAGTTTGAGTCTGTTGGATGTATGAAATTTCATCATTATTACCTTCATACATCAAGATAACATTTTGTGTGTTGAAGAAAGAAATTGGTCAAGACATATGTTTTATCCCTGCCATTAGAGATTTTATGTTCATGGTTTAAAAGTTTGCTAAACATACAGTTTAGACTGTTTGCTAGAGGTTTGGGTACATCAGTATGGGAGAATAATTACTTTATCTTGCTTGTATTGTAATTGAGATAGAAGGAATTAGGGATTCCCCTTTTAATCTCCCTTATTTTATCCTTGATAAAGATAAAAAGTAAGAAATAACTTTCAAATTTATAATATTGTGGATAAGGATCTAGCTACTAAATATCAAGGATATTATTATAAGGTTCCTCTAAGCATTAAACAAATTTAATACACACTAAGGAGATACCTCAGCTCAGTTAGGAGTACTAAAACCCACTATGGGTTAATCCAAGCACCTTATAGAGATTAGGATCCCATGGGTAGAGTGAGGCACTAAATTAGTGACCTTATGAGGAATAGAATCCATATTCCATATGGTTATAAGGGTGATGAGTATGACCTTATTTTCATGAATGTTGTACATGATTCTGAGGTATATAGGTGTATGAATCAGCTTAAAATGCCTATGGTGGTATCCCATACCATTTAATATGATTATTAGATCACAAGGGAGTAGGTGAATAAAATAGTGGAGCAAACAAATAAGACTAAAATCAATCAATGGCCTCAACCACATTCTCAATTCTCACCCAATAATGATCAACCATCCTCCCCAAAATAATCTAACTAAGAAAAAAAATCTGAAAGGGACTATTAGTACCTCAATTAATGAAAATAATTTATTTACATGTGGAAGCAACAAGAGTTTCATCTCCTATAAATTAATAAGTAGAAACATTTTCTTTGGAATCATCATACCTATTGACTACATTACATCAGGTTAGTCTCTCTATGTTTCTATAAGCTTTTCTTACATCAATACCTTCCATATTTCTAACTTTAGTGGTTCCATCCTCTCTGATTATAATTTATCCAATTCTAATACCTACATCCTCTACTTCTACCATTTCTACTACATTTCCATCCTCAAATGCTGAATTCATTTCATCCCCCACTCCATCCACTTTAGGTTAAGTCCCTATGATTTCCAATACATCCATAGTAACCTATAAGTGGAAGCCTACGAATCCTCTAGTTTCACCTCCAAATGTTCCATTAAAATATATACCTATCAAATGAACAATTACCGAAGGAGGGATTCTACATGATAAATTAGAAGAGAGAAATGATAAACCTAAAAGAAGAAAAAAATAAGTGCAGGTTGTCTAAGTTTTGGATAGTGATGAATAAGATAAAATATTGGGAAATGAAGTGGAGTGGGTCTCTGGAATAAATATAGATCCTGAAGAGGAAATAAATTTCTCTGAGATAATAGATGAGGAATTTATAAACACATAGATATTAGGATAAGATGAAGGAGTGAAACAAGGAAAGGAGCCAAGAGACTAGACATTAGAGGTAGATGCATAGTTCACATTATAATAAATCCCTAATATGGATCTCACTCAAACATCTATATCCTCAACTCTAAGTTTCTCCCTTGAAGCCATTGCTTCAATATTGTCTACTCCAATAGATATATCAATTACCACCTTAAGCACAAAGATTATCACTTAAGAGGAAAGAAAGGATTTAAATAAGGTAATGTCATCCCTTTCTTCTTCTATTACTATTAAATATTATGAAATGGTTAATTTTCCATCTACTAGCCCAAATATTACACCTCTCTTTCCATTTGAGTCCTTGAAAGGATATTAATTGAAAACCTAGTCATTATATTCTCAAGCTCATGTTGAGGAAGGTAAGCAACATGTTTTTTATTCTTTAGGTACAATCTATATTTCTTTATATTATTTTATCCATTCAACCATAGCCTTAATAATGGCTAAGCCTCAAGACCCTAAGAGGAAAAGTAGGCTTTAAATAAGGTAGTGTCATCCCTCTCTTCTTCTATTACTATTAAAGATTCTAAAATGGTTAATTTGCCATCCACTAGCCTAAATATTTCACCTCTCTTTCCATTTGAGTCCTTGCAAGAATATCATTTGAAAACCTAGTCATTATATCCCCAAGCTCATGTTGAGGAAGGTAAGCAACATGTTTTTTTATTTTGGGTCCAATCTTTAATTCTTTAGATTATATTATCCATTCAACCATAACCTCAATAATGCTAGGCCTCAAGACCCTAAAAAAAGGTACATCTTGAATATTTGGTCATTTTATCTATCTTCAATCCCTAATCTCCACTAATTCCATCCATCTATTTAGATTTATCCATATCCCAATCAACTCCAACTGAATCCTCCATAATGACTATCATGAGAACTTTAGAGAAAACTAGATATGTAGTAGGGACTACACCCTAAAGGATATCCTAAGAATAGAGTAGGGTCACTACACTTCCCAAAATCACCATCCAAATAAGTTATTAAATTCTCCCACTAGGTTTCATAGCACCTTTCATTTCCATAGAAATTACTCAGCTAGAAGAATAGGGAGAGGTCATTGTGATTGCTTGGGTTAAAGAGTCATAAAAAATTAAAAAGGGATAAGATGTGATTTGTTCTCACCAAATTTATTGTAATATGTACCCACTTTGACAAGAAGAGTGGTACAATTCAAAGTGTGAGTAAGAGGAAGGGAGTGGCCAATAACATATGGGAGGGAATATAAAAGAAAAGGAAAAATATATTCTCCCTAGTTAAGAAATAAAATAAAAGCCCAAATGACTCCCAGAGTATATAAAGGACTTATGTGGTTTTGTAGACAAAATAGGGGAGGAAATGAAGGAAATTTAAAAAATTTAGTATTAGGCTAGAAAATAATATTTTAGTGGAGGACTATTCATGCTCTTAAGGCGATTGTGGACACTGTATAAATTTAAAACACCAGGCTATATGGTATCTTGAAGATAATCATGACTTCTAGGGGTGAGTCATAAACTAAATGGGGAATAATTATTTTTTTGGAACCAATTAAAATAACTTGAGAAAATATTCAACTTATTGGTTTAATTCATGAGAAAAATTACATAGGAGGTAGCTTGGGCCATAAAATATGTAATTTCAAAGATAAATGGTAATTTCAAGTGGCACGCTCAGATGAAATTTTGATAAACTAGTAAGAAAAGAAAAAGAGGCTATTGAACTTTTAAAATATATGAAGGTCATAAGCATGATAAAATCTATGGGTCAATTGATAAATAATCCCAATTTGGATTCACTTCTTAAAGTATCTACTTATGGTTTCAAAGTGGAGCTAGAAGTCACTGTATACAAGACTAGTGAATAAATTCTATAAATTATCAATTTTTCAAAGGATAAAGTGACCAAATAAGAGGCACTCAGGGAAGGATTCAAATCCTCTAAAATTTAGCATTAAATGTTGATGAGTGTAGTTGGTAAAATATTCAAACCTTGTATGTTTAATTTTTGAGGCTACATATGCACTATTTGAAAAGTTGAAGGCTACTAAAGATGCTACCAGGATAGTGCTTACTAATTACCTATAATATACATTATTATATCAGCCTCAAAGGTCATTTCATCATATACTATGTTTTCCTCTTTAGTCCATTAGTGTTTCATAAGCAACAACAACTAGCTCTTTGCCTACAATACCTCCATCAATTTTAGTTGCCACATCAAGTTCATAGTCTCCTTATTCTTCAAGAGGTTCCCATTTGGCACCATAGTTAAATATTAATGTATATATTTTAATGTATTATATTTTTATGGATACTTAGATATTCATTATATTTTGGGCATGCATATATTTATATTATAACTATGAATTTTTGGTCATTTAGTTATTTTGTATCCTATACATGCATACTATGCATGAGTCCTAAAATAATAAATTTTAATTTTAGGTTTTTCTTGGAGGATTAGGAAATCCATCCCAAAGATCATATATACTTATATATTCTTGATCCCAAAGGGAGGAAAAGTTTGGATATTAAGATAAATAAGAAATTCTAAGGATTGTTTTGTGATTTACCTTGATGTATAAAATTTTGTTCTTCTCCAAATCTATGAGTCTTTTAAAAAGTTACATGACTATATTATTTTAATCTTTAGGTTTCATATAAATAATATTTTATATAATTATTCATATTATATAGTAGCTAATTTGAATGCTTTGTGTGTAATAATCATAATCTCCCTTTATATATGTGCAATTGTAATCTCACAAATGTAACAAACTTTGATTATGTGAACTAAAGTTTATTGTATTCTTGTTTCTTTGGAATATTAAATATGTTTGAATATCTATGTGATAATATTAACTTATATCAACCATTGGTATTTTGACTACTTGTCCAACCCCTAGTTCAATATCTAGTCTAGAAAGGTTTCATCTTTGACTAATTCACAAAACTTTATTTTATAACCTACACTTTCTTTATTTTTGGATTTTATTTTGATCCTATCCACCTTAGGATATATTCATTATCAATCCATACATATCAAGTAGGTTTAGACTCAGATCATATCTGAACCATTTAATGTAAACAACTACTCCACTCACTGCTCTTCTACCACCATGTTATTTACAAAACCCAATACCCTATAAATCATGCATTTGAGTGAATATTTCTTCACCGATACTAAAATATTAGTGTTGACCTCATAAGTTTACATAGTGTGTGTAAAACCCACATAAATAGGAATTAATCTAGAAATAGAAGTAGGGTTGGAACTTTTGACATTTTTATTTCTTTGAAAATATCACTTGAGTTGTATTGGATATACCCAAAAGGCTAACATGGTCCACCTTAGATATTAAACTATTATTACCACATTTGGAAATCCATAGGAATGTTAGGTCAAATAGAGGTGTTTAATAGGACCCCAGGACCAATCTTATTCCCCAAATAGAATATCCCCTCTTCCTCCACATATGATGGACCTAAATTGATTAGATGGATCTACCATTATTGTTCTTGGGGATGCACATGATTTGCCTAGAAATCCTAAAAAGTATCTTCCTTCCTTTTCTCCCTCGGAAGGTAGGACTACCAAAAAACACATAAAGGCTCTCAATAATGCTTTAGGGATACTAAATGTAACCCATTATTATGTGGCATGTATATTCTTCTCTTTCACTTTACAATATTATGTTTATTAATAGTTCCTGAACATCCCATAAAATTTAATCACATCTTAGAATCAATGTCAAAATGCCTTTTTGGCATAGTTTGGATAAGTCACTAGCCCAAATGCCATATATCAACATTTTATAATCATGAGGAGAGAACCTGATAAGCCAATAAGAACTTTTAACATGAGATTCTAAAATATATATAGCTTAGTTGGTGTTGTCTATAATCCTAAAGAAGTTTTAATTCTTTAAATGTACAAACATGTTTTGGATTCTATGACAACTATTTTCTTTCATAGAGTTCCTAATATCATTAAACTACCCCTAGCCTATGTTAAGGATTTTACCATTGATAGGTAGTTAAATCTTGAGTCACAAGCCTTGGATCCACTCAATATTGGTCATAATTTCCCATCTCTTAACCAATTCAAAATTCTAAATAGAATGGTATATCTCAAAATCATAACTAGGTGTACACCCAATTAGCTTTAATCTATACTCCACCTATTTAGCATCTTAGCTTCCTAAATAATCTTATGTTTACATCTAACTAGAAAAATTATAATCAATATTTGATACTAATCAATACTACTAATACATAAGGTACTGCTTATGATTCTATAAAATTATAAATGGATGCCATCCAATGGATGGTACATAATCCAAACAATGAGTTTTTAAACATGTATAAGTGGATGGGAAACATAATGGGGTAGAATACCAATCATAATTTTGCATATAAGAGATACAACATGCCTTTAAATATATATAAAAATAACTTAGAACATCAAACACCAAAAAAAATTCTTGAAATAAACATTTTGGAAGTAAAAGTTCCTAATTGGTGTTGAGTCCACAATATAAAACAATTTGGTGACATAAAATGCATAGAGTTTTGCACCATATTTGAAATATTTTAGAAATAACTAGATAGATATGAAAGATTTTAAAATTAATCAGATCCATATTATTCTACTACTCTAGGTCCTCTCAACATAAAAATTGTCTTTGAGACACATGACTCTCCATTCCCAGTGGAATATGAGAATGATCATGTTAAGAAAATTAATAATTTCTGACGAGTGTTCTATGATTTGTCTTGATGTGCAAATATTTCTCTTCTCCAAGTATATGATTATTTAAATAAATTACATCATTATGTTATTTTATTCTTTGGGTTGTGTAGAAGTACTCTATGATATAATTATTCATATTATGCTTATGTGTAATAATCATTATCTCCATTTGTATATGTGTAATTATAATCTCACAAATGAATCAACCTTTAATTATTTGCATTAAGGTTCACTATATTAATATTTCCATATAATATTAATTGTGTTTAAATATTTATGTGCTAACAATAACTTTAAAAAAACATTGGTTCTTCAACTACTTATCCAACCCCTAGTTTAAGATTTGGTCTATAAAGGTTTCATCTCTAACTAATTCACAAAGCCTTCTTTTATACCATACCCTTTATTTATTTTTGGGATTTATTTTAATCCTTTACACCGTAGGTTATAATAATTATCAATCTATCCATATCAATCAAGTGTATACTCATGTCATATCATAACCATCTAAGGTAATCAAATGTTCTGCTTGTTACTATTGCACCCCCATGTTGTTTACAAAACCCAATACCCTATAATTCATGTCTTGGAGTGAATATTTATTTATATATCCTAAAAAATTCAAGGATACCTCATAAGGTTACCTTGTTTGTATAAAACCCATATTAATATGATAAAATATGGACTTATTTTGGAGATGATGTAGTTGTAGAAACAATCTAAAATGTTCAAGTTTTCTAAATAAGGTAAAATAGGAACAAGACATTGGGAATAAAGGTATTGTTATAAATTAATGTGTCTACATATTTATCTTAATTTTACATGGGTATGTGAGTGAAATTCATGTATGTGTTAAAGTATACATTTAAATATTTAAAACCTACATCTTTAATTACTTAGGTAAGGATGAAGGGTTTTTGATGCACATATGCAATGAACTTCCATCCACATCATATAAATAATATAATTTAACTAAATTATAGAGTATACACATAGTCAAATGTTCATGCTATGTTTTAATTTTTGAAAATTTTACAAACTTGATTTTGAATTTGAAAAGAGCACATACTACCTCCTTGGTATCGTCCCAAGTGCCACACCAACAAGAATTTGTATAGGTGTTGAAATATAGCCAACACTTATTTGGGAGTATTTAAAACCCTAATCCATATCTTTATTATGGAAGTATATAAATTTTCCACTCTGCCACTTTTTTTCTTTTCCTTTTTTAATATTTTGTCTTTGGAAATGTCTTGATATATTCCCCCATTTTGAGGCAAGGGATGAAGAAATTGTGTTACAGTTACTCATCTAAAAATAAAAGGTTAGCTGAAGCATGTTACAATCCTATAAATATATGAAAATTGAATCTTTCCATCATTTTATTTTATTTGCATATATCATATATAAATAAAAATAAATGAGATAAAACATGTTATATTCCTAGAAACATATGCATTGTGATATATTCCACAATATTAATATTTTGTAATGTATTTTTTGTAAGATTTGAAGTCGTATTTTGCATCTAGTTATGCCACAAATAAACATGTAAAGTGAAATATAGTGTATGAAATATATATATCAACATAATAATAAAGATTATAATGCCCCAAAAAATCATAAAAAATCCCCTTGCTAGGATAGATAAAGTAATCAGAACACTCACAATAGCATTACCCCATATATGCCTGGTCAAAACCATGATAACATAAAAATAACATGAGTAATACATGATATGTAAAATTAGAATCATGGATACAATCATAATACAATAATATAATGCACTCAAGTAAAAACCATGTAATGCTAGTATCCTCACCCAAATTAGTGAAAAGACACGCTAGGACTTGACTCACACAAGACATGAAGACAAAAGGATCCTCTAAAAACATGTATACATAAACAAGAAATCACATGAAAAATAAATCATTCACATATAAACAATTAATGTAATAGTGTAAAAATCACTATATAGAATATCATGTGATAAGAGATGTATAAGATACTAGCAAAATATGTAGTAATCTAGCTCAAAATGATAAATGACAAGTAATGATGGATACAATTGTGAAAAAATACACTAAAATGGTAATTCCCTTGATTAGAGACATGTTATGTATGAAATTTCCCCCTCTAAAATGTGGGAACATAGTATGAAATCCAATATTATGTAAAGTGTGAATCTACATAACACTCATACAAGAAAATACCATAAAAAGGATGTGTAAGCCATGTATAATGAAAAACTATAGAAAATTTAAAAATGTAACATGTACGAATCAATGATTTTGAATTTTTCCAATGTTTTTGAGTTTTTGAATTTGAAAAATGTTTTAATTTTTTTAAATTTTGATAAATTTTTAATGTTTCTAGCTCTAAATGGGAAACACATGAATTATGTAGGCATTAATAATGATAATCATAACATGATAAAGTGTATGAATATTATATTGAATATCACGATCCATGTGATGGCACAAGCCACATATGTGATATAGGTTGCAAAGTGTATGATAAAACTAAAATGTCATGATAGATTATATAGCAAACTATGTGGCAAGACTATATAGCATGTGAATTTTAAGTTACAATATTTATGTATATAGGGAAGACCTCCTTCCACCCAATGTGAAAATTATCAAAGAAAAAAAAATATAAATCATATACCAATGTGGTTTTTGAATTTTAAAGTTTAAATTAAATAATATGTAGTGCAATTGTATATAAGGAACATGAATAGGTAAAATGCTCCCATAGTAAAATATGTGTCATGTATACAAATGTGGAAGATATAATCAAGTGCATAATATGTATTAAAGTAAATAAATGAAAATATCTAAATGGTTTTAAGGACACAAATACCCCTATTAATGTAATAGGGAAATACATGCAACTAATATGGCCTATGAATGTGATATATGTATGATCAATACAATGCATAGGCTAAAACAATGGGTGTCATTCCCCCATGGGAATATTATGATAAATTATTTCTCAAATAAAATCATAATATATTAATGAGAAATATGAGAGGGGGAAATGCCCCCAAAGGAAAAGATGTGTATATAGATGTAATCGATAGAGACTATTATTGGGTATGATGCCAAAGGCAAATAAATATGACTATGTATAAATCCATGCTTTGATTTTGTAGTAATTTATGTAAAACCTATCACAAAAAAGTATCAAGCTACATAGGAAATAAAAAGACAAAGGATTAAAAATAAAATAAATGAGATGAGAATGATTCTAAGGACTTATAGATTTCCTCAAAACTTAATAAATGCTATGAAAAATGTACCAATAAGTATGAATCATCATTAGGAAGAATATTGTAAGTGATAATAATAGGATCAACAATCAAATGGTTAAATCCAGTGAAATATAACAAGAAACATGAAATAATTGGATAAAATAATGTAAATGAAAATATAAGGCAACTGTCATGTGAAATATATAAAATAGAATAATGCAATCAAATCGAAGAAAACATCCTACATCACAACCATAGATTTGAATATGGTGATGACAAAAATAAAATAACATGAATAGATACATGTCCACATGTAATACATGTATACCTTATGTAAGTAATTATTAATAATAAAATGCATGTAAATATATATATATATATATATATATATAGAAAATGAGATTACTTAACATGATGTTACTATGCTAAACACATAAATTTGTTATTTGACACTTGATAACATAAATATTGATATATCTTTGACATACATAGATTATGCATATACATTTAAATCTTATCCACACTTTCCCTTATCCTTTTATCTATCTATTAACTTGCCTAAATTTTCTATCATTCATGTTCAATATCTCTCTAGTGTATGTTAGATCACTATAATCCTAAGCATACTACCGTTATATTCTAAATTAATATTTTCCAATTTCTAGATAGTGTTGTAAATAGTCAGATAATTACATTTACCATAGGTGTCTACCTCTATCATAAATGTATGTGGATCCTAAAAACATATTTTTTGAATTCAAACCTTTTCTTTGGGTTAGACTAATCTTATTTACTATGTCAGTTATAGAAGAAAATACCAAGTAGTCATAAATAAATACAAATCAATCTTATGGTCTTTAGTTATGGGATAACTTAATCACTATTTGGAATACAAACTGATACATCTATCTTAATGCCTTTGAGACATAATCCAAAAGTATTAATATTTGAAAACCCATAAAAGGAACAACCCAAAATACGAGTCTAAATATAAATACATGTTTAAGATTATATGTTTTCAAATGTCAAAATACAAAGCATTGCATGAAATTATAGTGCATCAAAATTAAACACACACAAACACTTAGGAAAGATAATTACATCTATTTTGAACCCTATTCAAAGTTTTGGAACATAGGAAACACTCAACCATATAGTAGAGAGTGGTTTGGGATATCCAACCCACATTTTAACCCCTCCTTTTAAGTCAATCAATGTCCAAAAGTGGAAATAGGATTTCGAGGAAAAGAGAATAAAATATGGATCTAAATATAGGGATGGGGGAAGTAACTATTCTATAAATCATCTAAAAAGGTAGGTATAATGATCTATGGTAGAATAGACTGACATAGTTAAACTAAATAGTATCGATAGACAATAGATAATACTAGTTTCCATAGTGTTCAGACTTCACCTAAAACATTCATGTGAGTTTTGATGGTCTATTTCCTAACTCAAATAGTTATAGATATATTACAAAGCATTTCATAGGACTATTACATAGGCACTAGGTAAAATAAAACAAAATATTAAATAGGTGCCTTCACTCCTATCTTTGCTTGGTAATTTTTAAATTTAGTAACTATAATAAATTTCTCTTTAAAAATTCATATCTGTATATTTTATGCCATATCATGTACAATTTGAATTTTAATACTTTTATGTAATTTAGATAAACTTAATCTTAAAATAAATAAAACATTAATGTGAACTCAATCTTTGTTTTGAGTGAAACAAACCCTTGGTATTTTATCCTTAAGGTTTCATATTTGATTCTTAGGGTTTCATATTTATTTCTCATTAGGGTTTTAATTTCATATTTGATTTCTAATTTCCCCTTGTTACATACACCAAATTTTTTTTTTCCCTTTTGACTTGGGGTTTTATCTCTTTTATCATATTAGGGTTTCTTCTATTAGGGTTGTGGTTTATATTCATATATAAATTGGTTGATATATAATTAAAAATGAATCCTTTTTTAAAATTATTTAAGACATCTCTTAGTAGCACTAGTCAGAATAAAAAGCTCTTTTTTCCTCTAAAATTTTTAAATTTTTTTTAGATTTAGGTTTTATTTATTTTAACTAAACTTGGTCAATGGGTGAAGGATATTTATATTTTTAAAACAAAACATGGGTTTAATTTATCAATTGACATTTATAAAAAAACTCATTTGTTTCCCAATGTTCATCATGGTTTTCTTAGGGTGGTCAATTCTTTCTCTATGCATTGTGTCATCACTATAATGGATGTTGATAGTTTAAGTTTTGTGCCATAAGATATCATTGTCATGATTGCATGTTTCCTTCTTAAAATATAAAATATGTTTACAATTCATTCAATAAATGGGTTAAATTTATTTTAAAGAAAACTAAGTGTCATACCCAAAATTTTCATCCCAAAAACCCAAGTAAAATATAATAGATTTATTTTTGTTAATTAATTTCATTATTTTCTAATTGTTAACACTAATAAAATAACATAATAATAATAAATGTGACATAAAAAATATTAAATTATTAATTAATTTTTCAATTATTTAACCAATAATAAGACTTTACATAACTCTGACACACAACAACTTTAAGAGATCAAAATTGGTTTTTGAAATAACCACACCGAAGGTATACAATTATAAGGGTATCTTTTTAATTTTATTCCTTTTGATTTATTTAGTGGAATAAGACTAAAAAACATCCTTATAAGGTCATCCCACATATGTGCAGATAATAATTAACCTAGGTTACAAGATACATTTGATAGGTTTACCACCCTATGGATATCAAAGGAGAAATCCCTACTATAATATTAAATAAACATCGATCTTAGGGAGCACACAATACAAATTAAATTTATGTCATTAATTTCAAATCAAAGGAAAAATTGTTGTTTAACACTAATCATAATAAATGGGTTAAAATTATTATAAACATAAGTAAATCACATTAGTTTTATTTAATTCATGTATTAAATTTACATAAAAAGAGTCTTATCCTAATGCGAGGATAGAGAACAAGGAAACCTTAACTTAGCCTATGACCTAAGACCTGATCTCCTAAAATCTTGGGTAGCCTACATATCCACTATGTAGAATTAGGGTTAGATGTAGTTATCCACTTGAAATTGTGAAGAGTATCCTCCATGAGACATCATCACCAAAAGGGGGTTATAAATCTAAGCCAACCAATAACAGAAACTATCTCAACACAAATGAGATTATATAATCTAAAGACACAAATGCCCAAAATATAAACTATTACTCTCAATAAACCTTAGTATAAGACACTTTAATATTTTAAGTTCACTATGTGAACATAAAGTCACTGTCTCACAAGGGTACATACAAGTGTTGAAAGTAGAAAAAAATAAACCTATATTCCTTGTCCTCAAAGCTATGAAGTTATGTCAAATTTAATATTACACTAAATAAGCTCCATCTCTCAAGAGTGTCTTCTTAAAAAAATGATCAAGTTAAATATAATCAAGTTTCCAAGTTAACTCAACTAGGGACATAAATCATATCACCACTTAGATAATAAATTATAGCTACACATTCAATTCATATTTATGTCCTAAAAGGTTAGAAAATAAGAATTACACTTACCACATAATGAAATATGACCTAAGGGTTAGTAACCATCACACATGCTCTCTTCCTGAGCTACCTACATATCTACTATGACCATATTCATATGTATAATGATGATAGTTAAAGTTTTCATGTTAAAAAAAAGTGTTAGTTCTATTATGAAGGTAACCAACCATTGCTACTCAGGCTTACCACTATTGTTTACACACCTTGTGGGTAACATCATAGCCACTAATTATCCACACAAATTTATATGCTACCAAGGTTTCATATTAAATACCCTTGAATGTGAAAAAATGTTGTTAGATTGTTTAAGATAGGGTAAAGTTTTTATAATAAGAATACACCCTTCTCAAATATTAACTGGTAGTTTCCCTATATCTAAATAGAAGCAAATAAACCAATATTCAATTAAGTAAAACTAAGGCATTTGATTTGGACTAGGGTTTTAAAATAATTCCCAAGGATAAAAAACTATATAATAGTCAACAAATATTTTAATTGTGATTGAACATGACAATTCACATAACACTAGTCTTAGTACACCTTTTATAGACTAGGAAACAATTAGATAAATGGCACATGATTAATTAAATGAAAAGGATATTTAATTAATTAAATTTTTCCACCTTAATTTTAATTCTATTATAGAATAAAAAAATTCACCTATTCATTTTATCCAAGAAGGGAACCACTAAATATTCATAGTGGAAAATAGTGGTTTCAAAATAATATTTCTTCTCAAATTTCAAATTGATAAATTAGGTTTACAAACAACATTAAATTAATCCATGGGAGAATAAATTAATTATTATGATGGTTTATATTTATTTTATAAGCTATAAAGAATATAATTTCAGCATCAAATAATTTTAATTAGTTATAAACTTAACCTATCATTTTAAATGGTTTTTTCAAGATAAAAATTGCCTTAGTAAATTTCACTTGCAAAAATGATTTAAAATATAGTAAAATTTAATTTGGACTCTCAATAATAAAATTATTTGTTGATTTAAATAACAAGTGTTAACCAATTTTGACCTCTATGTCAAAATGGTCAACCCATATAGGTTGAAAATTTTCATAGAGATATTCAAACTTGTATATGGTCTTGAAATGTCTTGAAATGGTATTATAATGGTATTCATGTGGTCACATTAATAATTGAATAGATTTATTGGAGGTTTGGTCACATGTGTACTTATCTAGACCTAGGGGTCATTTATGAGTCATGGTGTTTTTAAGTGTGGTCAAAGGTTTAACATGGCATTGAGTCATTGTAAAAGGTTCTTAATGTGTCTTTAAGGTCATATTATCATGTATTAACCTCTTATAATGTTTATATATACCATAAAGTCATTTTTGTCACCTTTATATATAATTTAGAGGAGTTATATGTACAACTCTCAAATTAAAATGTTTCAATAAGTGTTAGAGCATACCGGATGTCATAAAAGGGTCAGATAATGATCATATCTTAAAAACGTTATAGTTTAATGCTTAAAATGAGAAAAATACTCCTTTTTAGGCACTTATGGGAACTTTTATGGCCTTAAGAGATCAATTTGTAGGTGAAAATGGTTTTAGAGTCTCTTAAGATTCCATAGGTCAATTTTAATCTTTGGATCAAGTTTTAGGTCCTAAAACTGCAAAAAAATCTCTCTCTCCCTCTCCTCCATCACTAACTTCACAAGCTCAAAAATTAAAAATTCAAATGCATGGTATGACAAAGAGAGATAAATTTTGAGGTTGAAACTTTTGGAAATGGTAGTGGTCCTAATGAGCTTCAATTTGGTGGAAAGGTCATTATGCCTTGTCCATTTAAGTAGGGTCTAATATTGCTTTTGTTTCTTCACCTCAGAGTTTAATGGAGGAGAATGAATTTTTGGGATGTATTAAAAGTAAAAATGACTCCCTTTAATGTTGGTTTAATCAACCAATTAAATCTCATGAAGTATCTTCATCAAAGGAACAAGTGCCTCAAACATGTGAAATATATCACCCCATTTGAAAGTGTTTTTGGTTGGTTTGAAGTGTTTCTACCTTTAGAGGTTTTCAAGTGATTCATAATTCATGGAAAATATCCTCAATCTTGTTATCTCATGATTCATGTATTATCTCTTGAGAAGTAGAACTTTTCAAATAGCCTTTTAAGAGACATCATGTTTTGCACTCTTGAAAACGTGATACTATCATAAATTTTCTACTACAGGGCTAAATGCAAATTTTGCCCCAAGTGGAAATGAAAATAAATGATAAATAATTAGAAATAATTGTTTAATAGGATATAATCCAAAAGGTAATGATCATGACGCTCAAATTCACTCTCTATAAGGACTTGGATGTGTTTCATCCACCCAAGGTTTACAGACTTGTAGGTGGATATTAATGGTCTAGGTTTCAAGTTTAGGATGTTTTGGTAATGAAGGAATATAACATATAATAATAAAAAATTAAATTTACCTTCATATAATAAACATCATCATCATAAGCATGAATAGATTTAGGAGCTCCAACTTCCATGTATAAACCTTACATAGGAATTAACTGAACAAGCTCAAACCATACATACAAATGGATAAGTTAGATATTGCATAACATTTAATAATAGATCCATATGATTATTAATAGGGTGATATGGTGGTAAATATTTGATACAATCTCTCAAAGCTTCAAGACTCAGGAAAATTATTATCACTAATAAGCCTATAAAAGCAAGAAAAGAAACCTTCAAAGTTATAGCCCTGTAGGTCCTCTTTTTATACAAGAGAAATTTATTCACACCAAGAATAATTGGTTATAAACATGACTCAATGATATAATGATAAGAGTCACAAAACAATGCACACCTAACCATTTAAGATTCATGAAGGGTTGATGTGACTAGTGTCATACTCACTAGTGGAGTTCACAAACTTAGTTCTCATACACATATCTGAGTTCCAAGATAAGAAGGTAAAGGTTTGTAAAATAATAAGAAAAGGCCATTTTTTTTTAATTTAAATGATAAAAAAATTTAATTAATGTTTATTTACTTTTATTTTGGCAATGACCTAATTAAGAAAGGTCACTTTTTAAGGCTTAACATTTAAATTCCCAAGTAGCCACCTACAACCATGTATTGGACATGTGCAAAGAATAACTGTGTGAGTGTAGGGTTTTGGGAAAGATGAAAAGGTTATAAAATCTCAATAATATATCAATAGTTATTGATATGTTTAATTTTTTTTTATGTGAAGTCCTAAAACCCTAAAATACCATCCTAATGATCATCTATAGGTTTTTTCATGAAGCAAGCTAGTTTCAAGCCTAAAGAGAAGGAAGAACACATACAAAAGGAGAATTGGAGTATATATTGGGTGATAATTTTTTTTTAAAGGTCATCAGATGTTCAATAGTACTAAAATATAGAATAAAGAGAGGATGACCAAAGACAATGTTCATCTAAACCGTTGCATACACAATCAATGAGAGCTATAGGCTTGCCTACAATGCGAAGGGAAAGTTTATTATTTAGAGTGAAGAGAGGAGTTATGATAAGAATAAAATAATTATATATGGTTCATGGTGATATAATGACTCTATAATATCCTCAGACTCAATCAAAAGTGAGGCTAATGTAAATAAGTCCTATCTAGGTCTATAGAGCCTATCACTTCACATGCAAACCATATGAACAGCCATAGAAAGGGTGGTTTGTTAAGGATAAAGTGAGATTTTGAGGGTTTTTATAATTTAATTAATATAGTATATACCCTTAAATATCATTCACAAATAGAGGAAGGTATTAAAGTGTCAATTTGCCTTTTAAGATGACATCGATCTCCTCTCATGCAGGACTAAAATTCAAGACTCACCTTTTTCTTGTTGAGACCACTACATTATGCATGGTAAAAAATGAATTTCAAATGTGGTAATAAGGTCATTACACTAGAAAAAAATTTAAATTTTTTTTAGTTTAGGCCCCCCATCTTCATGAACAAAGGCTAAGAACCTAGACCCCTCTCTAATGGCCTACTTGCAACTCGAGAGCCAACTTCTTCCAATAAAAACTATATGGATAGTATTAGTGAAAAAATTATCACCTAGGTAAATTTGAGTATGGTTTTAAAATTGAAAATTGTGGCATTGGTTAAGGGATTAATGGCCCAAGGTTTATAAATAATCTCTCTCTAGGTCTCACTTTGAACTTTCATCTTCTTGACAAGCCAACCTACTTGTCTCTTTTGACCTCATCTAGGTTTCTCTCACTTTACTCTCACTCACTTAGAACCTCTCTCTCTTTATTTTCCTCACCTAATACTCCTCTTTCTATCTTAATCTCTTCTTGAGCTTCCTTCTTAGAGCTTTCAATAGCTCTTATCTCTCACTAAGCCTCTTGGCTTAAGGATTGTAGCCACACAACCTTATTTCTCACTTATATTTTTACCTCTCCAATCTTTCTTACAACCTTCATTAGCAATCTCATAACAATAATTCAAAAAAACCTTCAATATGTACTCAACAAAATCTTCATGCGCATGTAACTCATATTTTCAAAATAAAAAACATACCTCATCCAAAAAATGTACCATGCTCTAATACCAAATGATGAAAACGTCCCACAAATTTCCCTATTATGAATGTAAAACACAAATAATTTATATTTTTACCTCCGTAAATCACCTAGCTTTGATCCTTTCTTATCTTGTTGTTTTCTTAATCTTTGTCTCCAACTTTGTCTCTTTCTGAACTCTTAACAAATTGTCTCCACTAGAATATTCAATTATTTTTTGAGTCAAAAAACCTCTCTTTACCTAAATTAGTATTCCAAAAATCTCACAACCTCAAACTCTCTGTCAACCTCTTCTCTCTATTTGTAAGTCTTATTTTAACTCACTTGCTTGTTAAAATTTTCATAAGTAAACTAGTTTAGGTTTCAATAGTTTTTTAAGGTTCTTAAATTCATCCTCAAAATCCTTTAAATATTCTTTGATTTCCCATAGAATCTCCAAATTCAACTCCTTAACATGCATTGTTTCCTTCTCTATGACTAGCTCTTTAGTAGCCTTTTTGGTCTTTTTTGTAATATATAGACAAGTACAATCTCCTATTGGTAAAATCAAACTATTTAAGGTATCCTATATCCTATTATATATCTCCACAAAGTTTAATTTTTTAAATCAACTCTTAAAGTACCTTACTAAGCACTTTTTAGACTCTATTTAGGCCTATTAGGTCTCTTTGACCCCTATTGCACACTCAATCCTACTAAAACCATACTCCTAGGTACATTAATTGTTAAAAACTCTAAAAAAACTTAGATAACATAAAACCTTAGTTAATTACCAAGTTTCATTCCTTTTGTTGGCTGAAACACTTGCAATATGGATTTTTGTTTCTAAATCCTAATGTAGGGTTTGCAGAGACTCTACAAACCCGAGAAGGGGTCTTTTGATGTTTTAATTTTAAAAATGAGTTTAAAATAATTATATTTGTTTAATATCCTCTACACAAACATTTCACACATTTTATAATCAAAATTTACCCTCCATTATACTTTTATTCAACATTTCTCACAAGGTTTTATTTTGATTGTGTATGAAGGCACAATTTTCCTATAGGGTCTGAATGTACATTATGCTCACCTTAGATGTTTAAATATTACATAAATATTTTGTATCAATATGTTACTAATATTAAACCTTATGAATAATATAACCATCTCTATTTATGCACATATTTTTTATGGAGATCACACACTCAAGATTCTTAATTGTCTACTATGGATAGAATATTCATAAACTGCTAACTAGAACTCTTCTTCTTATTGAAGTAAAATAAAACTATATATGCATTTATACATCACATAAATATGGTTGTTATAATTATACCAATAATACTCCCAATAATTTACTTTGCATCTCTATTTTTCCTCTTATTAATATTTTGCATTGACTGTGTGAGGGTTCTTATATAACTACAAGTTTGAGTTGAGTTTCTCACCAAGAACATTTGAAAAGCACTAAAATAATTGTATGAAAATATTTGAAAAAAAAATGAACTAATATTTAATGAATAAAATAATGTATCCTTTTTATTTTCATGATTCAATACTTAGTCTAACATAGTTTCTTTCATTATCAATAGATAGAAAACGCAAGGTGAATAGGGTTTGCAACTAGTTTTTGTCTTCAAGAAATGAACTATCTATTCATGTTCTTGGGGTTATCATAATTTACACTTTGAATCCATACACATAAGTGACTCAATAAAAATCATTTACAATTCCTTTTATATCTTATAACTAATCTAACTAATTTTGAACTCCCTTATGAATGTTGGGAGACTCCTAACTACCTTAACCTCTAACATGACCATTACAATGACTAATCATGTGATACATGTATGTTTATAAACATCCTTGAAAAATTTATATATTATAAGCAAACCAATTACAATTTTGAGGCTTATTTATACATGATTGAAGACTCAACATTTTGACAAAAAAATTTAAAATTCAAATCAAGGAAATTGGCAGGAAAATGCCCAAGGTTAAGTTCCAGCCAATATATGCATAACTTGACACCTTGAGAAGATTATAAAGTTTAATTTATGGATATTATATCCCATAAGACATCATAAACAAATTATATGACCAGTAATCACTTGATCAAACCAAAATTTGAACAAAAAACATAATAATTCATCTTTTCAAAGATCCTCTTACATCAGCTTTGATCATATCTTCATCTTGTTTCTTGTTTGGTTTATTAGAGGTAGATTGATTATGATTGGGTGTGGGGATGGAATAAATAGTATGCATATGAGTTTTAAAATTAGTAAATAGGGGCATGGGAGGTTTAAGAGGTATCTTAATATCTTAAATAAGGTAATTCTCATCCCTTATAATAGTCTCATATGCATTAGGAAAAGTATCTCCTCTCATGGGTTGAATCATCATAGATATATCACTATTGAAAGATTTGAGGTAACAAATAAAATCATGATTCATATTAGGCATTAAAAATATTTTGATCCTATCCCAAATATTTTTTAATCTTGTGTTAAAGTCTTGTATGGTATTTTGAGGTACTCTCTTTATTATAGTCATCTTCTTAGTCAAAGATAAGTGATCATATTTGTGTTCAAATATCCTTCTCAATGAGTCACCTAGTTCATCCCATGTAGTGATAGATTTGGGATCTAGAGTACAATACCAATAAAGGGACTTCCCATTGAAATAGATATCCAATAACTTGATGGTAATAGTCTCTTCAGTGATGTTATGTATGTTTTAAAATTTGGCAATGTTCCTTATGTGTTCAATAGTAGTAGTGGTAGATTATCCTATGTATGAAATCAAACTTTTGAGGGATAACATAGGAATGAAATAATAGTGGGAAATTGATAAATTGCTATGTCCATTGAAGGAAACAAATGGAGGGTTCCTTGGGGCTGCCATCTTGAAAGTTAAACCCAAGAAAAGTCTCCTAATAGTTATATGGGTAATAAAAGATTTCTTGGAGTATGAATGGGTGTTAGCAAACCTCTTTGTTATAATTGAATATTAAGGTATATATAAAAATCAAAATGGAATGAATTTATTATCATACATTATCCTTATTTTATGCATGAAAATTAAGCACTAGTCTATAACCAAATTAGTCTTTTAGGTAAGGAAGCCTAATTGAGGCCTAATTGGGAGAAGAAAACAACATAAAAAATATACTTTCACTCACTCTCAAGACCTAAAAATTGGCATGGTTTTGTAAATATATAATGGTTACTCAAATATGTCCTTATTTTTTTTATTATCACCTATATAATGTCTTACACAATTATGTTTGAATGATTTTAGGGCTATAAGGAAAAGAGGCGTAATGAGAGATTAAGGAAAAAATGGAGTCTTGAGAGTTATTCCATGAACCAATATGTATTGATTTAGGTATGACAGTGTATTTTTATTCCTTTCATGGAGATATATTTCTTTTATGAATTTTAAGTCAAGTTTTGAGCCATTTAGACAAGGATAGGCATGGTAGATGAAGGGGTTTTAAGACACCTAAACATATGAATGATGATTACCATGAAATATTAGATAAAGGGAGTTTATAAATGTATTAAAGGTGTAAAATTAGAATTTATGAAGATATTCATGGAGAATTTATGATGAAACTATCCATTTTTCACTTATCATATGCAAAAAAGGCATTTTTGAAGAAGATGTGCAAGGTGTCAAGATGAGTTTCTAACTCCTATGCCACATGGATGATGAAGCATATTCAAAGGAGAGACCTATGTCTTTGGAAGTATGTTTGGACTATTACATAACTCTTTTCTTTTTTTAACTTACACTAGACTCTTGGCAACCTCTACCTCTATTCCCCTTTCTCTCTCTTCCTCATTTCTCTATATAAGCTACCACTCTAGACATTGTAAGGCATCCACATTTCATATGGTGAAGACATACTAAATTGAATACTAATTTTTCCTTTAAATAAATATTTTAAGATAGTTTAATTTCTCAAATTTCTTTCATAAGTGTATCAAGTAGTTCATGGTTGAATGACAAGTGATAATTATCTCTCCTTGTGTTAATCTCAATCTTTCATTATTTATGTAAGTAATCTACCTTCTAACAGGTATCATGATGTGTAAATGGTTTTTTTGTGTCTATTTATGTGTAAATACAACTAATGGTGTCTATGATAAGACATAAAATTCATCTACCTTAAGAAATACAATGCATTTACCTTCATATTGAAACACTTTTGTTAAGAGAATCTTGGGTTTTAAAATCAATTTTGTAAATTATCTTTCATAGTGCAAGTTGAAGTAGGATTGTGGAGTTTATATTGGTGCATCACCTCTATTATATTAGTGTTAATATCATTATATCCATTTTCCTTCACATCAATTAGGTTAGTGATTAGTTTTATGTGTTGTATAAAGGGAGCTAGCCCTTCAATCTAGAGACTCACCTCTAAGAATTGTCACCCACAACATAAAAGGTGTTTTAATGTTATCTCAAATTTAAGGAGGATAGAGCATCCCTCCTTAGGGTGAAAATTTGGTTGATGAAATTTTTTTCATGCCCAGTGGTACCTCATGGTCCAATAAGTTGTAAAATATGGATGTTGACCTTGACAAACTTGAAGTTGTAAAGCTTCCTTCATGTAGTATTTGGTGACTCCAACACTCATTGGATCTTGGTTGTAGACTCATGCTTCAATTTCATGTATAAAATAAAGCCAAGGTATTATAATAAATGAATTACATTTTAATTTGTATATATAACTTACTATTAAGTTATAAAAAAGAGGTTTGATAACACCCATTCATACTCCAAAAAATCTTGTATTGCCCACATAACTATTAAGAGACTATTATTGGTTTTAACTTTCAAGATGAAAGCCCCAAATAACCTTCCCTTTGTTCCCTTAAATGGACATAAAAATTTATCACTTTCCAAAAATAATTACATTATTATTTCATCCCTCAAAAGTGTGCCTTCATACATGGGAGAAGCTTCCACTACTCCTATTGAAAACATAAGAAACATTGCCAGTTTTTACAACATACATAACATCACTAAAGAGAATGTTGCCATCAAGTTGTTGGATATCTCCTTCAATGGTAAGTCCCTTGATTGGTATGGTAATTTAGTCCCAAATATATCACTACATGGGATGAATTATATTACTCATTGAGAAGGATATTTGAAGACATTTTATGATCACTTGTCTTTGACTGATCAAATAACTACAATAAAGAGAGAACTTCAAAAGACTATACAAGACTTTAACACAAGATTACAAAATATTTGGGATAGGATAAAAATATTAGTAAGGACTACTATGAGTCATGTTTTTATTTATTACCTCAAATCTTTTAATAGTGATATATCTATGATGATTCAATCCATAGGAGGGGATATTTTGCCTAATGCATATGAGACTACTATAAGGGATGAGAATTACCTTATTCAATCTAGGAAGATACCTCCCATGCCATTATTTCATAATGTGAAAACTCCTATTCATACCATTGATTCCATCCCCACACCTAAGAATAATCAGGCTACTTCTAATTAACCAAGAAAGAAACAAGATAAATATTTGATCAAAGTTGATGCAAGAGCATCCTTCAAAAGATGAATTGACATGTTTTTTTGTTCAAATTTTGGTTTGATCAAGTGATTATTATTCATATAATTTATTTATTATGTGTTATGGGATATAGGAGTAATAAATTAAACTTTTTAATCTCTCAAGGTGTCAAATTATGCATAGGTTAGTTAGAACTTAACCTTGGGTATTTTCCTACCAATTTCCTTGATTTGAATTTTCAAACACCTTGTCAAACTTTAAAGTCTTCAATCATGTCTAAATAAGTCTAAAAATTTTAATTTATATTTTTATAATATATAAAGTGGTCAAAGATGTTTATATACATACATGGATCACATGATTATTCATTTTAATGGTCATGTTAGAGGTTAAGGTAGTTAGAAATCTCCCAACGTTCATAAGGGAGTTCAAAATTAGTTAGATTAGTTATATTATATAAAAATAATTTTAAATGATTTTGAATGATTTAGTTATGGGGATGGATTAAAAGTGTAAAGGAGGATAAACCCAAGAACATGAATATATATTTCCATTTTTGAAGACAAAATTTGGTTGCAGAGCCTGTTCACCTTGTGTTTTATGTGTATTGATCATGTAAGAAATTGTGTTAGACTAAGCATTGAAACATAAACATACAAAGGATATATTATTTTATTCATTAAACCTTGGTACATTTTATATATTGTTTTTTAAATATTTTCATACAATTTTTTAGTACTTTTCAAAATTTCTTGGTGAGAAACTCAACTCAGACCTATAGTTGTATAAGAACACTCACACAGTTAATGCAGAATATTAATAATAGGAAAAATAGAGATGTCAAGTAAATTATTTGGAGTATTAGGTATATACTTATAATATTCATATTTTTTTGATGTATAAATTCATATATAGTTGTGTTTTATTTTCATAAGAGAAAAAGTTATAGTTAGCAGTCTGTGAACATTATATCCATAGTAGAAGTTAGAAATCTTGATTGTGTGATCTCCATGAAAAAGTATGTGAATAAATAGATATGGTTGTAGTGTGCATATGCTGTAACAAGAGTAGCATATTGAGACAAAATCTTTATTGAATATTTAAACATTTAAGGTGATCATAGTGTACATTCAGACCCTGTAGGAAAACTATGCCTTCATACATAGCCAAAATAAAACCTTTTGAGAAATGTTGAACAAAAGTATCATGGAGGCTAAATTTTGATTGGGAAAGGTATAATTTTTTTTATAGAGGTTATTAAACCACTATAATTCCTTGAATGTTTTTTTGGAAATTAAAATACCAAAAGACCCCTTCTTAGGTTTGTAGAGTCTATGCAAACCCTGTATTGGGATTTGGAAACAAAAATCCATATTGAAAGTGTTTCATCTAAAAAAAATGAATCAAAATTGGTCATCACCTAGGGTTTTAGGTGATATGATTTTTTTTGGAGTTTTTATCTAGTATGGTACCTATGAGTATGGTTTTAATACAATTGAGTGTGAAATAGGGGTCAAAGAGACCTAATAAGCCTAAACAGAGCCTAAGAAGTGGTTAGTAAGGTAATTTAAGAGTTGATTTAGACCATGAAACTTCATGGAGAGTTGTAATAGGATATAAGGTACCTTAAAACATATATATTTTACCAATAGGATATTTTACTTGTTTGTAAATTACAAAAAATACAAAAAAGGCTACTAAAGAGCATGCCATAAAGAAGGAAATAATGAATGGTAAGGAGTTGAGTTTGGAGGTTCTATGAGAAATAAAAGAGGAATTAAAAGAGTGTTAAGATGAATGTAATAACCCTAAAAAATTATTGAAACCATAAATTAGTTTACTTATGAACTTTTATAACAAGAAAGTGAGTTAAAATAAGACTTATAAATAGAGAGAAGAGGTTAACAAAGAGTTTGAGGTTGTGAGATTGTTGGAATGAGAATTGAGGTAAAGAGAGGTTTATATATTAAACAAAGAATTTAATAATCTATTAGAGATGATTTTTTGATATTTCATAAAGAGACACAGTTGGAGATAAAGATTAAGGACACAAAAAGACAAGTAAGGATCAAAGCTAGGTGATTTGCAAAGGTAAAAGTATAAATGATTTATATTTTCCATTCATAATAGGAAAATTGGTGAAGACATTTGCATCATTTGGTATTAGTTCATGGTAAATTTTATGGATGAGGTATTTTTTGTGTTTTAAAAATATGAGTTACATGTGTGTGAAGATTCTATTGAGTACATATTGGAGGTTGTTTTGAGATGATTATTGTGATATTTCTAATGAAGGTTATAGGGAAGAGTGGAGAGGTAGAAATATAAGTGAGAGATAAGGTTATGTGGATAAAGTCCTTAAGATAAGAGGATTGGTGAGAGAGGAGAGATATTGAAATATAAAAGAAGGAATCTCAATAAGAGCTTAGTGTGAAGAGTAAAGAATGAAATAAAGATGAAGGTATTGATGAATGCAGATTTCCACAAGAAGATGGACAAAGGAAAAGAAGTGAAGCAAAGAGAACTAGAGAGAGAAAAGGAGATTTTTGATATGAAGATGGTTTTGGAAAGATTAGAGAATTTATTGGAAGAGTTATGACCAAGATTCTTTGTATGCATTAAGTGCAAAGTGATATGGCCTCTCAAGTAGTTGATAGAGAAGAAAAGAAGACAAATGGATAAATTGATAGCAAGACAGCCTAAAAGAGGAAGTCAAGGGGAAAGTAAGCCTCAATAGTTTATCACTAATGATTATTTATATGTTTGTATAAAGGTGAAGAGTTTAATGAATATTAAAAATATGTCAAAGAAAAAAAGGAGTGGATGATGAGAGAGAAACATGAACATCATGCTAATGTTAAGGAATAAGTTGAATAGATATCAGAGTATGGTGATACAATCCTAAAGAAGGTGAACCTATTGATGAATAAGAATGATAAAGAGAGTATGTAGTAGTACCATGACTCATTATAAGTGTGAAATAAGGTTTGAGCCAAGAAATATTTGAGGAGAGAAAAGAGTCACAAGGTAATAATTTCCATGTTTCTTATGAGTATGCTAATATGAACATTACTGAAGATGAGTTGTATGATATTACATTAAATTTAATTAATATTATAATTTAAGGACAAGAATAAACAAATTCATCTAAATAAGTTCTTGACATGTAAGAATAAATTTATGGGGTGGTAGCAGGAGAGTATGAAGAAGAAACACATATTAAAGTGCTTGCAAATTTTGGGTTGCAACAACTAGAGGTGTCTTGGCACCAATTAAAGACAAAAGTGATATGGGTGTATATAATTTAGATGTGAAGAAAATGTGGTAGTATATAATTTAATAACAAAAATATTTGATTCTAATTTGGGACAAAGACTCTATCATGGTAGTTGAGTTTGCATTAATGACAATCTTGAGCCAAGATGAAGAAGAGTTGGCAGCCAAAGAAGAAATAAAATTTGAAGAGAAATAAAGTAAACTTCAAGAGCGCCAGTAAAGAGTGGTTTTTTAACTTTTTTCTTTAATGCTTACATCTTTTTGTGAAGGATAATAAGCAACAATTACACATGATCAGTTTGAAGATCCATGGCAAGAGAGAGATCATCAAAAGAGGATCCATAATATCTTTAACCAAGATTCAAGAAGGTATACATGATTAAAATATGCCTTGGTATCCAGGAGGACATGAAATTAAAATAGGGATGTTGTAAATAAAATGAAATTCATATTAGTTATAACTTTCTTGGAAAGTTTTATTTTTGCTCCTCGATAGTATGATGCAAGAGCATCATTCAAATGATGAATTGTCATGTTTGTTTGTTCAAATTTTGGCTTGATCAAGTGATTAGTAGTAATGTATTTTTTTAATGATGTGTTATGGGATTTAGGAGTCATAAATTAAACTTGAGAATATTTTCATGGTGTCAAAGTATGCATGGGTTGGCTAGAACTGACCTTGGGCATTTTCTTGCCAATTTCCTTGATTTTAATTTTCAAACTTATTATCAAATTTTGAAGTCTCCAATCATGTCTAAATAAGTCTCAAAATTGTAATTGGTTTTGTTATACTATATAAATTGTTTAAGGATGTTTATATACATACATGGATTACATGATCAGTCATTGTAATGGTCATGTTAGAGGTTAAGATAGTTAGGAGTCTCCTAATGTTCATGAGGGAGTTCAAAATTAATTATATTAATAATAGGATATAAAAAGACATATCAATTATTTTTCTTTATTAATTTATGGGGATATATTCAAGGTTTAAACAAGGATAAACCCAATAAAATGAATATATATTTCCTTTTTTGAAGATAAAAATTGGCTGTAGACCTTATTCACCTTGTGTTTTCTATGTATTGATAATGAAAGAAAATGTGTTAGATTTTAATACTAAGTATTAAAACATGAACATACAAATGATCCATTATTGTATTAATTAAATCTTGGTACATTATATATATATATATATATATAATGTACCAAGATTTCATACAATTGTTTTAGTACTTTTCAAGATTTCTTGGTGAGAAACTCAACTCAGACCTATAGTTGTATATGAACCCTCACATAGTCAATGGAAAATATTAATATGAGGAAAAAATAGAGATGTCAAGTAAAGTATTAGGAGTATGAGGGTGATACTTGGAATAAACATGTTTGTGTGATGTCTAAATTCATATATATTTATGTTTGACTTCAATAAGAATAAGAGTTCTAATTAGTAGTCTGTGAACATTTTATCTATAGTAAATAGTCAGGAATCCTGAGTGTGTGATCTCCATAACATAGTATGTACATAAATAGAGGTTTTTGTAGTGTGTATATGGTGTAATAGGATTAAAATATTGAGACAAAATCTTGATGGAATATTTCAACATCTAAGGTGATCATAATGTACATTCAGAGCTTGTAGGAAAATTGTGCCTTCATACACATTCAAAACAAAACCTTGTGATAAATTTTGGACATAAGTATCATGGAGGGTAAATGTTTATTGGAAAAGGTTTGAAACATTTTTTCATAGCTTATTCAACTAATATAATTCTTTTAAATTCGTTTTAGAAAGTAAAATATCAAAAGACCCCTTCTCAAGTCTCTAGAGTCTGTGCAAACTCTACATTAGGGTTTATAAACAAAAATCCATATTACAACTGTTTAAATTAAAAATAATAATTTAATTTGGTAATAACCTAGGATTATAGTTTATCTAAGACATTTTTGGAGTATTGAACCATTACGGTACCTAGGAATATGTTTTTAGTATGACTGAGTGTGAAACAAGGGTCAAAGACACCTAAAAGGCCTAAATAGAGCCTAAGAAGTGGTTAGTAAGGTACTTTAAGAGATTCTTTATACCATTAAAATTAATATAAATATATAATAGGATATAGGGTACCTTTAAATAGTTATATTTTCCCAAGAGCAGATTGTACTTGTTTGTATATTATAAAAAAGACAAAAAAAGCTACTAAAGAGCCTATCATAAAGAAGGAAATGGTAAATAGTAATGAGTTGAGTTTGGAGGTTCTATGTGAAACCAAAGAGGAATTAAAGGAGTATTAAGATGAAGGTAATAACCCTAAAAAACTAGTGAAACCTTGAATCATTTTACTTATGAGCTTTTGTAACAAGCAAGTGAGTTGAAGCAAGACTTACAAATAGAGAAAAGAGCTTAACAGAGAGTTTGAGGTTGTGAGATTATTGGAATGAGAATTGAGTAAAAGATAGGTTTTTAGGCTCAAAAAATAACTCAATAGTATAATGGAGACAATTTTTTAAGAGGTTATAAAGAGACAAAGTTGGAGACAAAGATTAAAAACACAAAAAGATAAGTAAAGCTCAGAGCTAGGTGATTTACAGAGGTAAAAGTATATATTATTTAAGTTTTCCATTAATAATAGGAAAGTTTGTGAATAAATATACATAAAAATATATTAGATAAGAAAACCAAACTCTTAAAAGGCAAATAAAAACAAAAACAATGGAGGTATTTTCAAGTTCCTTATCAACCCTATTAGTCTTATCAAGATCTGAGGCCATATTTTCAAGCATGATACCAAGGACAAGGGTAACTAACTCAAGTGAGGAAACACACTGGAAAAAATTAGAATGATCCTTCTACTTCCAAGGCACTTTTACCTATCCAAAAAAATATTTTATAAGATAATGGAGAATATCTTTCATGGGACCAGCCTCATGACTCTTCCACTTATGTAAATGAGACATTAAATCAAGCCTATATGGATCAATGGGTAGAAATGCATTCCATGACTTAAGAAGACATGTCTAGTGGAGGAGAAAGAAATGGAGGAGATTCTCAATTAAATTCTACCTTGATGAAATATATTCAGGGAGACTCATGTGATTTTCTACTCCATATCTATCCAAAATATGTAAAACCACCAAAAATCATGTATTTCACTTTACATATCCTATCACCAACCTACATGCCAAAGTTTTGGTCCTAAGACCCTATGGAAGTGTGAGAACCATGAAATGTTCTTGAAACCTAGTCTCTTTCTGAGCCTGTTGAAGGCTACCTAGAAAAATGAGATTTGTTTGATAAATTATAATATTATTTTATATATTTTTAGGCTTTAATATGTGTAAAACATCCCAAATTGCCTCTTATAATAGTTTTAAAGTGATCCATTGTCTAAAACCATGTAAAAAACCAAAAAAACTTAAAAAATAAGGAATTTAATGTAGTACATAAGATTGTAATTAAAGAAAAAGTAAATGGTTGGAACCTAATTGGAGTGATAAAAAATATTTAAGATTTTTTATAATCAACATAGGTCATTGAATGCACTTCAGAGTCTCATCTCTCTCAACTAGTCATTACTAAGGTTTTAGGAGGGTTTAAAGTGACTTAGGTTCTTAATTATTGTTCATAAAACCTGAGCCATTAATCCCTTAAAAAATGACACAATTTTCAATTGTAAAACCATAATAAACTTTACCTAGGTAATAAATTTTTCATGCATCCTATCCATACTATTTCAAGTGGAAGAAGTTGGCTCTGATGTTGCAAATAGGGCATTCAATAGGGGTCTAAGTTCTTGGCCTTTGTTCATGAAAATGGGGGGCCTAAACTAATATATAATTAAAAAAATTTAATGTAGGGACTTTATTAACACCTTTTAAAGTCATTTTCCCCATTTATAATGTCATAATATCAACAAGAAAAAGAAGGTGAGTCTTGAATTTTAGTCCTACATGAGAGGAGATCGATGTGGTATTAAAAGCCAAATTGAAATTTTCCTACCTTCCCCTATTTGTGAATGATACTAAAGGGTATATAATATATTAATGAACTTAAAAAAACCCTAAAAAACTCACATTATCATCAACAAACCATACTTTCCATGATTGTTCATATGGTCTGCATTTGTAGTGTTAGGCTTTATAGGCCTAGATAAGGCTTATCTACATTGGCCTAAATTTTAATTGAATATAAGGATCCTATGGATTCATGTTATCACCATTAATAATATGAAATTATTTTATTATTATCATACCTCCTCTCTTCACTCTAAATAAGAAACTTTTTGTTAGCATTGTAGGCAACCCTGTAGTTCTCATTGATTGTGTATGCAAGGGTTTAGATGAACTTTGTCTTTGGTCATCTTTTATTTTAACTATATTTTAGGTATATTAATCCTTTGATGACCTATTAAATTTTTTTTATCACCCAATATAGACACCAATTCCCATTTTTTTTGTGTTCTTCCTTCTCTTTAGGCTTGAAACTAGCCTATTTCATGAGCAAACCTATAAATGATCATTAGGATGGTCTAAATGCATTTTAGGGTTTTAATACTTCACAAAAAAACCATTGAACATATAAATAACTATTGATATATTATTTATAGTTTATAACCTTTTCATCTTTTCCAAAAACCTACACTTCACAAACACACACTTGTTCCTTACACATGTCTAGTATATGGTTGTAGGTGGCTACTTGGGGATTGGAATGCCAAGTCTTGAAAAGTGACCTTTCTCAATTAGGTCATTAAAAACCTCAAAGTAAATAAACATTAATTGTAAGTTTATTATCATTTAACTACATGAACCTGTTGGGTGTCATTATTCCCTTCATTTAATCAACTTTCTGTTGATGTCATATTTAACCAGGGCTGTGTCTAAAGTTGTATGAAACAAGAGGAATCGTAACGATTTAGAAATTAAATGGGGGTATTTGTGTGTGTGTGTGTGTGTGTATATATATATATATTTGTTTTTTTGGGGGGGGTTTAAATGTCTTAAGGATTTTTTGGTTAAAACCTTATTAGAATCAAACTATGTAAATCTGCTAGAAATAAACACACGTTGCAAAAATGAAATTGATTTCTGGAAATAAACACACATTGTAGAAATGAAATTGATTGCTGGAAACAAACACACGTTGTAGAAATGAAATTGATTACTGAAAACAAACATACATTGCAAAAGTGAAAATTTAATCTAAAACACCTGCAGGAACAAATTTACAACAAATCTTAATTTTAAAGAGTTGGAAACATTTATAAATTTAATAGAGTTACCTATTTACTTTTTCTAATATAAATATAAATACCAACAAAAATGAAGATCTTGGTTCTTTAGAGGAGTGGGCCCTTGCTCCGCCTAGAACAAGATTTGAACAATTCAATTCACTTTCAAAATAGGAATGGCTATTTCATTGATAAAATGTTCTGTAGTACAAATTTACTAAGTTATACTTTATCTCTCTATTCTTCTATGATTTTATTTATCTTCTAATTCTTTCTCTATTTTCTATCTTCTTTCTCTATTTTCTATATTCTATATCTATATCAAGTTTGTATATATAGATGATTTGATGGCTATAATTGTTTCATAGATATGATGGAACTGAATTATGCCCATAATAGATGCTGAATCAAGATATGGATGGATGTAAAAATATGTTATAATTGTCTTGATTCTATCAATTTAAAAAATCAATAATCTATTCCTAATTTAATGGGATTATTGATCTTTGACATATCACCAGTCGTTTGGAATATATCTTCATCAATTCTATATCTAGCTGCAAAAGTTCTGGAACTTATCTGAAGGAGTACCAAAGCTAAATATAGAGTTCTAGAGCTAAGTCCAAAAATTTGACAACTTGAAATAGTATGGTGAAGTTTCAAAATTGACTGTGATGGTTTCGGAACAGATTTTGCAGGTTTCAGAACTAACTATGATGGTTCTGGAACAGATTTTATAGGTTCTAGAACTAATCTGAATTGAGTCCAATGCTTCCAAAAACATGTAATCCACTTCATATTTGTTATTTAGCCCAATGATGACCTATTTTATTTCAAAACTATAATTTTCCAACACACTTATTAGGAATTATAAGTCTTTTAAAACATTAGAATCACAATCAATCAGAAGATGGATAATCACATCCTAACTCATATCAGATCAAAATAAAAGTTACAAAATGAAATCAAACTTAATAAAAAGAGAGATTAATATGAGGTCATTTATTATACATTTATTGGGCATATCCTAGCCTCATCATTTCCCCCATACTTACTTGTTTGTAAGTCCCTTTACAAACTTCATTCTTCAAATTTGAGATTGTATATCCTGTATTCCATTTGATTACTCAGATCAAATGGTTGAAACTAAATATCCCAATGCTTTGACTTAGAAGTACTATACCCTACTCCTAATTCTAATTTTATTTTCCATTCCTCAAACTGAGTGGGATGTTGAGGTTCTCTATTTTTCCAAGGAGATATAGGGGTGAGAAGTAGAGGTGGCCTTGTTCGCATTCCTATCCATATGCTTAGGGGAGTTTCATTGATCTAGGGAATTATTATGCATAAATATTTTTCCCTTTCTAAACTCTAGATCAAATTTGAAGGGGATATTACTTCCCTTCTTTTCAATGCCTCTAGGAGAAATTCCCATCTTTTTAAACATGCATCATAGATATTATCAAAATTTTCCCTTTCATAAGCGGTGAAGACATCCATGCTTTATTGTAAACTAAAAAGATAAGGTCCCTTGAATTTATTATTAAATGCATGGGATTGGAAGTATGTAGCAAAGGCAAATGGATTACCATAATGAATTCTCATACAAAGACTAGATGAGCTAGCCTTTGACCAATGCTCTAACTCCCTTTCTTTCCATGCAATCTAATTTTGAAGAATAGAGACAAATGTGTTAAGCTGGCTTTCTCCTACATATAAATTAATCATAAAATTTGTATTTATTTCTAACATAAAATTGTAGAGGTAAAATTCATAAAGAAGGTTTTTATGTTCTATATTAGCTAAGGAGTAGGTGGCTGAGAAATTAGCTTTGTCTTTTATTTCATGTGGAAGGCCACATGTTATCCTTGCCAACTACCAGTGAATGAATTATTCCTCTAAAAGAATGTTATAAATAGGATAAGGTCTTTTCCATGCAGGCAACTTCTCGCTCACCATACAAACTATTTGTATTTTTACAAGACATTTATACTTATCATTTTCCTCCTTGTAAAATTTGTCTTCCCATTCCTTCGTTGCTTTCTCTTCTTCTGCCAGTTTGCCTTTCAAGTCTGTATTGGATGTTTTAAGTTCACTAATTTCTCTACATGTGTCATCCCATAACTGCTTGAGTGGTAGATAAGTCAATTCAGTCTGTACAGAGACTGTTGACATAGAGGTCTGTATTGCACATTTTCCCTCATTCTCTATTAGTTTCCTTTTAACTTCTGCTAATTCCTCATTCCTGGCTATGAGTTAGTTTGTTAATTATTCAAAGAGCATTTCCTTTTCTTCTAGCTTGAGTTTGAATAAATTTAATTCCTCGTCATTTTCCTTGATAATGATTTTTACTCTGGACAAAAATAGAGCCTATTTAATCTATTGGTTTTGTTCTTTTTTTGGAAGTTCTTGGGGAGTTAAGCATTCCTCTTCCACCATAGGGGATTTCCCTTTCTTTCTCCAAGATGCCTGTTCATGTTTTGCATGTGATGGTGATGTAGTCTCACCCATTTCTTGGAAAACTAGCTCCTCAAATCTTTCATCTTCTTTTTCCTTTTCTATTTGGCTTGGTCTAGGAGGAGTCAAGGCCATGCTGCCCAAAATATCAGCAGCTTTAGTTTCTAGCCTTTCTTGTTCTTCCAGTTCTTCTAAACTTTCTTTAGACTTTTTATGACATTTTCTTTCTTGAGGAGCCTCAAAATGTGTAGACATAGATTTCCTCTTAGAACGTCTTCTAGTTTTTGCCTTTTGTTTAGGCCTAGGTGAATTGTCATTGTTAGAGACATGTACTAGTTCTTCTATAGCCTCATCAGAAGAAGAAATGACTTAAGAAGGTTTAGTAGGGTCTACAATTTTAACTTTTCTTACATATTTTCTCCTTTTTGGTATTTCCTCTTCCCCTAATCTTTTCTTTTCTCTATTAATGGTGGCAATTTTCAAATAAACTGAAGGAGCAGGAGGAGTTGCTATTGTTCTTTTGGGAATACCAGGTTTTTGTCCAAATTCACCAGGAAATTTGTCCCACATTTCTTCCCCATTTTTCTTGGAAAGGAAATGGTGTTGGCATACCAAATGCACTAACCCATGATGTCTAATTGTTCCTATACCCTAATAATACCTCTGGGCCATGGTATGGATGGAGTCAAAAAGAAACCTTGGAAGGTTTACTATATATTATAGTTTTTTAGCTCCATATCTAAGGTGTATAAGGATTTTTAAGACTTCTTTTCCTACTATCCCATATTTCCCATCATAGGTTAAATATTTAACTATCCAGAATGCTACTCTGTCAAAGGGTTTAGGCAAGCTGGCCCTCTTAACTCCTTTAATGATTTGCTTTGTATTATAAATATATTGGGGTTCATCTTCCCCTTCTTTCAATAGGGTTTCAGCCAGGTCTTTCAATGTTCCTTTGACAGGGTTTGGGATATGCATTATAGGTATTCTAGACATCTCTCTTATGATATTCACAAAAAAAGCAATGAAAACCTTCCTAACCTTTGTCCTTGTTTTCTCTAAATTAATAATAAATTCTCTTACCAGTTCATCATTATATTTGAGAAATTTCCTCAAAAACTCTAGCCATCCTACCTGTTGAAAAATATTTGATACTTCTTCATCTGTAAGGATTTGGGTATCATTGTCTAGTTCTAACTTATTTTTGATTCCCATGATTCATTCTTTTTTTTTATTTTTTTTATTTTTAATCTTTCATAGGTTAGCTAAAAATAGCTACTCATATCAGTGGAACTGATGATTATAGCTAAAGAACTAGCAGATTCAATTGCTGGTTTGGAGAATTTAGTTGCAGAATTACTTTACTCAACTGTAGAACTACTTTACTCAGCTGTGGAAATGGCGGATTCAGTTGATTCAATCATAAGAATGATTTTTTATGGTTATCCACAAACTCATTCCATCATTAATATCCTTCTCATGATATTGCACATTTAATCATGATGTATAATAGATGACTCATCATACTAATCTTTCTAAATCAAGTCTAATCACACATGCAAACTTGCATTTAACCTTTAACAAGTTAAAAACATAATTACCATCCTTGATGATGTAATCCCTCCATCATGCAGACATATCATCCCTGAAAAATGGTTAGAAAATAGTTAGAATTCAAAAAAAATTGAATTAGCCATTTATTTGAGAAGATCAACCATCATCACTGATTTTCAATTGATCTCTGATTTTTTCTATTTTTTATTTTTTATTTTTATTTTATATATATATATATATATATATATATATATTTGGGAAGAGAATACCATTTACTGGTTTTCATTCTGAATCTTTTCATCTAGTTATTTGATCATTTTGGAAGAACTGGGTTCTTACATATGATCAAATTCTTTGCTTGCTTTAATTACTTCAAGAATTCATCCTTAGTAGGAGGCTTCCTATAAAGTTTTAGCCTATGTCCATTGACCAAGAGTATTCTTCTACTGCCATCAATGGGAAACTAGATAGAACCATTGCCAAATATCTATTTGATCTAATAAGGTCCCAACCATCTGGTTCTTAATTTACCTTTGAATTGTTGGTACTTAGAATCAAACAACAATGCCCAGTCTCCTACTTTGAATTATATTTCCTTGATATGTGAATCATGCCATTGCTTCCTTTGATCTCAGATTATCTCTATCTAGTGAAGTGCTTCCATTCTGAATTCATTTAATTCATTGAGTTAAAGGATTCACTCCTTTTGAGCTACATCAAATTTGATTCCCACCTTAGCTGCTGTCCTAGATGTTTGTAGTTCAAAATCAATAGGCAACAAGGGCTTTTTCCCATAGATTAACTCATGTGGTGAAAACCCTATTGTGGTTTTCCAAGTTGTATTGTAAGCCCAGATAGCTTTAGGTAGTCTTTTTACCCAATCTCTTCTTTTTGCTTCAACTATTTTAGTGAGGATGTTTTCTAATTCTCTATTTGTTACTTTAACTTGTCCATTTGCTTGTGGGTGATAGGGAGGTGACTTCCTATCATTGATCTGAGAATATGTTATGAAATCTTGGATCATATTGGACATAAATTATGGTCCCTAGTTTGAAACTAAGCTTCTTGGTGCTCCAAACTTTACCATAATTCTGTGCCAAAGGAAATCAATAACTGCTTCTTCAGTGACATTTGTTAAAGCCTACACTTTTGCCCATTTTGTTACATAATTAATACACACAAGAATATGCTCTTTTCGTTGTGAAGGAGGATTAAAAGGTCCAACAAAATCCAATCCCCATCTTTCAAATGGTTTAATCACTACTTGTGGTTGCAGAGGCATTTCATTGGTAATAGTTTTTTGTCCTATCCTTTGACAAGGATCACACCACCTGATATATCTCTTCACATCTTTGTACAAAGATGGACAATAGCAACCAACACCAAGTATCTTTTGAGCTATTATTTTCACTGAATAGTGTCCTCCACTTGGTTCATCATGACATGCCTAAAGGATGTAAAAAATTTCATCTTCTCTTACACACTTGTGTAAAACCAAATCAGGACCACTTTTAAATAGCATTCCATTTAACCATTTGAACTGTGCACTGGTTTTGATTATTTTTTTATTTGATTTTTAGTGAAAGAAGGAGAAAACTTCCCTATTGCTAGATAATTTGTCATGTCAAGAAAATATGGTGTGTTAGCTAAAATAACAAACAATTGCTCATTTAAAATGTTATCCTTGACTAGATCTTGCTCCCCTGTACTGGTCAATCTTGACAAGAAATCAGCCATCACATTTGATTTGCCTAGATTATCCACAATAGTAATATCAAATTCTTGTAGAAGTAATGACCATCTAATTGTTTTCCTCCAACCACTGGTTTGTTCATTAAATATTTAATTGTTGAGTGATCTGTATGTATAAATGTTTTATACCATGTAATGTAATGTCTAAATTTATTAATTGCATAGATCAAAGCCAAAAATTCTTTTTCAGTGGTAGTTTAATTTCTTTCATTGGAAGTAATATTTTTACTAAGATAGTAAATAACTTACATTCTTCATCTCTCTATCCCAAAAATGCACCAATTGAGGTATTTGAGGCGTCAATTTGGATGTGAAAAGGTTTCTCCCAATTAGGTCCTTGCAATATTGGGGAAGTTACTAATTTCTCTTTAATTTCTTCAAAAGCATGTTGACACTGTTCATCCCAAAGAAATTCACAGTCCTTGGTAAGCAATTTAAACATGGGGGCAGCAATTTTACTAAAATCCTTGATAAAACACCTATAGTATCCAGCATGTCCTAAGAATGATTTGATATCTTTAGGAGTTTGTGGAATAGGCAAGTCTAAAATAATCTTGATTTTGTTTTGGTCAACCTAAATTCCTCATTTTGAAATATGGTGCCCTAATATGATCCCTTCATCAACCATCATCAAATATTTATCATGAATAAGAGACAAGTGATGTTGTTCACATCTTGTTAATACTTTGTCCAAATTTTTAAGGCATCATCAAATGTATCTCCATACATAGTAAAATCATCCATGTATACCTCCACACAGTCATTTATTAGATCTGCAAAAATTGTTAATATAGCTCTTTGAAAGGTTGTTGGAACATTACATAGTCCAAATGGCAATACCCTATAAGCAAAGGTACCCCATGGATAAGTAAATGTATTTTTGTCCTAATCCTCAGTAGAAATTTAGATTTGAGTGTATCCACTAAATCCATCCAAGAAGGAAAAGTACTATTTACCTAAAAGGTTGTCTAAAACTTGATCTATGAATGGTAAGGGAAAATAATCTCTCATTTCCCTATAGTCAACACAAATTATCTATTTTCTATTCTTTTTAGGGACAATTACAAGAGGAGATACCCACTAGCTATCTAAGATAGGGTAGATAAAACCTACTTGTAATAGTTTTTCAATTTCTTGTTTGACTATATCCCTTAAGGCTGGATTAATCCTTCTCTGAGGTTGCCTAACTGGTCTAATATTTTTAGTATAAATGTGATGGGTGTAGATACTTGGATGAATTCCTTTCACATCTCTATAGTCCCAAGCAAACTCTTTAGTATGATCTTTCAAAACATCAAATAGTTTAACTTCTTCATTATTCTTTAACTAGCTATTAATATTCAAAAAATTTCCTAGTTGAATCTCAACATGTTTGGTTCTAGGATATGATGAACTAAATTATTGAAAGGGTTCCATTAAGGTGTTTAGTGGATAGGCATTTGGTAACAATATATGATATGTAGCAACATCTCCAAAAGTTCCTAGAGGTAGAATGCTAGACAAAGGACAATAGGAAGAGTTATGATACTTATCTTATTGTAGGTTGAACTCCTCCTTACTGTTGTTTTCCAAAAATTCTTCACCATCTCTTGATATCTATAAAGCTAATGCTACATATCCTTCCTCTCCCCAAGAGAAATTGCATTCCTCTAGAGTGAAGTTATCTTCTCTTGCAGAGAATTGGTGTGGTTCTAGAACTAATTGTTATGGTTTAGGAACTAACTGTGATGGTTATAGAACTAACTGTGATGGTTCTAGAACTAATCTTGACTTCTCCAATGACAATTGATTTTCATTTAATGAAGGATTAACCATATCATATATTTCTTGTATATGATCCTGCAATGTTATCATAGCCAAAGAAGATAGATTTTTCTCATTAATATCAGGATTATCAACCCATAATTTCTCTTAATTATCAATAAAAGGCATGTAGATGGATATAATGAAATTTACTTCGAATTCTTACCATTTGAAATAGTCATATCACTTGACCTGCAATCAATTAAGGCAATAATTGTAGCTAACCATGGTCACCCCAAAATAATGGGATAACCAAGTGTTTTACCTTTTGGCTGCAATATAAGGATGTCAACTAGATATTCCCATGATTCCACCATTACTACCACATCTTCAATAACTCCTTTTGGTTTTGCTACAGACTGATCTGCCATCTGCAGTATAGTATTAGTAGGTTGTATGCCTATTAATGGTAATGTTTTCAAAGTGTCCACTATCATTAAATTGATAGCTACACCCAAATCAATCAAAATGTTATGTATATCCTTATTACCTATAGAAACAAAATAAAAGGGATTTCAAGATCTCCATATTTAGGTAGTAAGAGTTTTCCTGCTAATAAATCAACAAGTTTCCCGTCTACCTGAATAGTCCTAGGGTACTATTTCTTTCTTATAGGTTTTTTAAAACATAACAATTTGATTAACTTGTTTAAATCTAGAATATCCTTAATTTCTTGTAACAATGGTCTTTCAATATTTAATCTTCTTAGTTCCTACACTAATTTAGATTTCTTAAGTTCTATGGTTTCTTTAAGTCTTTTTGGAAATGGAATCTCGGTAAAAAAAAATTCTAGTTCCTTATCTTTTTCTTTGTCATCTTCCTTAGGTGTAATTGTGCTAGGAGTTTTAACTTCTTCTATCATTTCAGTGATTATAATAGGTGGACTGCTAACTATTTTGCTAGATCTGGTTTGAATGTTTTTACAATCCATTATATTTAAATCAACTAATTTTTTTGGTTCTGTTTCGTATACATGAGTTGTTTGTTTGTTTCTTGGGTTTTCTACTAGTTGTGCAAGCATTTGAGTTTGGACTATGTTTTCAATCTATGGATTTTGCATTGGAGGTCCCATTATGGCTTGTTGCTTCTAATTTGGATATGTTTTTCCTTACACATAATTGCTAGGGCTCCATCTAGGTTGTGGCCAAGCATAAGGATTTCCTTGACCAGCCCAAGGTTGCTGATGTCCTTGAGTATTCCAAGATTGACTTGCCCAATCCTATGGATGCCATGTGGGTTGAGGGGCCCAAAGTTGTCCCCAACTTTTTGTTACTATTTGAGCTGCCCATGGAATCATCTAGGGTTTAGGAGCTAGTCTTGGCATAAACTGTCCTTGATTAAGTTGTCTTTGAATAAAATTTAATTCTTCTATGGTGGATAATGTATTGGTTTGTTTGAGCTAATTTTTTATGAGTAGAAGAAGTGAACAAGCATGAGTATTATGTTCTTTATAATCACAAACAATACATACTTCCATTTTATCCAAAGGACATTCCCTTAGTGCATGCTTCTTCCTGCATCTGAGACAATACATGGCTAATGGTTCAAGTTGGGAATTTGATTTAGCTTGCAATCTATCCATGGTGGAGGTTAATTGAACTAATATATATATTTTAAAGTTTTCCAATTCATCCACCAATTTATTCATATCTAGATTCAAATTTTTAACCATTTTCCCTTTTCTAGGTCCACCCCTTATTCTTGAATAGTTTCTACAAATTTCTATAATTTTGTCCATACTTAATTGATCAATGTTTCCTCTACCAATTAAATCAATGGTTTCTCTAGATTCATCATCTAGACCTTTAAGAAAAATGGTTTTATTTAAATCTTCTTGAAGTACAAATCCACATCTTTTACTCACAAAGAGGAATCTATCCAAATAATCTTCCATATTTTTGGCTTCTTCCTATTTGATTTTGAAAAATTCTTCCTTTCAATTTCTTCCTCTACAATAATCTTGATATTTTTCTAGGAAAAAAATTTCCATTTGTTCCAAATTGGTAATAGAATTAGATGTTAATTCCATAAACCACCTCATTGCTGCATCCTTTAGGGTAGATGGAAACAACTTCATTTTTTGATTATCTATCTTATAATCATAAGTCTGACATAGTACTTTAAACTCAAACAAAAATTGGTTAGGATCCTCAGATGACATTCCTCTAAATGTGGGCAAATGTGTAGGTGAATGTTTTTCATAGTGGTTTCATCATCCTTGATATGAATGGGATAGGTAAAAGTTCTCTTAGGTTTTCTTCTAGCTTCTTGTTCCATCTCTCTGGTATTTTCTAATTCCTTCTCCCAATCAATGTGGTATGTGGTCTATTTTAGGGATGGTGAAAAGTCAAGAGTAGGGGGTTGACTACTCAATTGAGAATCCAAACTTTCCCTTAATAGATCTTGAGAAATAAACCTCCTCTCTATGGTTTTACTTGGTTCTGGTGACTGATCCAAAAATTCTAAAGATGGCAATTTTGCTTCTTGTCTTGAAGGAGATAATGGTGCCTCCAATTCTTGTTCAACATCTTTTCTTAAACTAGAGGATGATGGAATTTCTTGTTCAAAAATTTTGGGGAGAAATATTCCCTTGGAATCTTGTGGTCTACTCATAAATTAGGGAAAATTTCTTTAATTACTAAATGAATGATTGTTGCTCTTGTTGACACATATTAGAAAATTCTAACTAGTGTTCCCATGCAACGGTGCAAAAAATGTTGGGTGTCATTATTCCCTTCATTTAATCAACTTTCTATTAATGTCATATTTAACTAGGTCTATGTCTAAAGCTATATGCAACAAGAGGAATCATAACGATTTATTAATTGAATGGGGGTATTTTTATATATATTTTGTTTTGGGGGGGGTTTTAAATGTCTTAAGGATTTCTTAGTTAAAACCTTATTGGAATTAAACTATGCAAATCTGCTAGAAACAAACACACTTTGCAAAAATAAAATTGATTGCTGGAAATAAACACACATTGTAGAAATGAAATTGATTGTTGGAAACAAACACATCTTGCAGAAATGAAATTGATTGCTAGAAAAAAACATATGTTGCAAAAGTGAAAATTTAATCTAAAATGCCTACAGGAACAAATTTAAAACAAATCTTAATTTTAAAGAGTTGGAAAAATTTATAAATTTAACAAAGTTACCTATTTAATTTTTCTAATATAAATATAAATACCGACAAAAATGAAGATCTTGGTTCTTTGGAGGAGTGGGCCCTTGGTCCGCCTAGAACAGGATTTGAACAATTTAATTTGCTTTCAAAATAGGAATGGCTATTTCATTGATAAAATGTTATGTATTACAAATGTACTAAGCAATCCTTTATCTCTCTATTCTTTTATGATTTTCTCTATCTTATATCTTCTATCTTCTTTCTCAAAAAATTAGGAAGTTGTTCCTAATTTAATGGGATCATTGATCTTTGACAGATCACCGGCCATTTGGAATAGATCCTGATCAGTTCCATATCTAGCCTCAAAAGTTTTGGAACTTATCTAAAGGAGTACCAGAGATAAATATAGAGTTCTAGAGCTAAGTCCAAAAATGGTAAAACCTGAAATAGTATGGTGGAGTTCTGGAACTGACTGTTATGGTTCTAGAATACATTTTGTAGGTTTCAGAACTAACTATGATGGTTCCAAAATAGATTCTATAGGTTCTAGAAATAATTTGAATTGAGTCCAATGCTTCCAAAAACATGTAATCTACTTCATATTTATTCTTTAGCTTGATGATGACCTATTTTATTACAAAACTAGAATTTTCCAACACACTTGTTAGGAATTACAAGTCTTTTAAAATGTTAGAATCATAATCAATCAAAAGATGGATAGTCACATCTTAACTCATCTCAGATCATAATAAAAGCTACAAAATGCAATCAAACATAATAAAAAGAGAGAGTAAGATGAGGTCATTTATTATAAATTTATTGGGCATATCCTAGCCTCATCAAATCCATTGGTCTTTTATTATTATTTTACAAACCTTTACCTTATCTTGGAACTCAGATCTATGTATGAGAACTAGGTTTATGAACTCCATTAGTGAGTATGACACTAGTCACCTCAACTCTTTATGAATATTAAATTGTTTTTGTGTGTATTTATTTATGAATATAATCATTCCATCATTGATTAATGTTTATAACCAATTATTCTTGGTGTGAATAAATGTCTCTTATATAAAAATAGGGCCTATAGGCCTATAACCTTGAAGGTCTCTTTTCTTGATTGTATTGGCTTGTTAGTGATAATCATTTTCCTGAGTCTTGAAGCTTGGAGACTATATAAACTTTTTTCCACCATATCACCCTATCAATAAGCATATGTATATCTTATTAAATGTTATCCCATCTCCAACTTGTCCATTTGTATGTATGGTTTGTGCTTATTCAGTTAATTCTTATGTAAGGTTTATACATGGAAGATGGAACCCCTAAATCCATCCATTCCTTTGATGATGATGTCTATTATATCAAGGTAAAATGAATGTTTTATGATTCTATGTTATATTCCTCCATTACCAAAACATCCCAAACATGAAACCTAGGCCATTAATATCCACCTATAGGTTTACATACCTTGGGTGGATGAAATACATCCAAGTCCTTGTCGAGAGTGAATTTGAGCCTCATGCTAATTACATTGGGATTTTATCCTATTCAAAAATAATTTATAATGATTTATCATTGATGTTTATTTCCACTTGGGACAAAATTGGCCTTAAAATTTTCAATAGACTATTTATGATAGTATCATGCTTCCAAGAGTGTAAAACATGATGTCTTTTGAAAGGTTATTTGCAAAGATCTACTTCTCAAAAGATAACACATGAATCATGGGAGAGTGAGGATATTTTCCACGAATTATGAATCACTAGAAAACCTTTGAATGTAGAAACACTTCAAACCAACCAAAAATCCTTGTAGATGGGGTGATATGTTTAACATGTTTGAGGCACTTGTTCCTTTGATGAAGATACCTCTTGAGATTGAATTAGTTGGTGAAACCAACATTGAAAGGAGTAATTTTTCCTCTAAATACATCCCAAAAATCCATTCTCTATTTAAATTTGAGGTGAAGAGAAAAAATCAATAGTAGACCCTAATTAAATGGACAAGGCATAGTGACCTCCTTGCCACCAAATTGAAGATCGTTAGGACCCCTACCATTTCCAAAAGTTTTAACCTCCAAATTTATCTCTCCTAGTCATACCATGCTTTTGATTTTTTCCTTTCTAAGCTTGTGAAGGTAGTGATGGAGGAGAGAGAGAGAGAGAGAGAGAGAGAGAGAGAGAGAGGAGAGAGAGAGAGAGGAGAGAGAGAGAGAGAGAGAGAGAGAGAGAGAGAGAGAGAGAGAGAGAGAGAGAGAGAGAGAGAGAGAGAAGATTTTTTTATACTTTTAGGACCCAAAATTTGATCTAAAGCTTAAAATTTACCCATGGAAGCCCAAGAGACTCTAAAACCATTTTTACCTATAAATTGATCTCTTAAGTTGAGTTGTAGAGCAACCAATGTCTGTTTGATCAACCGACATCGGTCATATCTAGTGAGTAGAGTAACTGACATTAGTCATGTATCGGCTGACATTGGTCATCTCTAGCCAAACAAGGACCGATGTCAATTGCCTATGCAGTTCTAGAACTGTTAGTTCATGAATAGTTTGTCAACGAACCGGTTGTTTGCATGTTAAAAGGCTAATTTTAGTCTTGAGCTGTGGATCTAATTATTGTAATTGGATGTCTAATTATTGTTTGCATGAGATCTATATAATAGACTCATGGGCTATATTGTAAAGTGTGAGGGATCAAAGTAGGGATTCCCCATGTGCTAGATAGCCATTGTGCTTGTAGAGAGAGCAAGAGTAGCTCCTCCTAGTTCTAAAGGGGTGCTGAGTGTGTATGATCAGGGAGAGTTACAGGTTGTGCAAGTTTTGGTAGAGATCCATAGGGGTGCTATTATGGAGAATCATAAGGACTTAGTGAGGCAAGGACAAGGGTTCTTCTGAGTAAATAAGGTTGGTTGATCTACAAGTGTAAGTGTGTGTGTGTGTGTGTGTGTGTGTGTGTGTGTGTGTGTGTGTGTGTGTGCAAGGTCTAGGTTTGCAGGTGTGTAAAACTAGGTTGATTTGTAGGTGTGTAAGATTAGGGAGGTCAGTAACATAATAAGTAGTATGATCAGGTGAGATCTACTTGGAGTACATTGTGTACTTGGAGTATGTGTGTATACTCGGTCATGGAGTATGTGGAGTACTTGTGTACTGGTAGTAGTGATACTGACTGGTGGTAATGGTAGTAGTGATATTGACTGGTTGGAGGTGAACACCAACTCTATGTTTGAGTTGTGTGTTGGGACAGTAATTGAGAGAGTGAACTCTTGAAGGTGAATTACTGTACACTTGGTGTGGGAAGCCTATAAGGTGTGGAATAGTGTGGCATCTCTTCATTGTAATTTATTTTTGGAAGAGTATTAATACAATTGGGTATTGTCTCTCATATTCTGTGTTATTTCTAAATTCTAGTTACTTGTGATTCTGGTTAAATTCTGCATGTTTAGTTGCTTGTACATGGTAATCAATTGTGCTTCCTAGATCTTGACAAGTGGTATAAGAGCTATTTATGGTTCTAGATTCCTGACAAGTGGTTCATTAGAGCTTGGGTTCACTAACAGGGGGTTTCAGATCTGGTTAGTGTTTGTTGATTATAGGTCACTCTTAGGGGTTTCAGATTGAGTGGGAGTATAGCAATGGCAGAAGAAAGTAAGCTACGAATGGAGAAATTGAATAACACGAATGGTCAATTACTATTTGATGGAAAGAAAGAGTAGGTAAAGAAAGATTGCTAGTTGGTAGAAGATTAGCATGAAGGAAATGAAGTAGATGTTGCAGGTATTGCTACATAAGATGCTCTAGATAAATTAGAATCTTGGTCTATAGATTCTATTTCCTCTTTCCATGCAGCTCGAAATAGAGCATCTTTTCATGAGTATGTCCAGGGAGACTTTGGAGAGATTTATTTAGGGGTTGGTGAGCCTTGTCAGATTGTTGGCAAAGGGGAAGTGAAGCTAAAATTGTAGACATGTAACACACGGGTGTTGAATGAGGTCATGCAGGTACCAGTCTTGGAGATGAGTCAAATTTATTTAAGAAAGTTGGGTGATGAGAGATGCATAGTAACTCTCATAGTAGATGCACTTGATTTAGATGGTGGTAAGAAAGTAGGTATCCTTTATCTATCTACTTATATTACTGATTCACCTTCTGTTGTAGAGATGTGGCTTTATAGGCTTGGTCACATATGTAAGAAGGGAATGCATGTTCTTATGTGGAAGACAGATATCTTTGACAAACTTAAGAACTAGAAAGCCTTGGTGTTCATGGAGGAGATGATAGATAGAGATCAGCTGAGGGGACTAATTTATTCTGAGCAAGGCTATGTTAATTTGGATAGGTTTTTGATCTAAGGTGAGCTCACGAGTAAAAATTCATCACTCACAAGAAAACACAGGTACCGATGTCAATCAGGTGGAACCAACATCGAATAGATAGGTACTGACATCAGTCATGTGAAGATCAGTAGAGTCAATGGTGTCAGGTAGGTGGAGACCAACATCAGTCACTGGGAACCGACATCAATAGTCAAGGTCAGTCGCAGGGAACTAATGTCAATTGGGTGCAGACTGGGAGATGGCCAAGATCGGTCATTGAAATGGATGTTGGGCAGACATCAAGCTGTCAAGGAGTCTCAAATGCCCGTGTGGAGGTCTGAAAGTGTAAGTAAGCCTCAAATTCATTATTCCCTTTCTTTACACTACTTGTTGCTCACTGATGGTCAAGAACTATGAAGTTTTAAAGAAGCAGAGCAGGTAGAATCCAGCAAATAGTGGGAGCATGGCATGGATGAGGAAGTTGATTCCTTGGGAGAGAACCAAATGGGAGGTTTGGTAGAGTTGCTAGTGGAGTTAAAGAAGAGAGAGAATGGACATGTGAGATGGAAGGCCAAGTCATATGGTCTTGAGCAAGCTACAAGATAGTGGTATAGGTTTGATAGGTGGATGACAAAGCATGGCTTTAGTCAATGCCATTGTAACCATTGTGGTTTCTTTACTAGGTTGGATAATGGTCACTACATTATCCTGTTACTGTATGTGGATGATGTGCTTGTTACAGGTGCATACATATAAGAATTTGCTAAACTAAAGGTAAAGTTAGTTTAGTGGTATGTCATGAAGAATTTGGGAGTAGTAAAATTCTTTGGCATGAGTATTCCTAGAGACAGGGAAGATCACAGGGTGATGTTGTCTCAAGATGATTGTGTGAAGTTAGTGTAGGATGTAGAATGGCAAGCACACCTATGGATGGACAGTTCATAGAATAGGGTCCCCAATCACATGATGAGGTTGAGTACATGTGTACTCCCTGATATTGCCCCAGCAGTGGGAGTTATTAGCAAGTTTATGGCCAATTTGAGAAAGAAGCACTGGAGGGTGGTTCAGTGGATTCTCAAGTATCTGAGAGGGACCAGCAGTAGGTCGACATGCTATGTAGGGTCAAGTTCTTTTTTACATGGGATTGTAGATGCAGATATGGTAGGTTACTTGGATGACAAGAGGTACACCACAAGATGTGTGGTGGTTGGTCTTCAAGATTGAGCTTGAAGAGGGATACAAGCTAGGAAATAGATTAGACGATGTATAGGTAGAGGTATGGTGCAGCTATTTATCTCCAAGTGGGAGATTGTTAGGTTGTGGAGCTAAAAGCTTCACTGATGCAAACATGGAGGAGGTTGTTAAGAGGTTGCTGAGTTATAGAGCAACCAATGTGAGTCTGATCAACCGACGTCAGTCATATCTAGTGAGCAGAGTAATCGACATCGATCATGTATCGGCTGATGTCGGTCATCTCTAGCCAGATAGGGACCGACGTTGGTCACTTGTGTGGTTCCAAAATTGTTAGTTCATGAATATTTTGTTTACAAATCAGTTGTTTGCATGTTAAAAGGCTAATTTTAGTCTTGGAGTTGCGGATTTAATTATTGTAATTAGATGTCTAATTATTGTTTGCATGAGATCTATATAATATACTCATGGGCTATATTGTAAAGTGTGAGGGATTAAAGCAGGGATTCCCCAGGTGCTAGATAGAGAGAGCAAGTTTGGCTCCTCATAGTGCCATAGTGCCAAGTGTGTATGATCAAGTAGATCTGTGGGAGAGCAAGGTTTGGTAGAAGATCCACAAGGGTGCTAGTTTGGAGGACAAGTGTTCTTCATGGTATGTAAGATCAGGTTGGTCTACAAGTGTGCAAGATCAGAAAGGAGATCTACATGTGGTAAGTAAGGTCGGTTGATCTGCAGGTGTGTGTTTATGAGGTCAAAGGAGATCTATGGGGTAGCAAGATCAAAGGTGATAGAAACACATCAAGGATTAAGATTAGGTGAGATCTACTTGGAGTACATTGCGTACTAGTTTGTATTGGTAGTATTGTTACTGACTGGTGGACTGGTAGTATTGTTATTGGCTGGTGGAGGTGAACAACAACTCTGTGTTTGAGTTGATTGTTGGGACCGTAATTGAGAGAGTGAGCTCTTGAAGAGATTTACTGTTTATGCCCTAGAGGTGTGGGAGCCCTAGAGGAGTGTAAGGAAGAAGACTGTGGCATCTTCTTTGTTGTATTTCCTTCTGGAAGAGTATTAATACAATTGGGTATTGTCTCTCAAATTCTGTGTTGTTTCTGGTTTCTAGTTACTTATTGCTTCTAGTTTAATTTCATGGTTAGTTTCTTATATATGGTAATCAATTGTGCTTCCTAGATCCTAACAAGTGGTATCAGAGCTGTTTGTGGTTCTAGATTCTTGACAATTATAGGACATTGTAAGACCATATACAAGTTTGAATATCCATATGCAAAGTTTCAACCTATAGGGGTTGACCATTTTGACATGGAGGTCAACATTAGTCAACATTTATTATTTAAATCAATAAATAATTATATTATTGAGAGTTTGAATTAAATTTTACTATATTTTAAATCATTTTTGCAAGTGAAATTTACTAAGGAAATTTTTAGCTTGACAAAACCATTTAAAAATGATAGGTTAATTTTATAACCAATTATAATTATTTGATGATGAAATTATATTATTTATATATTATAAAAGACATATAAACCATCATAATAATTTATTTATTCTCCCATGAATTAATTTAATGTTGTTTCTAAACCTAATTTATCAATCTAAAATTTGAGTAAAAATATTATTTTAAAACCACTATTTTTCACTATGACTATTTAGTGGTTCCCTTCTTGTATAAAATGAATAGGTGACTTTTTACTCTATAATAAAATTAAAATTAAGGTGGAACCATTTATTTAATTCAATATCATTTTAATTTAATTAATTATATGCCATTTCTCTCATTGTTTCCTAGTATAGAATAGACGTACTAAGACTAGTGTTATGTGAATTATCATGTTCAATCAAAATTAAAATAGTTATTGACTATTCTATATTTTTTTTAATCCTTGGAAATTATTTTAAAACCCTAGTCCAAATTAAATGCCTTTGTGTTCCTTAATTGAATATTGGTTTAGTTCCTTCTAGTTAGATCTAAGGAAACTGCTAGTTAATATTTGAGTAGGGTGTATTCTTGTTATAAAAAACTTACCCTATCTTAAACAATATAACAAAAAAAATTCACATTCAAGGGTATTTTATATGCACCCTTGGTAGCATCTAACTATGTGTAGATAATTAGTGGATGTAATGTTACCCACAAGGTGTGTAAATGATAGTGTTAAGGTTGAGTAGCAAAGGTTGGTTGACTTTGTAATACAACTAGCACTTATTTTTTTTAAATGAAAAATATAGCTATCATCATTCTACAAATGAATATGGTCATAGTAGATATGTAGGTAGCTCAAGAAGGGAGCACGAGTGATAGTTACTAACCCTTAGGTCATCTTTCATTATGTGGTAAGTGTAATTCTTGTTTACTAACATTTTAGGACATAAACATGAATTGAATGTGTTGTTATAATTTATTATCTAAGTGGTGATATGATTTATGTCCCTAGTTGAGTTAACTTGGAAAATTAATTATATTTAATTTGATATATTTGTTTTAAGAAGACACTCTTGGGAGATGGAGATTCTTTAGTGTAAGATTAAATTTGTCATAACTTCATAGCTTTGAGGAAAAGGAATATAGGTTTAATTTTTTCTACTTTGAACACTCGTATGTACCCTTGTGAGACATTGATTTTATGTTCACATAGTGAACTTAAAATTTTGAAGCATATTATGCTATGTTTTATTAAGAGTAATAGTTTATGTTTTGGGCATTTATGTCTGTAGCTTATATAATCTCATTTGTGTTGAGATAGTTTCTTTTATTGTTTGGATTAGATTTACATGCCAATTTTGGTGATGATGTCTCATAGAGGAGACTCTTCATAAGTTCAAGTGGATAACTACATCTAACCATGATTCAAATGAGTGGATATGTAGGCTACCCAAAATGTTAAGTGATCAAGTCCTAGGTCATAGGCTAAGTTAAGGTTTCCTTGTTCTCTATCCTTGCATTAGGATAAGACTCTTTTTATGTAAATTTAATACAATAATTAAATAAAACTAATGTGATTGATCTATGTTTATAATAGTCTTAACCCGTTTATTATGATTAGTGTTAAATAACATTTTTTCCTTTGATTTGAAATTAATGATGTAAATTTTCTTTATATTGTGTGCTCCCTAGGAGCGATGTCTATTTAATATTATAGTAGGGATTTCTCCTTTGATATCTATAGGTTGGTAACCCTATCAAATGTATCTGGTAACCTAGGTTAATTATTATCTCCACATATGTGTGATGAATTTATAAGGATGTTTTTTAGTCTTATTCCACTAAATAAATCAAAAGGAATAAAATTGAAAAGATACCCTTATGATTGTATACCTCTAGTGTGGTTATTTCAAAAACCACCTTTGATCTCTTAAGTTGTTGTGTTACAATTATGTAAAGTCTTATTTTTGGTTAAAAAAAAGAAAACTTAATTAATCATTTAATATTGTTTATGTCACACTTATTATTTTTATGTTATTTTATAAGTGTTCACAATTACAAATCATTAATATTAATTAACAAAAAGAAATCTATTATATTTTACTTAGGTTTTTGGACATGACACTTAGTTTTATTGAAAATAAGTTGAACCAATTTATTGAATAAATTGTAAATGTATTTCATATTTTACTAAGGAAAAATGAAATCATGACAATCATATCTTATTCCATGAAACTTAAAATATCAACATTCATTATAGTGATGACATAATGCATAGAGAAAGCACTAATCACCCTAAGAAAACTATGAGGACTTGAAAAAATTGGTAGCTCTCCTATAAACATTGTTGATCAGATGAATAAGGTACATGTAAGCATCTAAATATGGTAAACATTGTCCATTCTTAGACAAAGGGACCTACTATAAAATTATCTCTCCAAGCTCAATGCATCATCTAGGAAATATAGTGAAATAGGGGCAGTTTTGACAATTAAATTAAAGACCAAATATTGGCATCCAATTAAAAACTAAAAGAAGAGATAAACATCCTCCATTTTACATATGTGTCATCATTGGAGACTCATTATTCCATAATCATTTGGTTTATATTAGATCAAGCACATCATCCATGCCTAAATAAGTAGAAGATAAGCTAAATTTTAGGTATGAGTCACACTTAAAGGGGGTATTAAAACTCGATGGATCAACTTCAAAAATATTTGTCATCATCAAAGGTTTACATATGACTCTCAACTCTTATCATGCATTTTCTATCTCTCAAGATGTGGTGGTTGTAGATGTGCCACCTCACTTTTCCCTTTGATTTTCAAGGGACTTTACTACTAATATTTGGGGGTACTTGACTTCAAATTGGTCCTATATGGCATTTAGGACCAGGTATGGTGCTAAGGTCTCTATCAATTCTGAACCTTTAGCTAAGTTTCATGTGGATCCTTATGTACCTAACAAATCAAACATGAACTTCACTATCAATGAAGAGGGAGACTATCCTAATAACCAAGAACGTTTGACACCTCTTGATGGTATAAATAATCTCTACTGTAATGAATGGGGAGATAATCAACATGGGTTTGATCAATATAAACTCATTGAAGAGATAGGTATGGAAATATATATAATTCACGAAGAAGGAAATGAGTTCCTTGAGGTAAGTCTTGATGATGCCTTTTAATAAGCTGCATGGGGTAACTATTTTCTACATATGTATGATGTTCCAAGTGTACTAGAGAATGATAATTAAGAATATGATGTAATTAAGCTTGTTTAAGAAGAAGACATTCATGAACATGACACTTAAGAAGAATATGATGATTTATGGTAGTAGTACCATGGCATAATGCAAGAGTTTGAAAAACTAAATGGGTGTTCTCTTCCTTAAAATAAACATGGACTTGATATGAGGTCAATGGTAAAACTAATCAGTATAAAAGAGAATGTGAAATCTAAATCAAGTAGAAGGAAGATTTGGAGGAATGCAATCAAGCCAAGGCATAATTTTCCAAGAGTGAAGAGAAAAATAGACATCAAGATTATCTTATGTTACTTGTAGATGTGATTGGGAAATAAGAAGGCAAGCTTGATGTTTATAAACATCAAGCATATCATGATTCAAATGAAGGTGAAGGTAGTAAGGGTTTCATGATCCATAATGAGCAGATTGGCAAGTGTCAAATGAACAAAGAGGAGACCAATTAGGATGAAATTCCAAGTAGGCCTTAAGGAGAGAAAAATGGATCATTCAAAGGAGTCTCAAGTGAAAAACTTGTAGCTAACAGAGATTGGAATAATGATAAGTCATTTGATCACCTTCACATACAAGATTTCATTGAAAAACATCCATCATATTATGATTTGTTCTCATGGATTAATTGTGATTCTATAAATATTACTTTTGACCCTAGTTTAATTAGGAGATATTTCATCACCTCAAACTTATTTTGAGGTGTTTTACATAATAGGTTAGGTGTTTTTTTTGAGTCAAACTTTTGTTGTGTGGTTTTCCCTAAATAGCTTTGGCATAGTGTGTTTTCTTCTTTTTGTGTGGTATTGTATGAGTTTGAGTCTTCTAGAGGCATGCCAATTTTAGTTTTCAGCATAAGGGTGAATCCATTACCCAATGGGAGGATAAGGACATTAATCTATCAAAATTATAGGCATGCTACCCCTGTGATTCAATAATTTATTGACTAATTTTAACCTCCAAATCAAAATGGTCAACGCCTATAGATTGAAACATTTCATATGGATATTAAAAATTATATATGGTCTTACAATGTCTTATAATGGTATTATAATGGTATTCGTGTGGTCCTATTAGTCATTGACTAGATTTGTTAGAGGTTTGGTCTCATATGTACTTATCTAATACTAGGGGTCATTTATGAGTCATGGTGTTGTTAAGTGTGGTAAAAGGTTTAACATGGTATTGATCTATTATAAAGGGTTATTAATGTGTCTTGAAGGTCATATTATCATGTACTAACTTCTTATAATGTTGATATGTACCACAAAGTCATTTTGGTCACCTTTTTGGTCTAATTTAGAGGAGTTTTACAAAGAAACCTCAATGTAAAATTTATCAATAAGTGTCAGAGTGTACATGATGTTAGATAAGGGTAGAGAATGGTTAAATCCTAGAAAATGTGTAGTTCAATGCCTAAAATGAGAAAATACTCCTTTGTAGACACATATGGGAACTTGTATGGCCTTAGGAGACCAATCTACAAGTGAAAATGGTTTTACAAAGTATATTTAGATTATTTAGGTTATTTTAAAGCTTTGTATCAAGTTTTAGGTCCTAAAAGTGCAAAAAACTCTCTCTCCTCCATTGTTTCCTTCACAAGCTCAAAAAGGCAAAATTTAAATGCATGGTATAGCCAAGAGAGAGAAAGTTGGAGGCTAAAACTTTGATAATGGTATGGTTCATAATAATATTCAATTTGGTGGCATTTTTAAAATCATGGCCCCTCCTTTATTAACAATTGTTAATATTGTAAGGAGGTCACTATGCCTTATCCATTCATGTAGGGTCTAATATTGATTATGTTTCTTTGCCTCAGAGTTTGATGGAGGAGAATGGATTTATGGGATTTATTAATAGGAAAAATGAATCCTTTAAATTATTTTTTCATTAACCAATTAAATATCATGAGGTGTCTTCATAAAAGGAAGAAGTTCTTCAAACATGTGAAAAATATTGCCCCATCTACAAGTGTTTTTGGTTGGTCTAAAGTTTTGATTCCTTTATAGTTTTTTAGGTGATTCATAATTAATTGAAAATATCCTTAATATCCCATGATTAATGTGATATATCTTTATAATCATCACTTTATAAATATAATTTCAAGAGACATCATGTTTTGCACTCCTAGAAGCATGATACAATCATAAATGGTTTGCTACATGTCTGAATGCCAATTTTGGCCCAAGTGGAAATGAACATCAATGATAAATCATGAGATAATTTTTTTTTAAAAGTTATAATCCCAATTTAATGAAAATGAGGCTTATAATTACTCTCTATAAGGACTTAGATGTGTTTCATCTACCCACAAGTCTGTAGACTAGTAGGTAGATTTCCATGGACTAGGTTTCATGTTTAGGATGTTTTGGTAATAAAGGAATATATAATACACTAATAAAACATTATTTTTACTTTTATTTAATAAAAATAATCATTTAAATGATTAATTTATTTAGGATCTCCAACTTCCCTATATAAATCTTATATAAGAACTGACTGAACAAGCATAAACCATACATAGAAATGGACAAGTTAGAGATGTAATAATGCTTAATTATAGGTCCATAGGATTATTGAGAGAGTGATAGGGTGGAAAATAGTTTATATAGTCTCAAATATCTATGACTTATTAAATTTATGATCACTAACAAGGCTCTACTAGCAATAAAAAATACCTACAATGTTACAGGCCTGTAGGTCCTCTTTTTAGATAAGAGGCATTTGTTCATGCCAAGAATAATTAGTTATAAACATGAATAAATTATGTAATGATAATATTCATAGACCAATTCAAACCTAAATAATTTGAGAGTGATGAATGGTTGAGGTTACTTGTGTGATACTCACTATTGGAGTTCACAAACCTAGTACTCATACATAGATTTGAGTTCCAAGACAAGAAGGTAGAGGTTTGTAAAAAAATTAAGAAAAGGAAAATGGAAATTGTAGTGAAATGATACAAAAATTACATTGAATTTTTATTTACTTTTAGGTTGGAAATTACCTAGTTTATAAATGTGAATTTTTAAGGCTTAACACTCCAATCCCCAAGTAACCACCTAAAGCAATGCATTGTGCATGTGTAAGGGACAAGTGTGTGTTTGTGAAGTGTAGGGTTTTGGGAAATATGAAAAGGTTATAAAATATAAATAATATATCAATAGTTATTTATATTTTTAATGGTTTTTAATTTAAGTCATAAAACCTTGAAATGCATTCAAATGATCCTAATTATCATCTATATGTTTACTTAGGAAGCAAGCTAGTTTCAAGCCTAAAGAAAAGGCAAAACGAATACAAAAAGAGAATTTGAGTATATATTGGATGAGAAAAAAATATAAATAGATAATTGTATGTTTAATATACCAAAAATAGAGTTTAAATATAATATGAACAAATATAAAGTTCATCTAAACCCCTATATACATAGTTAATGAGAGTTATAGACCTACCTAGCTTGCTTAGGGAAAGTTGATTATTTAGAGTGAATAGAGGAAGTATGAGAATAAGATAATAATTTAAGATGGTTAATGGTGATAAAATTACTCCATAATATCCTTAATATTAATATAAAAATGAGGTTAATGTAAATAAGCCCTATCTAGGCTTGTAGAGCCTAACACTACACATGCAAACTATATGAACAATCATGTAAAGGGTGGATTATTGAGGATAAAGTGAGAGTTTTATGTTTTTTATAAGTTAATTAATATATTAAATATCCTTAAATATCATTCATATATAGGGGAAGGAAGGAAAGTTTCAATTTGGCCTTTGAGACCACCTCAAACTCCTCTCATGTATGACTACAATTCAAGACTCACCTTCTTATGAGTGTTGAGACCATGACATTATGTATGGGAAATAATGAATTTAAAAGGTGGTAATAAGTCCCATACACTAAAAAATTATGCAATTGGTTTCTATTTTAGGCCCCCCCATCTTCATGAACAAAGGCTAAAAACTTAGACCCTTATCTAATGGCATGTTCACAACCTGAGAGCCAACTTCTTGCACTCAGAACTATATAGATAAGATGCATGGGAACCTAAACACCTATTAAAAGATGAGGTGGGTTATCCAATTGAAAAATTTTGGTTCATGGATTAAGTGACCTTGTTTTATAAATAATTTTTAAGAACCTAATTCACTCTGAACGCTCCTGAAACCTAAGTAATGACTAGTTGATAGAGATGAGACTCTAAAGTGCATTAAATGACCCAAGTTTATTATAAAACCTCATTAATATTATTTATCATTCAATTAGGTTCCAAACATATACTTTTTTTGTAATTTCAACTATATAGACTGTAATAAATGCCTTATTTTATAAGGTTTTTTTAATTTTCTAGGGTTTTAGATATTAAAGCACTTAAAAAATATTGGAAGAGGTCATTTGGGATGTTTTACACCTATTAAAGCCTAAATATACATATATAATATATTATAAGTGATAAAAAAACATCATTTTTTAAGGTAGTCTTCAACTAGCTCAAAAAGAGACTAGGTTTCAAGACCATTTCATGGTTCTCACACTTCCACTATGTTGATGTAGGTTTTATGCACACCATAGTCATAATGAGGTAGCCTCTAACATTTTAGGATCTCAATGGAGGTAAAATCCACTCTAGGGCATGATTTCTAGGTATGCGGTCTATTTTAACCTATTGATGGACTAGTAGTTAGGGTACGTAGGTTGTTGATAAGGTTTTTTGGATGGAGGTGTAGTTCCTAATAGGGGTAGTGTATCTCTATGTGAGTTGGATGGGTGAATGGTTGATAATCTAGAGTGGGTAGATCTCAAAACAAACTCAAAAAGGGAAGGAAAGGTAAGGCAAAAAAGAAACCTTTTATGGTTTTTAGGAACTACTTCCCTAGATGGTTTCTAAAAGGACAAGTGCTCTGAGAACCTATGCCTATTGCTCATAGCAATTTCACACACACAATCATAAATGGAAAAGAAGTCTAAGTAAATAATGATGCAAGAAATTCACAAGACTCAAACAAAGGTTGATCCTTTTAGGGTAGCTTTTGCACACCCTTAATTAAGAGATTATGTCTTGGACTAGTGAAGTATTTGAGGTAGCTATTGCACACACACAAGAAAACTACATCTATAAATCTCTCATGCACAATCATAATTATGAATCAATTTGAGATTGAATATCTTAACTAATATATTTACTAATATTTAAATAAATTATATACATCTATAGATTAGTATATCAATAAAAATAATCAAGAATCCATTCATATATTTTGCACACTAAAGATTATTAAAACATGCAACCAATGAAAGTAACAACTAATTACACAAAAATTGAAAATAATGTACACAAACACATTCATTAATGATAAACTTGATGCTGCTCTTATATTGAAATATTCTTTGAACAAAGTCTAAGTTGGATTATAATTATTTATATATACTTGGGGAAGGGGTCACCTCATCCTCAAAGTTCATGCCAGGTCATTACATGTGATAGCCAGAAAATGAGTTCTAACTATGGTCCAAAATGTATAAGATTCTACTTACAGTTATCTATTTAAAATAGCATTTTTTTAATTCTATGAAACATGTGCATGTGTAAAAATATAGAGGAAAATTTTAACAATTATAGCTCAAATTGTATGCAAACTTAAGAATATACATTGTTTATCAAAAAATACACATGCCTCTTTTTATAGGTTATGAGAAAAACCTATTGACCTTTTAGATTAAATACCTTCAAATGGAACTATGATATATGAATGAAGTACCAAAATCATTTTACCAATGTTTTAGAACTAATGGTATTACTATTAGTCATGACTAATAAAAACTATCCATTGCATGCTCACCTATGGTTTTTATAAAATCTAGATCTTCACTTTTATGTTCATCATTCCAATTAAGACATGCATGTTCATACTCTAGCTTAACTATGAGACCCATTATTTGTCAATAAATATAACCCAAGTCTCCAAAGATCTAAGTATTCTACCCATAATACCCTGTTAGCTTTTGAAATGTGATATGTTTCAACACTTGAGTAGGTCCAGGGTCTTTGAAAAGTCCACCTAGGACTCACACCATCGATCCCTTACATGAATATTTCAGACTAATGTTTTAGTATTAATAAACTATGATTTGGGTCTGGGCTAAATTATCAAATTAAGCTCAAAACATAATGAAATTCTCTTTAAGCAAAGGTGCCACTTGACAGTTTGGTATTTGTTTTAGGGCAATTTTTAGGGGAGAATTATCATTGGCTTTCTATTATTGGGACCTTAATTTCATTAGACAAAATGTTTGAGACATAAATTCTAAAGGAATGCTTGAAGGGATGGTCATAAAAGGGTTTAAGGGCATGATGTTTTATACATTTTGTCTGAAGGAATTGGTCGAAGGGAAAAAGGGAAGGAACAAAAGTCTGAAAGGAATTGGCCAGAGGATAAAAGGCCCAGGACAACAGTCTCAAAGGGTAAGTTATCACTTCAAAAAATTCTAAAATATCACTTTCAAAATATCCAAAAGGTAAGTGGTCACTTTAAAAATGCTGAAATGTCACTATCAAAACATCTGAAGGGTAAGTAGCCACTTCAAAAATGTTGAAAGATAACTTTTAAAATGTCTAAAGGGTATGTGCCCTTGGGGGAATTATTTTAGGATTTTTCATTGGACAAAATGTTTGAGATAATATTTTTGAAAGAATTGGCCCGGGGTAAAAGGCTCGAGACAAAAGTCCCAAATGACATGTTCAAAAGGGCCTAAAGGTCTACTTTGTGGAAAAAATGCTTGAAGGTCTACTTCATAGGGTAAATTTTGATGGGAAATGGCCCATAAAAAATATTTAAGGGTAACCACAAAATTTTTAAAAGACACTTTCAAAAGGCCAAAGGGAATGTTCAAAAAGTTTGAAAGAATATGTGTCCTTGATGAAACTTTCAAAGGGTAAGTTAGAGGCAAAGGGTCATTTCAAAAGTCCTAAAGGAATTCCATCAGGGGAATCATTTTAGACAAATTTTTTTTAACAATTATCTCAAATACCCAATTCTCTCAAACAAAATATTTTAAGGAATTCAATTGGATCGAGGAAAGTGTCTTAGAAAAAATGTTCAAAGGAAAGGTTCAAAAAGGCAAAGGTGCATGATAAAAGTCTTAAAGGATAGGTGTAAAGGGACCTAAGGGCAATTATAAAAGGTCCAAAGGAATTTTATTGGGTAAAAATGCCACAACAAAAATGCCAAAGGACATTTTGCACAAATCTCAAAGGGTAGGTTTAGAAGGTTGAAGGGAATTTCAAAATTTTCAAAGGGAAATTTCAAAATGTTGAAGGGTACTTTCTATCTGGAGATAATCTAAAGGGTCTACTTCATAAGACATTCATACATGATAAAACTCCCAAATGATCTACTTCATAAAGGCTAAAGGGAAATATCAAAAAGGCCTAAGGGTATGATCTCTTAGACAAAATGTCTAAAGGAAGACTCAAAGGGGCCAAAGGGAAATTTTGTCAAGAAAAGTGTATTGACAAGATTGTCTACATGAATAAATCTAATTCAAAGAAATTGTTAGGATAGAAATGTTGTGGGGAAAATGATGAAAAGAGCCAATTTCATAAAATAAAATATCGAATACAATAATCTTGAAGACCAATTCATGAAAAAAAAAGTTCCAAAGAGAAAATGTCAAAAACATAAGTCTAAAAACATAAAGCCTAATAAAGACTCCCAAAGAAGGCTAGTCCATGAAAACACAATACCAATGCTACTCTACCAAAGCCAAAAATCAATATTCTCCCAAATTTTTCATAAACATATAGAAGAGGGAGCTCAAAATCAAGACGATCTTCTTAAAAAGTGGGTCCCCATTTCCTCATGGGAAAAGGGGGTGTGTTAGGTACAACAAATGATGAATTATAGGGGGAATACTCTTGAGTATTCAAGAAACTAAAAATCTAGTTTACAATCCTAAATCAATCATGAAGTGTGCCATAGAAGAATAATAAAATCTTAAAAATGAAAGAGACTCCTAAATTAATTCACACAACATACTTGATTTCTAATTTCTTGGATATGTGTGTATCAAAACATGTAGTTTATTTAACCCCAATTGTGATGAGTTTTTCAAAGGATTTGATTAGGCTGTAGGTTTCATTCCAGTATCTATTAAATTTAAAAAATAAAGAAAACTCAAGCATTGCTCTACTGCCATTCAGGCATCCATAGCCCTGATAGAGATACCTTCGGCTCATTTTCTCATTATTTTATTTTTTATTTTGATCTTGATGAATGGTACATTAACCTTATTTCATCATGTAATCATTTTGAATTTATTTATATTTTCTTTTTCTATTTTTAACTCATTGGTTTTTTCTTATTTTGTCTTTCTTTTACTTTTCTTCCATTCTTCAATAAAAAAGAGAAGATTTATAACCCCAGTGAGCTGGTATAATTGTAAAACAAATCATTAATATAACATCCCTACTAGCTGCATCTATACCTAGAATTATCACTTCCAATAGGTTTTTAATGTGGTAAGTGAATTTGATCCAATAAAATAAGAAAACTTTCTAAATTTGTATGAAGTACTTTGGGATAAACTTCCACATGCCTGGTAAAATTATTCAATTATGATACCATTTAAAGTAATCCATGATTACCTACCTTCATCTTAAAGACTCAAAAACACAAAAATACACCTAATCTGTAAACTAGTCCCAAACTATCAAGATTTTAATTTTTCCCCTTTCCACAAGTCATAAGATCAATTGGTTTGGATTTTAACTTGGTTATGGTCATAGCAAACACAATTCTAATTAACTAATCTAAGAAAGCACTTAAATCTAATCTAGAAAACATGAAATCTAATCTATGAAATCAAGATACTGAAAGAAGGAAAGATTAATCTAGAAAGTAGGAAACTAGTTTATAAAAGCAAGAAATCTAATCTATGAAAGTAGGGAACTATTCTAAGAAATCATGAAATCTAATCTAATCCTAAAACTATATTCATTTGTCCCTCATTACTCAATAACATAAATAGACAATACAACCCTAAATTAGAGCTTCAAGAACTATACATTGACTGAATATGTAAGTTCATTGCCTTAAATGTCCTTTAGATGAAACAAATTATTTCCAATGATCTCTAAAATCTAGTATGGTCCAATCCATAGTGGGGAAAACTTGTCATATTGCCCTTTCCTCACATGGGCTTTATCCCAAAGTAACACTAGATCTAAAATCTTGAATGCTTTGAGTTTTGCTCTCTTATTAAACCACCTCTTGGCCACATCCTAGTGTTTGCTAAATGTTTGTAAGGACTTAGTCCTTGAATCTTCCATTTCTATTATGTACATCAATCTTGATTTTACTTTGTCACTCAGTTCCATGTAGTCTTGCATAAATTGATAAGTGGGTAAGTTTAGCATAATTAGGAACATAGGCTTCCATCTATATACCAATAGATGTGGTGAAGATTTAAGGGCCTAATTGTGTCTAGTCTAGTCTATCCATATATCATACTTCAATTAATTGTGCCAGTCCCTAGGCTTGTCTCTAATAGACTTTTTAATCGCATTGATCAATTTTTTGATCATTGATTCTATAGTCTATTTACCTAAGGGTAATGGTTAGAAGATAAATGGATAATGATTTGGTTATCATGTGCCCACTCAATAAATTTTACTGATATAAAATATGGTCCATTATCATAAACTAGATAAATAATCATGCAAAATCTAGTTGTTATGTATTCTTCCAAAAGCAAATCACATCTCATGCTCTGCAATTCTTTGTGGCTATGTCTTTAGTCCATCTAGTGTACTAATCTATAGAATTAAGTATGAATTTATGGCCTACTGAGGAATTTGGGTTAATGGCCCCAATGAATTCCAAACCCTATTAGGTAAATGGCCTTTTTTTAACTATCGACTACAAATGCATTATTGCATGTACTTATCTCTTGGCTAGAACTTGGCATTCATGGCATGTTCTCACATGAGTAAGAGAATCTTTGAAAACTATTGGTTAATGGTATCCCATTCATTAGATCTTATGGGCTATGGTATTCCTGAAAGGATGACCACTTCATATCTTCTGATGCAAATTATCTAAGATTTCTTTAGCTTCCTCTATAGATACACACCTAGGATAAATACCTTCATAATTTTTCTATAGAGGACTCCCTTATTGATCACATAATGAGAAAATTTTAGACTTAAAGATCTCTTCCTCTCTCTATTGAGATCTATGGAACAAACTACTATAATAAATACTATACTATATCAATATACCATTCTTATTTACATACTTAAGCTTCACATAACTCTTTAACTATGATGCACATAAATGGTTCATTCATAAGATAAACAATGCCTTACCCTTAAATGATCTTTGTAAGCTTGATATCTATGTCAAATTTCTATAGCTTGGTAATCCATTTGCCTTGTCATTCTCCTAGCTCATTCTTTGATAGGGTGAACTTGACCGTAAGATCAAACATGATTGTAATCACTTTATTCCTTAAGATGTAATGTTGAAACTTCTTCACTACTTTGACAAGGGAAAAAAATTGTATGTCAAGCATAGATCACCTAAGATATACATCTTTCAAATTTGTGCTCATAAACATGATTAGATGCTTAGTTTCATCCTTTTTCTACATGATTATAACACTAATCATATGCTCTAAATTAAATGAGTATAGGTATAAATGTTTATTAAAATATGGATTGATCAAAACTGGAGCTAGTGATATTATGTCTTTAATGTCCTCAAAGGACTTTTAGGGTTTATTTATCCATTCTATTTTGGGGTCCTACTTGAGCATGGCATTTAAAAGTCTGACAATCTTTGTAAATCATGAGATAAACTTCCTTATGAAGTTAATCTTTCCAAAGAATAATTTGAGCTCCTTATTGTTTGATGGCTAAATTTTTTAAATCACCTAAATTATATCTGGATCGATATGATTGGTGATGATGTGCCTGAATATTCTCTTCTTTGGGTTCAATGAAATACCAAACCTCTACATCTTTTGAATATGAATTGTAGGTGACTCATGTGATCCTTTTGATTCTTTGAAAATATTATAAGATCATCCATGTAGATGATTATGCATTTTCCTATCAATCATTTGAAAGTGTGATCCATGTCACATTGAAAGGTTGATCCTATGTTTATTAGGTTGAATGACATCATCTGATATAAGTTACCCACTTCATAGTGAACAATATCTTCATTCTATCTTCATATTGCACCAATACTTGATTATAGACTAAAAATTCGTCCAAGGAGGACATAATTTTAGAACCACTTACTATTTTTATCACCTCATCTAGAGAAGGCATAGGATAATTATCTTTTTCATAATCCTTGTTCAGATTTTTGAAGTCCACACATAATCTGATCTCACCATTCTTCTTTCTTATTGGGACTAAATTGGCCACCCAAGAATAATGTTGGATTGGGAAGATGATTTTTGCATTTAAAATCTTCTCCACTTCTCTCTAAATGAGGGGCTCCATAATAGGATTGACTAGTCTCTACCTCTGTTTGAATGGTTTATGAACTAGCTTCATACATCTAGGAAATGATTTCCTTATATCAAATAATTAAATCTTTCACTCCCTACCTCTCTTTTAGGGTAAAATTGAGACCAAGTTTAGCATAGCATGGGTTGTGCTCATCTCCTATATTTTCTTTTCTAAAGTTTGATTCATTAACATTTGGCTATATTAACTATTGTGCATGATTATCTATGTCAAATGGTCTTTCCAAAGAGACCCAATTGACTATAATTTGATTGCCTTTGAGATGAATAACACCCTCTTTGTTTGATTCCTATTGGCAGAAGTGATTAATGTCCTTGTTGATGATGATTTGGGATTCAAATTCCCCTGATTTGGTTTAAAAATAAATAATATATTGGTCATCATCAAAGACTTGTAAATTTTCTATGTTATATATAATGGAAGGACACATTACCAATTAAATTGAGAACTTTTTAATCTTAGATTCTTATAATGACTCCATATTTTTAGCAGTAACAAATAATGAATTAATGATCTAATTTTGCTCTCTGGGAAGTGATACTAAGTTGAAAGCTTCAAATATTTCAATCAAGTCCCATACTTTGTGATTTTAGCTTCTCAAATATGACATCTTGTATTGATATTTATTCTTGATTTGTCTGACCACCAGATCTCAGTCATCAAATACTGATATCTACGTCACATTATTCTCGAGTGCAAATTATAATCCTAAAATTAGATCCTCATACTCAACTTTGTTTTTAGTACATGGAAATTGTAATGTGTATGCTACCAAAAAAAAAATTACCTTGTAGATCAACCAAATTTATTCCTACAACTGATCCCTACTTGGATCTAACACCATCAAAGTGTAGAGCCCATAGCTGATTAGAACCTTTAGGTTTTGGCTTCTATACTTGAATCTCAGTAGTAAAAGTATAAATACCAAGGTTGGGAGACTCATACTTTACCTCTTCATTATTGATTTTATAATTCATAATTGGATATTTTATTTTTGGATATCTATCAAATCTAATTTGATTTGAAACTCCTCTTCATGGCAGCCATATATGAGAAAAATATATAGAGAGAGATATTCATTGAGTGTTTGGACCAATCCATTCTCATTAGTAGATTGTATCATTTGGGTATGTCCACCACTAAAATATCAATGGTCATTTAAAATATTGGCTTAGATGTCACTTGAATACACACGTTATTTAATTTTCCAACTACTAGGACCACTATCTTGTCTAGTTGTAAAACTATCCTCTTTAAAGGGCTTGGCATCAAACCTTGATTTTGACTTATGGATGTAAGCATGATATTTATATATTCTCTATAATTAAATAAATAGTTATGAAATTTATTTAAAAAATTTGGATAGTTAGTAGGAAGGGTGGAAATTCTAGCTTGCTCTTGTAGATGATGTTAGTATTATATGCTTTTGATTTATTTGTAGATTCTTTTAGTTTTTCCATAGGCATCTTCCCAATAATGGACTTATAGAACAATTATTTTTTTGGTAATCTGACTAACTCATGAAGATTTATATTGGCCTTGATATTATTCATATCCTCAACAATGTTGTATCCTACTTTACTTGGTTATTTACTCTATTTTTTATCATTCACCTTTGAAGGGGGTGGATTATTGTTTGCCTTGGGATTAAGAGGTAACACCATGGTATTTGGAGGAGTCAATTCTATGAGTGGATGATTATTATTTAAAATTTATTTACCTATCTAAAAACTATTAAAAATAATGAACTACATCCATGTTATCCTCCAGATCATTGTCATATTCACCTAGAAAATGAAACTCATGAGTTTCAAAGAACATAGTAGTGTTGAAAGAGCTAGGATCTAGAGGATGATTAGGCAAACTATGCATCTCATCTTGTCTAACCACCTCTCTTTAAAATATTTTGAATGATACACAAAATTCAATGCAATTGATCTCACCATGCTTGGAACTATTATTAATTATACACCAATTGGGAAGATCCAACTCTGCTATGTTGATCTCTAGAAGTTTGTTAGGTTGCTCAATCTTGTTGAATGGTCTATTATATCTCTAGAATCTAGTATTATTATTACCAATTGTGCCAATTGCATTACCCATATTCCTTTCCATATTTAGAAAATCATTACTCAAATTTTGAGTTATCTTCTAAATAGAATCAAGGTTTACCTTGTGGAATCCATAACTTGTAAAATGGCAATGGGAAGTATAGTTATTAGTTTTGATGATAACCATTATCTACCACATGATTTTTTAAGTAGCCAAATTTTGGATATGTTTCTATGTTAGTGGATTTAGTGTGTATAATCTATTCTAATTGAATGTTAGGACATTATACCTTACATGTGGAACTAGACTTAGTGTTGAAAAACCATTGTTGACATTGGGGGATCTAAGCATCTAAGGATTGAGCTACCTATCTATGGGGATAGCCTCTTTGAATGGTAATGCCAAAGTGTTGGTTGTAATTGATCTTCTTAAGAACATGATAGTGATAGGGTCTAAGGAATTTTTGTATATTTATAATTATAATACCTCAATTTTATATCTTTGGATCAACCAATTATACATATTTTAACATCTTATGTTGAAATCATATATGGGATCATTAAGTTCTCTCTTCATACTAGTGAAGTGCTAGTATACCTAATCAATATTAGTGACCTATCCCAATTATGCAATAAAATTTTCTTGAAATTCATCCCAAGAAGTGATAGAATTTTTTGTTAGATTTAAATACTAATCATAAGCAGCATCCATCAAATTAAAAGGGAATAATATACATACAACATCCTCATCTATGACATTCATTAGTCTTAAAACAACTTTAACTAATTTGATATATTCTTTTACTATCCTTATTCTTGAAGGAGAAAAGGATGGAAAGTAATTTTTAGGATTTTGAGGAAAATCATCCAATCTCTTGGCATATGGATAGTATATCCAACTAACTAGGGTTGTTTTTGAGCTATTGGTTGATTAATAGGTAAAGGGTTCCTTAAGAGTAAGGGGTTCCCTAATGGAGGGGGATTGTTATAAACTAGGGATGCTTACATAGTTCTAGGTCTCCCATGATTTGTCAAGGGTGAGACTAATAAACCAACCTAGGAATTAGATCTGGTCACTCTCTTGGGTGACTCCAATACAACTCTATGCAAAGGATAACTACTAATATCATGGGTTTTGGCCCTCTTTATAGCATAAGTTAACTGTTGATGTAGGTTTTATACACACCAAAGCCATAATGAGGTAGCCTCTAACATTTTAGGATCTCAATGGAGGTAAAATACACTATAGGGCAAAAATTATAGGTATGTAGTCTATTTTAACCTATTGATGGAATAGTAGGTAAGGCACATAGGTTGTTAACAAGGATTTTTGGATGGAGGCATGGTTCTTAATAGGGGTAGTGGATATCTATGTGAGTGGATGGGTGGCTAGTTGATAATATAAAATGGTTAGATCTCAAAACAAACTCAAAAAGGAAAGGACAACCTCCTGTGATTTGTCAAGGGTGAGACTAAAAAACCAACCTAGGAATTAGATCTGGTCACTCTCTTGGGTGACTCCCATACAACTCTATGCAAAGGATAACTACTAATATCATGGGTGTTGGCCCTCTTTCTAGCATAAGTTAACTATTGATGTAGGTTTTATACACACCACAACCATAATGAGGTAGCCTCTAACATTTTAGGATCTTAATGGAGGTAAACTCCACTCGAGGGCAAAAATTATAGGTATGTAGTCTATTTTAACCTATTGATGGAAGAGTAGGTAAGGCACATAGGTTGTTAACAAGGCTTTTTGGATGGAGGCATGGTTCTTAATAGGGGTAGTGGATATCTATGTGAGTGGATGGGTGACTAGTTGATAATATAGAATGGTTAGATCTCAAAACAAACTCAAAATGGAAAGGATAACCTCCTGTGATTTGTCAAGGGTGAGACTAATAAACCAACCTAGGAATTAGATCTGGTCACTCTCTTGGGTGACTCCCATACAACTCTATGCAAAGGATAAATACTAATATCATGGGTGTTGGCCCTCTTTCTAGCATAAGTTAACTGTTGATGTAGGTTTTATACACACCACAACCATAATGAGGTAGCCTCTAACGTTTTAGGATCTTAATGGAGGTAAACTCCACTCAAGGGCAAAAATTATAGGTATGTAGTCTATTTTAACCTATTGATGGAATAGTAGGTAAGGCATGTAGGTTGTTAACAAAGCTTTTTGGATGGAGGCATGGTTCTTAATAGGGGTAGTGGATATCTATGTCAGTGGATGGGTGGCTAGTTGATAATATAGAATGGTTAGATCTCAATACAAACTCAAAAAGGAAAGGAAAGGTAAGCTATAAAATAAACCTTCTATGATTTTTAGGAACTACTTCCCTAGCTAGTTTCTAAAAGGACAAGTGCTCTCAGAACCTATGCCTATTGCTAGAAACAATTGTGCACATAGAGTCAAACATGGATAATAATTCTAAGGAAATAATGATGTAAGAAATTCACAAGACTCAGACAAAGGTTGATCCTTTTAGGGAAATTGTTACACACCCTTAATTAGGAGATTATAACTCAGGCTAGCGAAGTATCTAAGATAGTTATTGCACACACATAGAAAACTACATCCAAAAAGCACTCATGCACAATAAAAATTATGAATCATTTTTAACTTGAATATATTTACCAATATTTCAATAGCTATTAAATATCTAAATATTATTATATAAATTAAAATAATCAAGAATCCATTCATATATTTTTTAGACTAAAGATTATTAAAACATACAACCAATGAAAGTAACAACTAATTACATAGAAATTGGAAAGAAAATACACAAACACATTAATTGATGATCAAACTTGATGTTTCTCCTGTATTGAAATTTTTTTTGACCAAAATCCAAGATGAATTACAATTATTTATATAGACTTGGGGAAGGGGTCACCTCATCCTCCAAGTTCATGCAAGGTCATTACATGTGATAATTAGAACATGAGTTCTAACTATGGTCCAAAACTATATAAGAGTCAACTTATAATTATCTATTTAAAATATCCTTTGCCAATGTTATACAATATGTACATGTGCAAAAAGATGGAGGCAATTTTTAACAATTATAGATCAAATTACATGTAACTTTTAGAATATGCACCATTTATAAAAAACTACACGACTCCTTTTATAGGTTGTGAGAATAGCCTATTGATATGTTACATTAACTACCTTCAAATGGAACTCTAACATATACATAAAGTCCCTGTAAAACCTGATTTTGATGCTGCTCTTCAGTAGGTTTCAGGACTGCTTTTCCTGGTGGTTGTTAATGCTTTATCTTTTTTGATTCTATTAAAGGGTTTCCGGGTCCCTTCAAAACCTACTTTTACCATAATCTAAAACATATACATAAGTACCAAAATCACTTTACCAATGTTTTAGAACTAGTACCACTACTGTTAGCCATGACTAATCAGAACTATGCATTACATGCTCACCCATGATAAATACATATGGATCTTCACTTTTATATTCATTATTTAGATTAATATATTCATGTTCATACTCTAGCTTAACTATGAGACCCAATGTATGTCAATAAATATATCTCAAATGTCCAAAGATCTAAGTATTTTGCCCATAATGCCCAAATAGCTTTTGAAATGTGACATGTGTCAACACCTGATTGAGTCCAGGATCTTTGAAAAGTCCACCAAGGACTTCCACCATCAATCCATTACTTGAATATTTTATCCTAAGGTTTTATTATTAATAAAATATGATTTGGGCCTAGGCTAAAATATTAAATTAAACTCAAAACATAATGAAATGCTCTGTAATCAAAGGTACCACTTAGCAATCTAGTATTTGTTTTGAGACAATTGTTATGGGAGAATTATTATAGGCTTTCTATTGTTAGGACCCTAATTTTTTTGGATAAAATGTCTAAGACACAATGTCTAAATGAATGCTTGAAGGTCTAATCAAAAAATTACCAAAGGGCATGATGTTTCAAACATTTTGTCTAAAGGAATTGACTGAAGGGTAAAAGGGATAGAAAAAAATCCTAAAAAAGTTGGTTGAAGGGAAAAAGGCCCAAGACAAAAGTCCCAAAGGGTAAGTGGTCACTTCAAAAAATGCTAAAATGTCACTTTTAAAATGTCTGAAGGGTAAGTGGCCACTTCAAAAATGCCTAAAGGTCACTTTAAAAATGTCTAAAGGGTAAATGGCCACGTTAAAAATGTTGAAAGGTCACTTTAAAAATGCTTGAAGGGTATGTACCCTTAGGGTAATTGTTTCAAAAATTTTACATCTGATAAAATGTCCAAGATAAAAAGTCTAAAGGAATTGGCCTGGGGAAAAAATCCCAGGACAAAGTCCTGAAGGGCATGTTCAAAAGGGTTGAAGGGTCTACTTCATAGGGTACATTTTGATGGAAAAAGACCCATACAAAATTCTTGAAGGTTAACCATAAAATTCTTCAAGGGCACTTTCAAAAGGCTGAAGGGTATGTTCAAAAAATACAAAGGAATATGTGTCCTTGATGAAACTTTTGAACGGTAAGTTAGAGGTAAAGGTTCATTTCAAAAGTCTCAAAAGAATTCCATTATGGGAATTATTTTTGACAAAATTTCAACAATAATTCTCCCAAAAACCCAATTCTCTTCGATAAAACATCCAAAGGAATTTAGTTGGCTTGAGGAAAGTGTCTCATACAAAATGTTTGAAGGAAAAGTTCAAAAAGGTAAAGGTGTGGGAGAAAGTCCCAAAGGATACGTGCAAGACAAAAGTATTGAAGGATAGGTGTGGGATAAAAGTCCTGAAAGATAGGTGTAGAGGGTTTGAAGGGTAATTATAAAAGGTTTGAAGGAATTTTATCATGAAAAAAGGATGCAACAAAAAGGCTGAAGGACATTTTGCACAAATCCCAAAGGGTAGGTTCAGAAGGTTAAAGGGAATTTCAAAATTTTCAAAGGTAAATTTAAAAATGATAAAGGGTACTTTCTATTTGATGACAATACAAAGGGTCTAAATCATAAGACATTCTTCTAGGACAAAATTCCTAAAGGGCAATCTCAAAAATGTTGAAATGCATTATCTCTCAGATAAAATGGTTGAAGGAAGGTTTAAAGGGGCTGAAGGGAAATTCTATCAAGAAAAGTGTATCAACAAGATTATCTACAATAATAAGTTTAATTCAGGGAAATTTTTTCAATAGATTTTTTGGGGTGAAAATGCTATAAAGAGCCAATTATATCAAACAAAATAAGCTCAAAGGCCAATTCATGCAGAACAAAATTTTTGAAGAGAAAAACCAAAAAACATAAGTTTAAAAACATAAATCTTGATAAAGATTCTCAAATATTACCAATGTTACTCTGTTAAATCCAAAAATCAATCTTTTCCCAGATTTTACATAAACATGTAGAAGAGAGGGTTCAAAATCAAGACAATATTTTGAAAAAGTGGGTCTCCATTTCCTTATAAAAAAGGGGGTGTGTTAGGTACAAAAAACTAGGCTTCAAGACCTAAAATTTGGCATGTATGTTGGTGATAGGCTAGGTAAAGTGAATCACATGATTTTTGGTGTTTCACATAAAGTAAAAATCAATCTTCTAGGCAAGGAGGCCTAATTAAGGCCTAATTAGGAGAAGAGAACAATAGAAAAAAGATACTTCCACTCAATCTCAAGACCTAAAGCTTGGCATGAAGTTTTAAATCCATATTGGGTCCTAAAATATGTCCATAGTTTATCATTACCATTCGTGAAATATCTTACACAAGGAGGCTTGCATAATTTTAGGGCTACAAGGAAAAGAGGCTTAATGAGAGCTTAAGGAACAAAATGGAGTATTGAGAGTCATTCCATGAAAAAATAGATTGAATAAGGCCTAATAGTCTATTTTAAATCATTTATGGTGAGAGCATGCCTTGATGATTTTGAAGCTAAGTTTTGAGCCATTCAAACAAGGCTAGGTATGGTAGATGAAGGGCTTTTAAGACACCTAATCATATGAATGATGATTTCCATTGAAATTTCAGATCAAGGGAATTTATCAATGAAAACAAGGTGCCAAATGAGAATGTATGAAGGCATTCATGGTGAATTGATGATGAAATGGTCCATGTGTCACTTCTCTTATGCAAAAAAGGGTAGTTTTGAAGATGTACACTTATTGAAGTGCTTCTTATTATGTTGCCTTGGGAAGTTCATATGTTGATGAGATAAAATCTATTTCATGTGGCATTTTCTCCTTAGGCTTATGCTCTACTTTAAATTTTGATTTTTCATTAACTAATGTAGGTCTAGAGGATTCACCATTGATTAGATGATATTGTATGGGTCCTAACTGACATATATCATCCATTTTATGATTTATTTCTAATCTTGACTCAGGATTCAAGTTTTGTTCCTTAAAACTCCTAGTCACTTAAAATTAAGATGACACCTTGGTGTAAATAGGGTCAAAGACACTAGTCTCATGATCATAGGATACATCGAGAATTCCTTTATTCTTCAAATGTTCTTTGAATTTTCCATATGTATCCCACTATTTAGGCTCATCAATTCTCAAGTTGAAAGATTATCTATGGTTGGATTTAGCTTCAATATTGTCCCACTATTTGAAAAAAAATCTTTCCAATTATCATTGGGAAGTTAACGATAAATCCATTTCTTTTGGTCTTACAAAGACGATTGATGCCATGGAATAGTTAATATATAACTTCCTGATCAACTAACTTCTTTGAAACATGAATAGGTATCATGAGAGGATAAATTTGTGTTCCCTCAACCCTTATAATAGTTCATTATGGATGTATTCATATATCACCCATAGATTCAATATATTTTTTGATTGGTGGGCTAATTCTTGACATTGGAATGCCGATTATGGATTTACTTAGGGCAGGATAGATGAAATCACATATAAATTGAATGTGATCTCTATATTTTTAGATGTGAATCTTGGAGTAATATTTGGAGACTATTTGTGTCCCATTTGGTAACCATTCCCTCTAGTTTGGGATTTTTGTAGTAGCACATAAAGCATCTAGGAGATATGACATCATGAAAAATTGTGTTTTCTTTTTATGCCTAATTCTAAATATCTACCTACTCAATGACATGATTATTATTTCACCTATATGGGGTATAGTTGCCTTTTCAACCACAAAATAAACTATGGGTACCCATATTAGATTTGCATATGTAGTGGTTGCATTTCCACATAACCTATTCAACATAATCATTATCATTTTGACCCCAAGTTTGAATTGGATAATATGAATGTTTTGGTTAAATTTTAAAAAGACTTGGTTTATAAAATCTAGCCACATTTCAAGGGTGTCCATAAAATTATTCTCTTTCACCCAATAATTGATTGAAGTTAGGACAATTTGGGGTTTTGGCAACTTATAATATAACTCAAATGCAATAGCAAAAATATAATCAACCGTTCACAAATTTTGCTCATTAACAATCATACCCTTATCTATCTTAGTTTACTTGAAAATAGGAACAAGAATGTCAATGTAGTGGAGTAAATTAGGTTTTGTTACTACGTAATGAAGGTTGGTCATTTGAATTTCAACTATATCATCATACAGTCTCTTGGTTGAGAGATTTTTATCCTCTTCATAGGTGATTCATGGTTGATTATCGATCTTCCTAAATAATTTCAACTAATTATTGTCTCTAGTGTTAAGGTAAAAGCATTAAAATTGATATCCTTGAAAATATGAACTTCATCATTTATTGTCAAGTACAGTTCTATATCTTCCTTTAAAATAGTCTTTTGAGCCACCATTGTTAAGAATTTTATCAAATTATTCATAAGTGGACTACAACTCAGATCTTAATTGAATTATCTTAGGGTGGTTAATAAACTTAATTCTCTTTGGCTCTATTACAATGATAGTAGGGACAAACTAGGGTTTTCATACAATTAGGTATTTTTGGAGTTTCATACAGAGCTTAAATGGTGGAAATTAAGTTTAAAATTATGAGATTTGTGCTTTATATTTTAATTTGATTGCTTATTTATACCTTACATATCTATGGTTCCATAAGATCTTTTGAATTGAATTGTCTTGCCTATGTGGTTTCACCATGTAATATTATTAATTAATTTCAAAATGTGACCATTTGTCCTTTTTATGACACATGTCAACACTTCACATATTACTGGAACTAGATTAAATAGGCTTCTTTGATCTTGAAACGAGTCTTCTAGATTTGACTTATCATGGACCATATATCTTCAAATAATAATCCCAAGAGTGTGCTATGTGGAATATCCATGAGATTTTTATAATTATTGCAAGCACACACTATTATTTAATGCCATTGTGCCATGTGGTATCTTCTCATTAGATCTAAGCTTATTGAAAATTCCATGCTTCACTTACCATTGATTGTGATATGAGAGATTAAATGACATTGGTTGATCTAAATTTGGTTAACCATGGTTATGACATGTATCATTACCACATTTATTATGAGCTCTTTAATAATTCAATTTTATCTTGCACCATTTGAACTTTTTCATAGATCAATGTGCAACATTAATTATGACTTGTTTGTTGTTTGTTAGGCCAAATGCGAACTATTGATTTTATTTACATGGATCAATGTGTAACACTAATTATGATCCATGAAGTTGAATGCGATTGGTTACTCTTCTTCCATTTTAGGATGCTTGACTTTATTGACTTTTTCCCACAACATTAGATCTATTTTTCATGGATTGACATACATTTTTGATCTCAATCCACTTGACTCTATTCCATACATTATGATTGTGACACTTGTCATTGCCACATTTTTTCTTTGAGCTTTGACAAGTTGACCAAAGTGGATGCCTACACACTATAGATTTTCCCTTCAAGCTCTAAGATTTTGCCACTTGGCATCCTCATGTTAATCCTATGGTAATGAAAATAAACAAGTTGGGGCTCATGTAATATAAGGAACTTAGGATAATTTTTTGGACTAAGGTTTCAATTATATTAATAAATACAATTAAAATTTTATGATAAATTTTTTAATTCAAGTTTAAAAACATAATAAAGTGCTCCTGTATTTAATTAGTGTAGGTGGATGATAAAATAAACTAGGGGTTTTGGGGAAATATAGAGAACTTAGGATAAATTTTTTTACCCTAAGGTTTTGGTTGTGTTAATAAACATGATTAGAACCTAAAACTTTAGACTAAGTCTATGACATAATTAAATTTTCCTACACAAATTAAGTCCTGCATAAATTTGAATTCAATTCAAAAGGGCTTAGGGTAAATAATTGGACTAAGGGTTTTTGGATATTCAAATTTAAATTCAATTAATTGATTTAAAGACCAAGATTTAATAAATGGGGTTAAGTTATCATTAAAGTAAAAAACCCTAAAAATATGTTCACATAATTGGGACTTCATTCAACCTACAACCTGGAAATATAAGAAGTAACCATCAACAACATTTGGTGGAGTAAAATAAGGATCATATGTAAACATGTCAAACAACCACTGGTGTGGGTGATCTTAAAATAAAGGTAATGTGCTAACATGCTAATGGAAATTTGATCAAGTGGAAAATCCAATCCTTAGTAAATATTTTCAAGATTTTAAATAAGGGTCCCCATTTTTCAAAAAATGAGGTATGTTGACCTCAACAAATGGTGAATTTTAGGGAAAACATTGGCAAATTATAGAACTCAAATACTGTTTGAAATAATAACTAGAATACTCATTTCATATGATTATGTACCATTATTAAGATCAATTAATGATCAAAATAAGTCTTACATATGTATAATTAGGCTCAAACATCAAAATGTAGTCATGTTATGTGTGTGTGTGTTTTAATCCTTAATTATTTTCCCTAGGACTTAGAGAATGACTTCTAGTTTTCATGACCTTGATCATTAACATTGACTTGTATCATATTTTATATTTTCATTAATAATCATGTTTTATAAATATGGAAGGCTTGGGCATTACTTTGCTACCAACCAGGCATCCATATCCCCCTACATAGACACCTTTGGCTCCACTCTAGGCCTAGCTCCACTGCTAGCCAAACATCTATAGCCCTGATGGAGGTTAACCAAATCACCTTTGCTCAAAAATATTTTATTTTTGTATTTATCACATATATTTTAGTTTTCCAACAAAGGTTGTGAACTAGAATTTAGCCAAGTTTTGATATTTTGTTAGATGTTTAAACTTTAGACAATCATCCTTGGTCATTACTTCCTCCTAGGCTCATTACTTCCTCCTAGGCTCATTAATTCCTCCTAGGCAATAATGTTCCTTATGTGTTAACATGACTTTGTCCCAATAATTCAAAATTTAACTCAACATGTGAAATCCTCATCAAAACTAAATTTATATCAAAATAAGGCTTAAGATTTTAAGGAACAATTGATCTAGTTACCAATCCTTACCACTTTCTACAAATCCTAACATCAAGATCACATTTATAGAATCCATGACCAACCATTGGTTAAAAGTCATACCTGCATTATTGATTTGTTGACCTTTGAGTAACTATATGCATTGGAGATTGATGATTGTCTTGAAAAGCCTTATTAAAAGTAGGGAACCAAATAAAAGGAAAGGAAACACACATCAAGCAAACAAACAGTAAGTAAATAAATATTTACATGCACTATGTAAAAATAAGGAACAAGAAATGAAACTAATATAAGCCTACCTACACTAACTTTAATTAGTCTTACAAGTTATTCCATGTAGACTTGAGGCGGGGTAGCATAGAAGTAATGCTTGAGGTATTTCCAATTTTTTGCCAAAGTAAAATTTTCTCCCTATAAGTCCTTGAGATTGAAGCTGTTATCTCCTAGTATTTATACATTTTGATAGGGGCAATCCACAAAGGTGTGAATTTTCCATGCTTTCTCTTAGGCTCAAATGCTTTGTCCTAAAGAAGAACTAAGTCTCCTTGCCTAAACAACGTAATTTTGGAATGTTTATCAAACCATCTCTTCACTGTGGGTTGGTTTCTACTAAAGCTATAAAAATCCTCTTCTCGATTATCCTCCATTTTAATAATGTAAAGTACCCTCAAACTTTCAAATTCCTAATCTTCCTCAATGTACTCTTGCATAAACTTATAGGTTGAAAGCTTGAGAGTGATGGGAAATATAGGTTCTTAACCATATACAATTAGAAATGGTGACACATTTAGTTCTTGTTTAAATCTAGTTATGTCTACCCAAAGGGTATACTTGAGTAACTTGTGGCATGTTCGTGGTTTATCAACACCATACCTCCTGATAACTTTCATAAAATTTTTGTTAGTTGAATTTGACACTCCATTAACTTGAGGGTAATGGTTTGATAAAAAATTGAGAACAATGTTATTATCATATACCCAATCAATCATCTCAATGGATATAAATGCAAATACATTATCACAAACTAGAGATACTAGTGTTCTAAATATTATACACATGTTCTCCTCTAAGAATTTTATCACATCTTCTATCCTGCATTAGTTTTTTACCACTAATTTGTCCATTTGGGGCAATAATCAATAACAGTGAGGACATATTTATGTCTATCTAAAGAATTAGGGTTGATGATGCCCATAAAATCTAATCCCCACTGAGAAAAAGGTTTATTAATCATAACTAGTTTCAGTGACATGGCTACTTTTGGCTCTTTAGTGTTGAATATCTGGCACTGATGACATTATCTCACATGTTTTTGAGAATATTTGAAGATTGAAGGCCAATAATAACTAGTCTTAAGGATCTTATGTGTTTTCCTTCTAGATGGGTGTCCACTTCTAAGGTTTTCATGAAAGGTACTCAAGATTTTTGATGCATCCTCTTTAGAAACACACCTTAAGTATATACATTCATAATTATTCCTAAAAATTAATCCATACTTGATCAAGAAACGTACTACTTTAACCCTTAAATCTCTTTTTTTCTTCCTACTCAACCCTATAGGACAAGTAACATTGATTAGCAAATGAAAAATTTAATCATACCAATCATTGGGTTAAAAACTCTATTACTCCACCTACATGACACTCAATTTGGGGTTGGTGTTAGTAATTAATTGAATTAATACTTGACATCATACCAGTTTGGTAATCTTAATTTTTAGATCATATTATTGAAGTATAAACATCCATTTACCTCTCCTTTCTCCTAATTCAATTATCGAAGCATGAGCTTAGTGGCAGGTTTTGGTAGTATTGAATGCACCTTATTCCTAAGAATGTAGTGCCTAGATTTATTAACTAAATTAAATAAATAACATGCCCAATTGTCAATTAGAAAATATTTAAACTCATAATTTTAAAAATTGGTAATCTTAAAAGCAATATGATGATCACATCCATCTATTTTTTGAGTTAGAACAACTATAATTATATGATCAAAAGCAAAGGATAAAAGATAGATTTTTTTTGAAAAAATAGGACTTATCAAGCACTGATGCCTAAATTATTTCTTCTTTTATGTCATTAAAGGATTTTATTTTCTCTTCATTCCATGTGATCTTGGCATCTTTCTTCAACATGTCATTTAGTGGTCTCACAATTTCTGCAAAACTAGAAATAAAATTTCTCACAAAGTTGATTTTCCAAAAGAAAGATTTCAATTATTTTCTACTACTAGGGGGTTATATCTTTGATATAACATCTAATATATAAGGTTATATATAGATACCCTCTTTATTTATAACATGTCCTAATAATTTTCCCTCAATAACATAAACAATGCATTTTTTAGGATTGAGAGAAATTCCATACCTCCTACATCATTCAAATACCTATTGCAAGTGCATAATTGGTCCTCCCTATTTTTCAAAAATATAAAAAGGTAATTCATGTAAAAGATAATTCACTTACCTATCAGCCCTTGGAAAGCATGGCCCATATCTCTTTGAAAGGTTGTACCTGCATTATTTATCCCAAATGGCATATTTTTTGTAGGCAAAAGTGCCCCACTTAGTTGTGAATGTAGTCTTTAATTTAGCTTCCTTATTCATAAGAATTTGGTTATAACCTGAAAAACCATCAAGAAAAGTCATCATTGTAGAACCACTAACAATTTGAATAATTTGGTCAAGAGAAGGCAAAGGATAGTTGTCTTTTTCAAAAGTTCTATTTAGATTTCTAAACTCTATGCACAATCTAATTTCCCCTTTCTTCTTCTTGACTGGTACTAAGTTAGCTACCCAAGTGGGGTGTGTAATGGGAAACACTATTTTTGCATCCAACAACTTGTTGACCTCTCTGTATATCATGGTTCTAAGATTGAGTTAACTAGTCTTTGTTTTTGCCTAAAAGGCTTACAATTTTCCTTTAATGATATGGTATGGGTTATTACTATAGGATCTAAGATCTTGAAGTACTCATAAGATCATGATATAACATCTCTATACCTATCCAAAAATTCTTTAGCTTTTCTCAACTCTTTATTAGTGCAGGTTGTACCAATATTGACTAGTTAGGGTTGACCTTATATTCGTAGGTCAATTATATTATAATCTTTTCCATTTACCTTGGGAACTTTGATAGTTTCAATTAGTTTATCTATGCCAAATAATATTTATAAAGTAATCATTCATTTGGTAATTTTATTGTCACTTAATTTCACAATCTTGTTGTCAATGGTTCCTTCATCAAAAACATTTTCATTGACCTCATCAATGATGTGGGACTCACATACTCTCTGACTATTCATGAAGTCTAAAATTTGTTTGTCATCACTAAATACTTATAAATGGTTAATATTATCATGGATTGAGTGATATGGAAATAACTCAGTAATAAGCTTTCCATGTTTAGAGTGTTGATTAAGCATGAGATTGGCTATGGCTAAGACTAGCTCATTAGTAGGATTTTTCTCTTCCCTAGGAATTGAGATAATGTTAAAAATATCAAAGTATTCTATCAATTCCCATACTCTAAAATTATACTTCTTAATATATGAAAATTTTCATTGATACTTACTTCTAACATGTTTAATGACTAGATTAGAGTCACCATACACTATCAGTTCTTTGACCTTATGCTTGATGGAAAATTATAATCCTAAGATTAGATCCTCATACTCTGCCAAGTTATTAGTGCATGAAAACTAAAGTCTATAATAATTACTAAATATTTCCTAATGGGATTAATTAAAATAATTCCTACTCTAGATCTAGACTTACATCTATCACCATCAAAATATAATTTACATATTCCAAGCATAACACGAGGATCCTTAGAGTCACATACCTTAGAGGTGTCAAGAGTGTAAACTCCTAACTCAAAATTTACCATATTGACTCTTTCATTTTAAGCATTGTACTTAGTGATCATATTTTTCATCTTGGGATATCTTTGAATACAAATATGATTTAGAACGTCCTTCCATGGAAGCCACATATGTGAACAGTTAGTAGACATGTAACAATTCAAAGACTTGATCTAATCTCTACTGAGTAGCATCTCATAAGCATCAAGAATATTCACTACTTGGATGTCTATAAAATATTGTATCCATGGATTAGCTACAAGCTACATGTGAACATTTAACAATTCTCCAATTACTTTCACCCTTGACTTATCTAATTGAGTAACGACCCTATTAGATTTTATTGGAGTTAAACCAAACTATTCAAAATTACCTTTAGGAAAGATGTTAGTAGATGCACCTGAGTCTAACAAATAGTTATTCAAATTATTACCAAACATTTTAACTATTATCAAGATGTTTGTCTTCCCTTACTTTGTTTCCTCAACCTATGATTCTTCATCATCTAACACATAAACTATTTATAACATCTTAAGTGCATCATTTATAGATTCATTAGGATATAATGATGTCATGTGGACCTCTTATTGATGTGTTTATTATTATATTTCCTTGGGAATTTCATAAGTTGATGAGCTATAAGATATTTCATGTGGAATTTTCTCCTCGAGCCTTTGATCCACTTGAAATTCTAATTGTGCATTAACTGATGGAGGTCTAAAGGATTTACCAATGATCAGATGATATCATCTGGGTCCCAATTACCATATATAATCCATTTTATGATTTATTTATAATCTTAACTCAGGATTCAAGTTGTGTTCATTCAATATCATAGTCACTTAAAAGTATGATGATGCCTTGGTGTAAATAGGGTCAAAGATACTAGGCTGATGATCATAAGGTACATTGAGAATTATTTTATTTTTCAAATGTTTTTTGACTTTTCCATAGGGATCCCACTATTTAAGCTTACCAATTTTCAAGTTAAAATATGATCTATTCTTGTATACAACTTTAATATTGTCCCACTATTTGAATATAGTATTTCCAATTGTCATTGGGAAGTTGAGGATCAATCCTTTTCTTTTGGCCTTGTAGAGACCATTAATGCCATGAAATAGTGATATGCAACTTCCTGTGTAGCTAACTTGTATAGAATATGAATAGGTAGCCTAAGAGGAGATATTTTTTCCCTCAACCCTTATAATAGTTCATTCTATATATAACCATATATCACCCATAACTTCAATACATTTTCTAATCAGTGGGTTGATTCATGACATTGAAATTCTAGTTATGGCTTCACTTAAGACATGGTAGATGTATTCACATATAAATTAAATATGATATCTATATTTGTATATATGAATCTTGGAGTAATATTTGGAGACTATTTGTGTCATATTTGGTGACCATTCCCTCTAGTTTGGGATTTTTGTAGTGGCACATAAAGCATCTATGAGATATGACATCATGAAAAATTAGGTTTTCTTTTTGTGCCTAATTATAAATATCTACCTACGTAATGAGATGCTTATTATTTCACCTAGAGGGGGTAAAATTTCCCTTTCAACAAAAAAATAGACTATGGGTACCCATATTGGATCTACATATGTAGTGGTTGCATTTTTGCATAACCTGTTCAACAGTCATTATCATTCTGACCCCAGATCTGAATTGGCTAATAAGAATGTTTTTGTTAAAGTATAAAAAGACTTGGTTTCTAAAATCTATCCACATGGAAAGGGTGCTGATCAAATTACTCTCTTTGGCCTAGGAATTGATTGAAGTTAGGTAAATTTAGGGTTTTTACAACTTATAATATGACTTAAATGAAATAGAAAAAATATAAGAAACCTTTCTCAAATTATTCTCCTTAACTATCATACCCTTATCTATCTTAGTTTCCTTTAAAATAAGATCAAGAAAGTTAATATAGTGGAGTACCACAAGCTTTTCTACTGCGTAATGAAGGTTGGTCATTTGAATTGCAAATATATCATCATATAGTCTCTTGGTCAAGAGATTTTTATCCTCTTCCTAGGTGATGGATTTTTGATTCTCGATCATCTTGAATAATTTTGACCAATTAATTTCTCTAGTATTGAAGGTAGAATCAGAGAACTTGTTATCCTTGAAAATACAACCTTCAAAATCTATTATCAAGTATAGTTCTACATCTTCCTTGAAATAGTTGTTCGAGCCACCATTGCTATGAATTTTATCAAATTGTTCACTAGTGGACTGTAACTCAGATCTTGATTGAATTATCTTAATGAAAATGATAAATTCAATTCTCCTTGGCTTGATTACAATGACAATAAGGACAAACTAGATTTTTCATATAGTTAAGGCTTTCTAAATTTTTATGTAGAGCTTTAATGGTGGCCATTGAGTTCAAACTTATGATATTTATGCCTTAGATTTTTATCAAATTTATTATTTATACTTTTCATATCTATGGGTCCATAAGATCTTTTAAAATGATGTTTTTTGCTTATGTGGCTCCACCATGTCATAATGTTGATTAATTTTTAAATTTGACCATTTTTCCTTTTTAGGACACATGTCAACACATCATGAAATCATGGAACTAGATTAAATACACTCTATTGATCTTTAAATGAGCCATATAGATTTGAATTATCATAGACTATCAATGTTTAAATTATCTTCCTAAGAGTGCCATGTGGTAGCTCTATGGGCTTTCTACACTTTTTATGAACACATGCCATTTTTTAACATTGTTGTACCATTATGGTAGCCTCTAATTAGAACTAGGATCATTTAAAAGTCCATTTTTCACTCATCATTGATCATGATCTATGAGATTAAATGCCATTGGTCAATATTTATTTAGTTCACTATAATTGGAACATGTGTCATTATCGCATTCACTCTAGAATCTTTGAAAATTTAGCTTCATCTTGCACCATTGGTCTTCTTTTCATTGATCAATGCACATTGTTGATTGTGATCCGCTTCCTATTTGTCAAGATAAACATAGACTATTGATTTTTTTGCATATATAAATATGTACTATTGATTTTGATATGTGAAGTTGAACGTGATTGGCTATTATACTTCCCTTGTAGGATACTTGACTTTATTGACTTTTCCCCACATTGTTAGATATTTTTTCATGGATCAATGCCAATTGTTAATCTCTATCTACTTGACTATGTTCCATCAATTTTGGTTGTGATAGTTGTCATTACCATGTTCCATCTCTAATATTTGACAAGTTAACCTAAGAGGATGCCCATACACCATAGATCTTCCCTTCGACCTCTGAGATTTAACCACTTGGTATCCTCACGTTATTCGTGTGGTAATGAAAAAAAACAAATTAGGGCTCAGGTAATATAAATAACTTAGGATAAAGTTTTGGACTAAGTTTTTAATTATATTAATAAATATAATTAAAAATTTAGGATAAAACTTTTAAGCTAACTTTTAAAACATAATAAAGTGTTCTTATGTTTAATTAGTCTAGGTGGATGATAAAATAGAATAGGGTTTTCAAGAAATATAGAGAAATTAGGACAAAATTTTTTATCCTAAGGTTTTTGTCATGTTAATAAACATGATTAGAACCTTAGGATAAAATTATATACTAAGTCTATGACATAATTAAATGTTCCCATGCAAATTAAGTCGTGTGTAAATTTCAATTCAATTTAAAAGGGCTTAGGCTAAACAATTAGACTTAGGGTTTCTGGATATTTAAATATGAATTCATTTATTTTATTTAAATATCAAGGTTTAATAAATGGTGTCAAGTTATCATTACAGTATAAAACCTTGAATAATGTTCACATAATTGGGACTTCATTAAACTTGCAACCTAGAAACATAAGAAGAAACCATTAACAATATTTGGTGGAGTATAATAAGGATCATATGTAAACATTTCAAACAAACCACTAGTGTGGATGATCTTCAAATAAAGGTAATGTGATAACATGCTAATGGCAATTTGATCAAGTGGAAAATCCAATCCTTAGTACAAATTTTCAAGATTTCAAATATGGGTCCTTATTTTTTAAAAATCGGGGTATGTTGACCTCAACAATCACGTCAATCCTATACACTTAAAAAATAAATGTCATGGATGTACATTAAACTTATAAACCTTACCATTACTAAAAGTCTTGCATACACTATATTTTTGTGCCTATTAATTATGTCTTAGTTTGACTAATGTTATTATGATGAATAAAATTTTATATCATAATCATAATGATATATAATTTCTTATATTCTATCTCTATAAGTTCTAGACCTATGCTTATTTTCTATCTACTCAAACACTTGCATCCTAGTTAAATGCCTATGTTGATACAAGTGTCTTATCCTGATATAAGTGTCAAGTGCCCTAAAGTCATCCAATTTACAAATGAAAAAAATTCCTATGGTCAATCTAAGTGATTTAATTTGAGATATTCTCCAAAAGGTTTTCTATAAATACACGATCAATCCTCATTCATTCCTCACCTATCACAAACTAAACAACTCATAAGGTAGAATACCAAAAGCATTTAATCAAACATTCAAGTGAGTAAAGCTTCCCTATTTTATCTTATATCCATATTAGTCATTGGGACATAAAATCTATAGGTCTGAAGTAGTAAAGGAGCATCCCATGATCAACATTTTCAAAGTTACAAGGTAGGTCACTCTGTGTACTTATTTATCACACATTACAACCTTATACACACAAGACAATATGTAGGGGAGAATTGAAAAATTATAAGGAACTTTTGTAAGTAGTGGATATGTAGAAAATGTTCATTGACATAGTGGTGTTTTTGGAAACTTGAAATTGTGTACCCACTAACACATTTTTTCCACAACCATTATGAAGATGAAGAACTAGGGTCTTGCTATTTGATAAGGAACAACAATCCATAATCCATATTTGAGCACACTAGAGAGAAAGTGACACAAAACCAAAATATTCTAAGTAGTCACATCCAAATTTAATTAGTATTATATATTGGACACTTGTGTCTAGGTTAGATATAAGTGTTGATGCAAACATCTAAGGTTAATGTAAGTGTCTAAGGTCATAAAAGTGCTTAATCCAAAATATGATGACTACTATAAAATCTAATTATAGTCTTATTCCTTATTGTTATAGATCCAGATCTATATTAACATCATAACTAGGTATCTTATTGTCATTATCATTTTAATAACTATCATATCTATATTTTCTATTTTTATCATATCTGAACATAATAAATTCAGTATATGTTTATTTGAGTTTTAAAATTAATTAGCATACTTTAAATATAGAACGCCATCCTTATGTCATAGGATATCTCTACACATTTAACCCTAGATTCCCTAAATTAGATTTTAGTGTTAAATATAAAGTTGGTTTGAGTGAGTATTAATAATTTTTACATCTAAGTATTTTTTCACGAAAAGTTCTAATGAAACTAATTAATTCTCACATTTTTTGTAAAATTTATATATTCTAATGCAACTGCAAGGGTAAAAATTCCCTATTAATATGTTATAATTAGTTTATTTAATAACCAACAAACTTAAGTGATAATTAATCAAGTAAAAATTCTAGTTTCAACAGGCAGTTCAAAATTTTATTTTTATAATACAAACAAGCTTTTCTTCATTATAATGGTTGAGAGCTAAACATGTTTTAATAACATGCTAACCCTACTCTTTAATATTTCAATATTTAAATAAATACATTCCTAAAATAAGGAGTAACAAATATATTTATAATCAATCATGGAAATTAAGCATTAATGTAAAAATGAGACTTGCCTCTCTCTAAGATTTCAAGTGAACTTTCCACCATTCTTCCCCTTCGAAGTTCCTCCCTCCAACAAGCTCTGAATAATGAATGGTCCACCCAAAATGAGATATTGGTGTAAAATAAAATATAAATTTATTATACACATCTCCACCATATTTAATTAATGGGGGGAGTACCCTCCTAACAAAATCCTTTACTTCTTATTACACACCCATGATTTTCCTTACCATGTCCATGTGGGTTTACTTGTACAAGAAAACCCATTCTTAAAAATTTATTAAAAAAAATTGAACTTCATTAAAGTCCCATACATTTATTACATCATTATTAAATTATATTACATGTACATGTGGTTTTGATTACAAAAGTAAACCCACTTTATTATACACATATTTGATACCTTAAATATCCACATTGGTTTTTTACAATCTATTTATTTTTTATTACAAATTTCTTTACACATGTCAACTAGTTACATAATCCCACAAAATTATAGATGCTAAAATATAATTCATATAACATCTTAGTCTTGTATACTTGAAAAATACCTCTCAAGTCTCTACCCTTTAGTTCTATACCTTAATACTATAAAAAAGGATCACATTCACCATATCACTATGCCTAATTGCTTATATAATGGTCTTAACCTATCATTTATGATGACTCAAATATCCAAACTATACATAGAGCTTGAAACCTGATGTATATATTTCAATATCAATTTAGATCCTTAGTAGCTTCCTATTCTACTGTACACTTTCATCCCACATAAGGACACTTGCATTGATGCAAGTGTCCATGTTATTATAAAGTTTTCATTCCTATAAACTCATCTAGTTTTAAATATTTTTAATCTTATGGGTCAGACTATTTGTTTTATTTAATCCTTTTGTGAGATATTTTAAAAAGGTGTGGTAAAAATACAAACCTAAGCCTAATAATTACCCATTTAACAAATTACAAGAAATCACCTATTCAAGCTCAATTAATTAATTATAAAACTATGTTATACTATCCTAATATTTTCTATATTCACACCAGTCATAGGAGTAGTCATAATAAAAGTATGAAGCACTCAAAGAATATTATATGATAATTATTTTTAAAATAATAAGTTATTTAATTACATGACTTTACATATAGCATATTTCACCCTTGTGCACACACAAGAAAACACCTAAGGGAGAAATACATATGTATGATACCCTCATTGGAGTATTGAATATGTAGGAAGTGTTCATTTGTAGAGGGATCCTTGAGTTCAGTTTGACACTATGATCCCACTAACGCATTTTTGGCATTGTATAAATACTTTAGGTAAAGAAATAGGGTTTAATACTTAAATAATAATTGATTACATATGCATAATAATTAAATATATTAGTATAAAGGTGACATAAAACCCAAAAGGCTTTGGGTGGTCATTCTACATTATAGTGAATATTATTTATCATATATTTACATTAGAATATAGAAACCTATGTTGATGCAAGTGTCCCAAGGTTAATGAAAGTGTCTAGGCCTCTAGAAATAGTATTTCTAGATTCTGACAACTAGATCCCAATCTTGTCCTTACCTATTTCCATCTCTACAATTATTATATATTCCTGTGTGTTTTCATAAAGGTTAAATATTATCTCTTCCTAGTGATTATGAAATCAAAGTTAATATTTTGAATACAATTTATATATTTAACATAGCTCAATATTTTATTTTAAAATATTCATTTATTTGAGTTTTCAATTAATTGGCCTACTTTAAAATAGTTTTATTCATCCTTATGCATAATTTATTCTACCCCTTTAACCCTAAACCAAACTTATATTTAAAAATTGTAAATTTTTTGGTGAAGCCAATGGGAAACGAAACCTATTTCCTAGAAAAATCTTAAGTATGTATCAAACACACCAACTGCATCTACTATGGATTTTCATATCAAACCAATATATAAGGTAAAACCTATAGAAAATAAAATGGAAATAACTACAATGGTTAACATAGTGACATAACTAACTAATCAGCTCATCCTATTAAATTCACCTAAGAGATAATTTACATGATTACTTGAGTCTCTAGTTTATATATTTAATAATCTTGTGGAGTGTCATCTCTTATCTCTCCCTCCTCCTGTATAGGTTAATATGATTCAACCTATACCAAAAGGATATGATTCTAATGTATATTATGACTATCACCAAGGCCTTGGGCATTATATAAATATAAGTTATACATTGAAACATAAGATCCATGATATCATCGATAAATAACATATTACCTTTGATTGTCCTCCAAAAGATTCAGCTTTACAACTTGGTGACCATCAAAACTAGAAGATACTTAACAATTTATTACAAGATAATTATAAAAAGGATCAAAAAGTGCGAATGGCATATAATGCAATCATCCTCCACCTTATTATGGGCACCCATAAGATGATATTATTAGAACTTATACACACAATACCTCCTATGATTTAAATACCTTATATTAAATTTGATGATAAGAAAATTGTGGATGATGACTCATTTATTCATTCATTATTTATTTGAGCATCCCTTGATCATCAACCTATACATAGTGTTATGATTGATAATATTGATATTGAGAACCTATGTATTATGACACTACTTACACATTTGGGATTAAAAAATTATGATTTATACCCTTCAACCAAAATGGTCAAAACATTCAATGGGACATCACAACACGTTATTGATGAGATTGATTTACCTTGATAAGTTGGTCCAACACATGTGGTTACTACCTTTTCTATTATAACATACACATTATTCTTTGATATGTTATTGGGATGACCCTAGATACATAAGCTCTATGTAGTACCTTCCATAATGCATGGTTTTTAAATACATTCATACTAATAGGGTAGTCATTATTTCCATAATTCCATATGAACATCCACTTAAGCAAGAGAAGTTTATTTCTATATATTTAATTATATAACTTGATAAGTTTAATCATCCATTAAAGCACATGTAATAGGAAATACCCTTTCCTAGCTGACCCATACTTGATAGACCATTACACCAGAGATATGCAGTGGATTCCATAGAATCATTATCTACACCCATACAATCTACCCAATTACTAAGAGAAAATAAACATGTTCATATTATAGATGTACCTAGGAAACCATATATAAATAAATAATGGGTTCTATGAACCCCTACTCCTTCTATTACCTCTTCATGACCACATAGTCATATGAGACATATCTAGAGTACACCATTTTCTATAGTTATAGATATGACAGGTATACATGTTCCTTAGTGTATCACTAGATTGATGTACCATATTTTGATTTTTGAGCTACATATGAACATTCATTATATGGGATCATAGGTTAGATATTTTTATTTTCCAAATATTCTAAAAATATAAAAAATTCAAATATTCAAGAAAATACCAAAAAATATTAAATAAATTCAAAAATATTCAACACTCAATATTTACTAGATCCTTGGCATCTATGTTATTTAATTTATGTTATTAGATAACATATCATTTGTTTACACATATATGTTTCATGCATACTTTAGTGTGATATATGCATACCCTATGCCTATAATACTTACAAATATAAATTTTAGACCTTTCCTCTTCCCATGTGGCACACTACATTGGGGCATCTATTTCCTTGATCATAATTGATACATGTTATATTAATTTATGATCACCTTTAAATTATCATGTTGATATTATATTATTTATACTAACTCTTACATATACCTATACTCATGATTATATCTTTCACAATACACTTGATATGCCATGTTACATACATTTTTTCTAACACATACATCCATGGAATATTATGATATGTTTATGCTAGTTACTTATATTTAATTTATTCAATTTTTCATTTCCTTGAGTGTCTTTTTCTTGTTTGTATAAAATTTAAATGTGTTCCTTAATTGTTGGCCCATGTCCCACTATATATTGATTTATTTTTATATTGGACATTTGAGTATGTAATTAATTTGAGTCTGTGACATTTGAATATGCCCCTTGTTTTTGGTCTCCTTAGGCCTCTCATGTGTGATATTGAGTGATCTTGTGTGTGCTTGATTATTTATTGAGCTTATACTATTACTTTATAGACCTTTACATGATACATGTCATTCATATTAGGAATTGTTATGATCATATATTATGAGATTCATTGATACATATAATTAGGCATAATTCATAAGCAAATTATATAGTTATATTTCCCTTTTGAGGTAAGGTAATTACTAGATTACATTTCCCTCATCTCAAAAGGGGGAATATTAGTGGGGGAATGTCATAAAGGCATGACCTCCACAATTATACAATTATCAAAATATCTAGAGATTCATTATAGTTTACATGATTTAGATATACACTTGGGTTGGAATCCTATACACATTACACCATTTTTTACAAAATTAGGATGATTTTTTAGAATATGATAGATATTATACACATTTATATAGAAAAGGTTACATTTTTATAGATAATTCATATTAAGACACATTACAAGTTCATATTCCATTAAAGTTCACCAAAAATTACAAATACATATTAAAATGTATTCATACTTATTTACCAAGAAGCATCGATACCTTATTAAAAAAACCATTTTCACAAGGAAACACCATTTTGAGCCTTTTATGTATATAGTAGTTAGTTTATTTTATTAGTGTAGTTGATATTCAAAACCCTCATCAGAATAATAATACTTACATTTTTTATGTTGAGTTGGTTATACCAATTAACTTGGATTTTATTATACTTTCACTTGGGTTGTGTGATCAAGATTCAATGATCTCAATGGATGTGTCACAACTCACCCTTGAACTAAATTAGGAGAATAGTTACCTTCTATTCCTCCTATTCAAATATCTAAGGTCTAGTTTTTAACCTCTCTCATACCTAATAATTCATAAGGAATCATCTTTACCAAGTTAAAGTACCAAGGGGAAAAATGGTTGTATCAACACACATGTTTACTCCTTCCTTGATCTTTTTATATTTAAGAATCTTAAGTATGTCAAATTTTAGATTATATGCATTGATTTATACTAGAAAATTCTCTTGGTTACAATTAATACACCAATATAATAATCAAATTGGGATCAAGTAAAGTCAAGGTGTGTTATACACACCCAGGTATGCATTCCTTTCCTTTAAACTTGTAATTTCATCCATATGCATTTCTAGATTAAAAGAGGGAAAAATTTAAATACTAAAATATGATTTATATATCATATCCATCTTGTATACTTTAAAAATAATTATTAAGGTTCTACCTTTCAATTATAGACATCCATTTTATCAAAAGTCTCACATTCATCATCTCATTATCTATAATTTCTTATCTTATGGTGTGACCCTATCATTTATGATGACCCAAATTTATTAAAATAAAAAAAAGAATTAAACCTGATGTATATCCTTCACTATCAATTTTATATCGTCAATAAATTTCTTGCCTACTAGACACTTGTGTCCAACACAAGGACACTTGTGTTGACACAAGTGTCTAGATTATTATCAAGTGTCAGTCCTCAAAAGTCATCTAATTTGAAAATATTTTTAATCTTATGGGTCTACCCATTTGTTCTACTTAACTCCTTTATGAGATATTTTAAAAATTGTATAAATATAAACCTAAGCCCACTCGTTACCTGTATATCAAATATCAATCAAGAACCTATTCAATTTCAATCAATCAATTGCATAAATGAATTATATTATCCTATTATTTTCCATTTTCATATAAATCATAGGATTAGTCATATTATAGGTCTAAATCACTTAAATAATAATTCATGAGTAATATTTATCAAGTAATAATCTAGATCATTGCATGCCCTTGCATATAGCATATTTTATCCTTATACACACATAAGCCAACACCTATGGGAGAACTACATATGTTTTATTCCCTCCTTAGATTATTGGATATGTATACAATGTTAATTGGAAGAGGGGTACTTGAGGTCAACCTAACATGAGAGCTTACCAACCCATTTTTGGTAAGCTACAAAGACCTAAGTTGAAAAACTAGGGTTTGATCCATAAACAATTATTAATAACTTGTGCACATAAACAAAATATACCATAAAAAAGGTGATATAAAACCCAAAAGGATACATGTGTTAACTCTAAAATATATTGAATATTCCATAATAGGTAATTATATTGGGATCTAGACACCTCTGTTGATGGTAATGGCCCAAGGTTGACACAAGTGTCCAGGCCTCTAGAATAATATTTCTAGAATATGGTGATTCGATCCTGATCTTATCCCCACCTATTTACATCTCTTAATTTATCATATCTACTTGTGCATTTTTAGATAAGCTAAGTATTATATCTTCCTAGTGTGTATGTAATCAAATTGCTCTTTTGAGTGTACTTTATACATTTAGCATTAATAAACATTTTAATTCAAAATATTAGTTCATCTGAGTTTTTAATTAATCTATGTAATTTATAATAGTTTTATTCATCCTTATTTTTAATCTATTCTATTAATTTAACACAAAACCAAAACTATATATAAAAAGGGTTAAACACAAACCTAGGCTAGAATCCTAGGTCCTATAAGCCACACAAAAAGCCTACAAGCTAAAGATTATAGAATTTATAGAAGGACTATGCACCCACTTAATTTTTATATTTTAAATCTAATTTTTTAATTGAAATAACTTATCCTTAATTATATAAAATAAATCTTGGTTTGATTAATCTTCTTTGAACACTCATAATATAATTTTTCTAATATTCACATAAGGATGGAAAATAATTTGAATTTACTCATACACTATGGGTCATCAAATGTGAATAATATATATAATTTATCTAGGTAATAATGACTCACTATGAGGGGTATTACATTCTTCCCCTCTTATAAAATCATCATCCTTGATGCATCAGACAATAACTAGATATTGTAAAATAAATGCACCTTAACGAGATGAAATATGTTAATTATATAATATATTAATATAACTCAAGAAATAATAATTACAACAATAAATATTTACTTTCATTCATAATCCACATTATTAAATAATAATGTCAATCATTGTTTCAAATAGCTTTAGTTTTTTAAAATGAGCTCAATTTTTTCTCAAAGTTTTATAGCAAAAGATTTACATAAAATATATTTAAATATAATTATTCCACTTTTAATGTTTAAATAATAATTTTCTTAATTTAATGTATAAATAATTTAATATTGAACATTATTATTTTATTATCATGTAAATGAGTCATCTCCAAAAAGTAAAATTTATATGATTTCCCAACTCTTTTAAGTCAAGTAGTTGATGGTATTTTCCTCTTGTACTTCTATTTATTTCATATGATACCTAGATTACATCATAATCCAACCGATACCTAATTAATATATGATAAAAAGATTGTGTATGTGAAATTTCATTCTATTTCAAGATAAAACTAAGAAAAATTGAGTAACATTCCATGATGAAAGTAATATGTGTAAAATCAAGTGCCATTCCATGGTAAGAGCTGAAATATGAGTGAAAATAATTTAGTTGAATCTTATATAAATCACCATGTCTAGTGAGGAAAGGATGGTGTCAATAACCTACCCATATAGGTTCCTATCTCAACCCTATTTCTTGTTTCACAAGTTATCATCTTCTCCCAATACCTACACAAGGGGAACAAATATTCACATTACGAATAAACAAGAAACCAACACTTATAACTAGATGAAAACTCTTCAAAATTAAAAAGAAATGAATAAATATATTAATGGAAAAATGATGTTAATAATTAAATCAACTAAATGTTTTATTTGGAAATTAAATAGTATGAGTAGGCCAAGTGATAAATGGATAAGTAGTCTTAACAAATCAATTTAGAATAAATAGTGTTAGTTTCAAAATGAGCTCAAAAAGTAAATAAAAAAATTATGTTGAAACATATCATCATAGAAAATTTTCACATTAATTTCACTATTTGGATTAATATTCCACTTGAAGGGATAAGGAAATTTAAATAACCATCATAGAATCTGCCACTACCTCTCTGAGGTAAGAAACCAATAAAAATATTCCATGATTTATCTAAGTAGTATCATATTTTACAAGGTTCATCATAGACTTATTATCACAAAGGTTATCCTTTATAAAATAATAAGGGGTGAGTGGAGGGACACCTTGTACATAAGGTGAGCATTATACATGACGAAATCATGGTGCACTCACATTAAATATTTAGGGTGCTTCTATATGTAAAGGGAAAAATTGAGTTTTCAACCTATGTGAAGATCCACTACCTAACATGTAACCCATTTCATACCAATATGAACATAGCTCTACACCTACCTCAATCTCCATACTTTCATCAATACTCAATATGTAGAGTAATGATTCAGGGTTACACAACACAAAATTATATTATAAGGATGAGAATTAAACTACTTAATAGTTTCACATGGGTGTTATACACATAATTAAATTACAAATACATCCACATTCACATAATTACATGCTAGTTATATAACACAATTGAAATAATTTTCACCTTATCACAATACCATGAATATATGATAACATATTATTTTAGATAGGATGAAATTGTTCCAAATGTTGTGTATAGATACATGATGGTGTTAAGTTTTCAAAAATAGGTTTCACTTTCATACATACATGGATTACTACCAAGGTTAAGGAAATAATTCATGTTATATTGGTTCACAAAAATGTTTACAATGGAATAAAAGAAAATTATAACACTATGGGAAAAAGTACACTAAAAATACACAATGATCAAGGTCATCTTATTGATTAAAACTAAAATAAACTTATTTTCTTTGTAACATCAAATAATTGATCAATCATACATCACTATTTCTATAAAAATGAAGAATATCAAGCATGCATCCCTACACATAGTATCTCATTATCTCAAAAGTATCACATAAATAATATATATGTTTTATCTATGATTCTTAAATATGTAACCAATCATGAATAAAAAATTATTTAAAATTAAATAAGATAAAATATGACTTCCCCACACATGGTATCTTAGTATAAAAAAATTGTCAAGTCTCATAAATAATATTCCACCCATCAAGGATCATTCTCAAAACACATAATATAATTTATCTACTATGAAAGATAACTGAACCATTCATAATAATTTTCCAAGAGTTAACAATGTTGAACCCATGCTTTAATACCAAAATTTCATGCCAAAATTTTTCATATAAAAATCATAAGTAAAGGACAGTAGTTATTTTTGGTTATTTAATTTAATTATTTTTTAATTGTTATCACTAATCATCCAATGTCATAATAAGAAGTAAGACACAAAAAATAGTTAAATAATTTATTGTTTTGTTTGTTTATTTAACTAAAAATAAGACTTTACATAATCACAGTACATAACATCTATAAGAGAGGATTAATTTCAAAATTAGTTTCCAAAATTACCATACTATAGATATCTAATCACAAGGGTCTCTTTTCAATTTCATTTATTTAATGCAAGAAGACAAACTAGCTATCTTTATATAAAAGGGTAGGGACCCTTTCAAAAGTCCTATTTTTACCAATAATCATCACATGTGGGAGGAGAATCATATGTGTGGAGAGTCTCATTTAATAATCAAGTTGTCTATTTTGGTGATTATAGTGATATTACACATTTCTCCATTTATTGGGATACTTTTACCAATCTATTTAGAAACCAGGATTCAGATATGGGTGGAGGTATTAAAAAGGTTGAATAATTGATGAATGGTATAATTAATAAATATTATATCATTTTATAAATAACTAATATGGGGGGATTAACCACTTTCATTGAAATAATTGATGGCTTTGATAAACTCTTGTCAAAAAAATTTGTTGTATAGTGGAAGGACTTTGTTGTATACTTTAACAATGTCTTTGCTGAAATTATAGAAGGGATTATTGCCCAAATGACTAGTTTGTAAGTGGAGGAGATATAATATGTGAGATTAAATAGGGATAAAAAGGAATAAAAGAACACATTTTTGATAAAAATGAAGTTTTGACTGAGTGTTGGGGGGTATCTAAGAAAAGAATTTGTTAAGCCTTTTGATGTGGTTTTTGAATAGATTATGAGGTATGTAACATCAAATATTAAGTTTTTTATTGTGTATTATTTACATATTCCAATTTTAAATTAATTTTACCACAACATTCCTCTTATTTTTCCCTTATACATTCTTCACTCATTTGAGTGCTCAATGTTAGATGTTGAAAAGGGTAAGAAAAAAATTTGCTTAATCATGTAGTGATATTTATTATTTATAAATGATTCAATGCATCTAATATTTTTATTCAAGTCAATGCAAATAATTATAATATTGAAATGTTTAATCCTCCCAAAAGAGTATCAAGGAGTGAATATTAGACTAGTCAAAAGATGGTTCAAAATGTTGTCTATAACTAGGGTTTTATGGATTATGGTAGGGATTTTGTTTGGAATGAGGATATAAATAGAGTAGATAATATTAAGAAGGAGGTGGTTTTTGACTCAATGGATAGTATGTATGATTTTTCTAACCTAGAGAATCTTAATAGGAATAATAGTTGTGATGTTACTAAAGTAAGGATGAAAGAGGTGGTAGAAGGATTATAATTTCTTAAATAAGGAGATAGGAAGAAAGAATTTAAACAAAAGGATACTGCTAGGAGGATAAAAATTTGTGCAATGATGTTCATACCAATCCTATGGAGTTTGAATTAGTTTTTAATGAGTTTAAGATATAATATAATCTATATAGAATTGGGGATGAAGTGGATCTTCACAAGATAATTATTCATTGGTTCATGAGAGACCACAAAAGACTAAAAGAGGAGGTGAATAAGATGAGACAAAAATATGGGATAATTTTTACCAAGGTATGCCTACTAGAGTTGATAAATTAGTTTGTGGAAATGAAAGAAAAGGTGGACAAAATGGACAGAGAAAATGCAAATTTGAAGGAAAATCTTGTTGTCCTTGTGGATTTTAGTCATATTACAATGAATATTTATTTAAAAATCATGTAGGATTTGAAATATTGATAAATATAAAAAATTATGAAGTTGATATTTGTATGGATGCCAAAAAATGAAGGGCATGGTTAAAGAGGAAGATGTTCCTCACAATTTTTAACTAGATTAAAGAAATTTTTGAGGAGTTTGACAGATAATTGGGTTAAAGCTTATGAAGACTAGAATTGTTCAAGATGTTAATGTTTTTATTGATAATTTTCTATATAATTTTGGATATTTTGAGATTTTTTTGTAATTGTATTTCTCTCTCTCTCTCTCTCTCTCTCTCTCTCTCTCTCTCTCTCTCTCTCTCTCTCTCTCTCTCTCTCTCTCTCTCTCTCTCTCTCTCTCTCTCTCTCTCTCTCTCTCTCTCTCTCTCTCTCTCTCTCACACACACACACACACACACACACACACACACACACATTACACATGTATTCTTTTATTTCTTTTTTATTTGAGTTGGGGCACTATAATGTTGAAGATGATGGTTGGGGTGGTCCACCAATGGATGAGATAATCTTACTCTTTTCCATTTTTTCAATAATTACATGGTGAATTTTACTTTTTTATCATTTGATCCATGTTATCCCTCATTATGAATGCCAAGAGAAGTGAATATACTAACTCTCAAAGATAACTAAATATGTTATTAAAATATTTCATATATTTTAATTATAAACATAATTGTTGAATATTTTAATTTCTATTAAAGATTTTATTTTCATTTTTTAGAAAATAATATTTCATATATATTTTTTAAGACCTAAAAATGTGAGATTATTATGAATAATCTCTTGAATTAATTTATTTTGTATTAAGAACCTACAATACATGAATATTTTTTATGATTTCCTTGAGTAGTATTAAAATTACATTTAAAGTTTAAAGGGAACATGAAGTAGTATGATATTTTTGTGCATGAAATAATACATGATAATAAGGATATTAAGTAGTGAAAGATAATGCATGGATTTTTAAGAACTTGTAAGCAATGTTCAAATTAAGATAAACCCACCTTTGAAAGCTGGTGTGGAATCTATCCCAAAACATAGTAAGAGGTTCAGGGCTCCTCCTAGATTTTGAAAGAGAAAATAAGTAATAAATCACTATGGAAACAAAAAGGACAAACATAAAGTAATGACAATAAATAACAGAGAAACTTATACTTTTAACTAGTGTGGGAACCAATAGGTTTTATTTAGACCGAAGGCTAGCTTACACTCATTAAAAAAGAGGCCAAGGCCTCCCACAAGAAATTTTAACTGGATTAAGAACTAAAGAAAATAGAACCAAAATATAAAATAAAGAAACCAATAGGGTCCTAAAATGAACCTAAACATAAAAATCTCATTGAGAGAAAAGGTGCTACATCTGAGCTTATAACTAGGGATTTTGGTTGGACCCCCAGGCCTAGTAAAAAGAGAAAATTATGGGAGTTTGCTAAACTCCCACTTCTATCCTAGGATAAAAATAAGAGACAAAAACCTAAAATGAATTTTAGGTTCCAAAAGGGATCCCTAAACCAACTAGAATCACTCAACAAGATAAAACCTCAATAAATTGGAAAATCTTAGGATATTAACAAGAAACTCGAGGTAAGAACTAAATAATGACTTATTTTAAAATGACTAGTTCACACCACTAATGAGAACCAAGGTTTGAATATTATTGAAGATAAAATAATGTTGGATTGTTCCAACCATGCCCTCTTCTTTAGAAATCTTTAAATAACATATTCCTTCATTCCAAAACATGACCATAAACTTGAATAACCTCCATTTGCACCAATTGAAGCTTGAACCCATGCATTCACTTGAAGAGCCTAGAATTTTGAGAGTGATCCCTAAGCTATAAAAACCTTTAATTTCATGAAATTGGTTTCCATATTTATATATATCCAAAATTTTAAAATTCATAGAGAGCTTGAGCCACTCACTTAGGCCTCCCATCCAAGTCATACTAAAGACACTGCAATTAGAACCATAGGGGTAACTAAAAATTAAAAATAAAAATAAACCATCCTCTAATAGAGGTAAAATAATATACATGAATATCTAATCCCCCAATATTGGAACATTATAGGTCCCTTGAAAATTCCACACCAAAAAGTGGAAAGGGATCTCCATAAAACTAGTTTGTAGAGAGGCCTACTAAATATCTTGATAATAACATAGCATCCCAACTACAAAGAATCCCCATGCATAAAACCCATATTTATAAGGTTGTCATATAAAAGGTATGATTGACCACTAAAACACTTACACATTATAAGGAAGGAGACATCAGAAAAAAATACTTATTTATCATGCCAAATTAGCGAAAAGTTAAGTAGGGACCACCCTACCTCCACTAAAATAAAGGCATCAATATTTAAGAGTAAAATGGGAAGCTCAATTTCTATGCACCTTCCTAGGATCCACATAACATAATTTAGACTTAGTATTTCATCTAACATGAGTCACCCAGTAGGATGTTTGACATAGCTCTGATGGTATCCTTCACAATGAGTACTCCAAGACCTTTATAACCTCCCTTGAAACTCATAATCTAACACCAAATAAACATAAAATTGTTCAAAATGACAAATAACAAAAGGCCAATAAGAACTAGGTCTATATCATCATCATCATTCTCCTCCTCTTTCCCAACACATAATTTCAAATTCCTAACCCAGATCATGTTCCTACTCATCCCTTTAGAATGGTTTATAGATTTGCCTAGAACTTGGAAACATTGTTATAATTTTAGCATTTATCATTTAATTTATGTGTTCTAGTCATTAATTATGAATATATGTTTATAATAAATTATAATTTATATTTTTCATATGAACTTCAAGGTATTAAGAAGGGTTGATATTCTTGACAATCGAGAGTACATAGTATGAGGTCATGGTTATGTTTGGAATGGATGTTACTTTCTTGTAGTTATAGTTTATATTGTTATCTTGAATCAGATTTAACTAAATCATGGGGATCCCTGATAATTGATGGCATACCAATAACATTTTGAATTATTCTCATAACTATGGATATGGAATTATTTAGATTGGAATCAATGACATTAATATGTTATCTTCCTCCTTACTACATATTATGTTCCTTTGTCAAAAACATTAGTTGGGTAGAGTGTTGGTTATGAAACTTTGAATATACTTACATTGAAAAAGTTCATGTTTAATTGATGGTGTAATGAAAATTGTAATTGCTTTTCCATTTTTAGATTGCATATATATATTCATGAAATTGAAATAATGGTGATTGATGTGAATGTTATGGTTAAATTATTGGATATTTATGCTAGTCATCTTATACGCTTTGATTATTTACTATGTTATTTATTAGTTATCTTGTGTAGTTGACTATATATTTAAATTATACATGCATGAAAATTATTCATTAACATGGTTTATATTGTATTTTTTATAACCTTATGTAGACAGCTAGAATTGGACACAACTAGATTTTCATCAAACTTCAGACAGATTCCTACCAACCATTACAAATTAAGCATAGGAATCACTAAACATCCCAAATTTGACTATAAATAATTAATCAAAGCTCATAATAATGTTGAGGCATCCCTTATTTTGGTATCTTATCATATTCAATAATAACTTCTCATGGATTCATCCCTAATCATCGTATGACATCACAACAATCAATATGGCCTATAGACCTATTAAGTGGGGCACATGAACAAATATAAAATATTGAAAGAGCTAAATGGATAATCAAAATCAATTGATAAGATAAACCAAATTAAATGCCTAGTTTAATTATCTATTTGAAATTAATGAATAACTAAAAAAGGAAAATCAAAATTTTGATTATCCTAGCCTTTCATCATGACCTTTGTGAGTTGTTAAGCTCTTTGGAAATATACTAAAATATCTCATTTTGGAGACCCATGCCAAGTAATTAAAAATAATAATTACTTGACAACTATTAACTCTATTGGGATTATATTTGACTCACCTATGTTAGTTTTGAATCCATTCGAAGCCTTAACTCCATTTGCTATAAATATAATGTTTTACTTATTGAATTTTAAGATATTTTGGTGCAAATTTATCATGCACAAATGACTTTAAATCATTGAGAAGAGTAGTTTTATAATGAAAAAATGTCTATAAATTAGTGTTATAATGCTAAAATCTTGAGCCAAGTGACAACACAAGCCATGGTGCTAAGGAGAGAAGGATCTACATAACTTACATTACAAAAGACTCTTTTAAGCACAAGATGAGCAAGCCACTAAATAATGAATTTAGATCTATAAAATAAGGTAAAATATTAATTTTAATTTGGATTTTATTTGTGGTTTCATTTATATTTTTAAAACTAATCTCACCCATAAGATCTAAACTTAGAGTGTAAGTGTTATTATGTTTATTGAATTTTTTTTAATTGAATTAACATGTTACTAACCTCCTTTCTTGTATTCATATGATCACAAATGGAACTCTTAGTGGGAAATTAAATAATCCCATATATAAATGAGATGAAAATGGTGGTCTTATTTTTTCTATTGAGTGCTTGACAATCTTGAAAATCCAATTTTTAACATTGTTTTTTCACATATTCTATTTTTTAGTGAACACATTACACATAGATTGACATTGGTTATGATAGAATCGATGTTGATACTACCTTACCGGTGTCAATTTACCTAGAAAAAACATTGACCTTTATGTACATCACCTATAATTGATGTCAGTCTCTGTGTGCATCACCCAGAGCCAATGTCAGTCTCTATGCATAACAATAGGTTGATAGGCCATCTTTTGAAGCTTCATTTGGGGTCATCCAGACTCCATATTTTATGCTTTTTTAAAACTACATGTTTTCTCCTAAATTTTAATAATATTCTATCAATTTACCTTAAATTTGAATAAATGTTTCATAAAATATCTAAAACCCTCTAGCACTTTTTGTAGGTTCCAAAGGCCACATGGAGACATTTAAAACACTACTAACTTGCACTTTTCACATTTCAAATTGGTGTTTTAAGAATATATTTTTTAAAATCATTTTCATTTTGTTTAAATATTTTAATAAAAAATTCCAAGGGGTCAAATTTCATAAACATTTCACTTTGGTACATTAAAATAAATACTCACACTTAGATTGCATACTCTTAAGAGTGTTTTGTTTTATGCTTGTTCTTTCAAAGTTGTTTATTTTTGTAAAATGATTGATGTGTGTATTATCTCCCCCCATCCCATTTAGGGAATTTGGGTGACCAAAATTTATTTTTATTTGGATTTGTGCCTTGTTTAAAGGCATGCAAAGAACATCAATAAGACTCTCCTCAAATTTATATGGTTTAGATTATCTAAATACAACCCTAAAGTATTATCACTTGTCATTTATTTTCATGCATATTGGCTTGTGAGTGAGAGTTCATCACCTTCTCATGGATTCTCTAGGGAAGCATTGACTCAAGAATTCATCTCCCAACATTTTTTAAACCCTACTCCATGGTAGGGTATACAAATTGAGGTCAACTTATTGGGACATTTTCTTGAGAAGTTAAGTATACTTTGCTAGTAACATACTACCTCAAACCCTACGGCCAACTTGGACATCACACTACAATGAGAAAGTGATACATGTAATGGTTGTGAAAAGGACAAGACATATTCACAATAAGCCAGTTGACATGGATATAAATGACATGATTATCCTTTGTGTTAGCCATACTTGGGACATATAGAAATGCATAAAAATTTAGTTTTAGAACAACCTCGCTTGCCACAGAGATATTTTTGATATAGGGAAAGTATCTCAAAGTTCCATGTCATCGTACAATATATTGAAAGAAGGGGGGACTTAAAAACCTACTTTTCATTCACTTTTATTTTTGGATTAATACTTAAAATCCTCTCAAGAGAGAGTATATTTATGGAATTAGACAATATTATGCAACTTTATTAGTTTTAGGATTTAATACATTAGACTTAGGTGTTTTTATGTCATTTTATCCTTTATTTCATGTTTTTTGAGTCTAAACTATTTATTTTATTTTTTATGACACATCAAAATAAGTTTTGTTTATATGTCACTCCTTTGTTTGAGTAGGTGTTATATTGGCCACTTTTATCACATGCTTTAACTAGTCATTTGGAAAATCTTTGTGTGTGTCACTTGATTAAAAAGGATAATGCTACATTGACTAGTTAATTTTGAGTCTTTGTTCCTTGGAGTCTTAAAACCAATCATTGATTACATCTTTAGAGCATCATAACATTGTTACAATGATTAAATCATTTCATACGCTTATTTTTTCTTGTGTCCAAATTTCCAATTCAAAACCAATCCACTTGTGCCTTTTATATCATTGATGTCATTTCATTATGTCATTCATCTTCATCTAGCTTGTTGTTTCATCAGAGAAACCTAATTTCCTAATTTGAGTTTTTTTTTATTAACTTCACCAAGTTTAAATTTAAACATTGATTGATTTATATTTATGCCTTATGTAATTTAGGCCTAGACATCGATCTTTCTCTTTTGGGTTGTGTAATTTAGGTTAATTATTTACCCAATTGGAAAACTATTTATTTGTTCCTTTATTTGGGAAAAATAGCCTATCTTCCTTATGCCTTTTTTTCATGCCTTATGCCAATTAACCAAGTTCATGTTTGAATTTCAAGTGCCTATTCTATGCCAAAGTGTTTCATATTTATTAGATTAAATTTCACACCTTGTTTTTAATGTCTATATTTTGTGCTTATTTTTCCAAAATTCCTATCATATGCTTATTTTTGTGTTTGGACAAAAGACCTAGCAATTTTTTTTCTTAGGTTAGACTTGTTTAGAACACATTAAACCTAGATTTTTGGCATTCTAGTTTTAGTTCATCCACTTGACCTTTTTATGTGAGACATTTGAGGTTAGGCATATGATGTTAGAATTTTGTATGCCAAGTTTTATCTTAGAAAATTTTGGAGATACAACTCCTCTTTGACCAAGTTATACTAAGGTCAAACCTTTTTCCCTTTGGACATCAATTAAGATTTTGTATAACTCTAGGCTTTTTGCAAAATGTTCATCATTGATGTGGATATGTCTTGGTATACTTATGGTGGATTCATGTACAATCCAAGTTATGATATAATATCTTCACAAATTAGCTTTCTTTAAGACCTTTATGGTGAAGAAGTGGTTTGTGAGATGGATTATTATCTTCCTTATAATCCTTAATTTAGGGATTAAATCCAAAATCCTCAAGTGTAGTATTTTGTGACATCTTATTTTGTCTAGTTGATGTATAATATTCTCCCTCTCATTGATCATGACATCTAATCTCTTATCTATACCATTAACCCTACTTCAAATTATGTAAGCCACAAAGCTCTAAAACATCTAAGTATTACCATTTATATTCCAAGACCTCATCCTTTGGCTTGTGCAAGAAACCAATCTCTATAATGCCCTAACATTACCATTACCAACCATCACCCTTTGGCTTGTGTGAGAAAAAAACATCCACAATGCCCTACCACCTCTATTCCAAGACCTCAACCTTTGGCTTGTGTCAAAAATCAATCTCTACAATGTCATACTAGTTTTTATATTAGGACCTCATCCTTTGGCTTATGTCAACAACCAAGCTTCACAATGCCCTACCATTTCTATACTATGACCTTATCCTTTGACTTGTGTAATCAAACATTATTTTTAATGCCCTACCATTAACATTATAGGCCATTCCATGTATGGTAGCTTGGTATCCCAACTAATTTATTTAATCACAACTCAATGGGTCATAGTTAATGTTTTAGGCCATAAACTAACCTTTGTTAAGACCATCTAAAATAATCATGTCATTATCTAAATATCAACCATTATTCATATGTTTCTAACCATTCCTCATTTTAGAAAACCCATGACAATCATCCATCCCTAGCTAAGCCAATTAAAATATTCTCAATTGATTCAATCATTAAAAGACCAAGATATGTTCAAAAATAATATTTTTTAATTGATTTTAAACCAATGCTAAGATAACCAACCAATCTAATATGTTTTTGTTGAACTAACCATTTTTGACAAGTCAACCTATGATAAATCACCTCTTAATACTATACCTTGTATCAAGGAGTCTCACTCTGACAAGCCAATATTTTTTGAGTCACTTCTTAATTATTATTATAACTACCTTTGGGTAAATAATTATCTTTACCATATTCCTATTTTTAAATAGACTACCCTTGACCATCCATTCTCTATGGATTTGCCTCTTAACATTTTTCCCATCATTGAGGAGTTTCACTTTGACAAACCAATCTTTATAGAGCCCATTATGCAATCATAGGACGCTACTTATCCAATACCAAACACTCATAAAGACATAATTGTAGTAACATCCACACTAGATGAAGAATCAACATTGAAGTTATGTTATATTCTTTAATCGACACCAAATTTAACATCTAAAGTACAATCAACATTAGTCTCAACATCAAATTTAGAGTCCCTTGAGTTAGAATCAACTTAAAAATTAGAATATGTTTGTGGTTGTTAAAAACTTGGTTATGCATACCTCAAAGATCAATTTGAATATATTTTTTATCCTTTCACAAGTTTTTAAGATGATTACTTTAGCATTGACATAAGTTCTCCTAGTTTCTTCTAAGAGGATTGTGCTACCTCTCCCCATTATATTACCATTCTACATACCATTAACACTAATAACCTAGCCATTATATTGACCTTCCACCTCCCATAAATGTTGATTAGGATTGACAAAATTAGACCTTAGTGAATTACATCCATGGTGGCATATCAGTTGCATAATATTAAGGGGGATAAGACCACATTCATGTAGAAGAAGAAGAATATCCTAGTGAAACCAACCTATAAGTGTTAAGGGTAAATCAAAGTTCAAACTCGACATCTTCTAGTGAAACCTTATTTTAGGTGATAGAATATAATCATATTTAAAAGTCAACATTACTTAATAAAACATTGAGGTCAAATAATGAGGTGGCATGAAACATTAGAAAAGAATGTGGATTTGAGGGTGCTCATTTTTCATGATGCAACCCATGTAAAGGAAGGAAAGATTGGAGTGTAATAGAAATATAATGAGTAAGAGGAGTGGCAGCACGGGGAAAGGACAACAATCATTAAAGAGGAAGGCCCTCAAGAGTGAGAAGTGGATCCTGAATAAGCACAAACAAAGCCGACTTTCTAATCAATTTGGCAGCAGGTGGGATCATTGTAAAGACCATAGCAACTGGGTTTCAAAGAAAACAAGTATGGCACACGAAAGGAAGGGAGAACCCTAGAAGTAGGAACCCAAGAGCTATGATGAATGGAAAGAGAAACAAGAATTCTAGAGAATTCTACAGAAAGGAAAAGTTGCGAGCTATATGGAAAGACTCCATGGGTTAAAACTACATATCATTACAGCTTTTTTCAAAAATTAGACTGATGAAAGGGTCACCCTGCATGGTATCACAGTGAACCTAATAGAGGATTTTATAGCTGAGGTTACAGGGCTGCCCACGGATGGACTTAAATTCTCCAAGCAGACAAGCATTTCGAATGAGGCCTTTTGTAAGTTCCCCAAGACGGATGAGGAAGAGCAGAAGCTGGTCAAGAACGGGGATTTCTATGAATTGGATCAGATTAAAGGGATATGGAGGGATCTCTTAAGCTACATAAGGGAGTACTTCATCTTGGATGGAAGAAGTAAGCGAGTGCACAAATTCCACTTTGTCTTCCTTAACCATTTTAGGCACAAGGTAAGTTTGTCTTTTCCCTTTTATCTTCACTTCTCCTTGGTCCAAAGTTTATATGCTCATAGGAAAAAGGAAATGCGCCCTATCCTACAAGAAGTCCTTATTCTGTTAATCGAAGGCTATTGCAAGAATAATGCAATTGTAAAGCAACCCAAATAGGGGAAAAACAAGGAGTCAGGGAACAGAAAGAGTGAAAGTGTAAATGGGAAAGGCAAAATCAAGCTCCCTAGCGCTAAAAAGTAGAATGTAGAAGAAGAAACGAAATGGGAGAGAATTGATAAACCCAAGGAGGAAAACTTGGAGGAAGAAGAAGGAATTGAAAGCTGGGATACAAACTCTAATGAGGATGAAGAATGTCCTGAGAAGAATGAAAAAGATGATGTCAACACAGAGGAGGATTCTGTAAATAGAATAGAAGATACGGAGGAAAATCAGAAAGTGTCAGAGGACGAATTTGTCCAGGATGGCCCTGTTGAGGACCCAGCTTCAAAGAACGAAAAGGAAACTATAGGTCAGGATGATAATCAAGATATGGATATGGAAATTCAAACTAGAATTAAAGAGTGGGAACAAAAAGGTCAAGAGGATATCGTTGAAGAAGTCAGGAACAGTCCCAATAAAAATTCTGAGGAATGGAGAGGGAAAAAATAGAATGATGAAACACACACACCAATGACTTGGGTTAATTGCAAAGCAGAGGCATCTTTCCAACTTGATTCTTGGACGTGTAGGGCGATTATGGATCTCAAAAGGAAAGTGGAAACTATGGAAGATACCCTGAAATTTGTATGGAACAAAATTAACAATATGGAAAATCAGATAAGAGAGATCCCAATCAAGCTCAAAGCCTATGAGAATAACCTCCAGGAACTCATTAAGGACAACAGAATGAAAATGGAGGAAGTTACATCCAATATTTGTGCTACTACTATCAATATTGGAAAAAAAGCTAATGAGGAGACCAAAGCCTTGGAGGGACCTAGCAAAAGGATGAGACAAAGTTCAAGAAAGAAGGTTACACAAAAAGGAGCCATGCTGGCGGTAACCACTACCCAGGATACTGTTATGAAAGGAAAAGAAACTATGAAAATTATATTGGAACTGGATGAATAATCTGGTTCCTCTTGTTGGTTATGAAACTAGTCCTATTCTTTGTTTTCTTTTTGTAATCCTATGCCTTTGGTGTAGCCAGATCTCTGTTAAATCTGGGTTTTGACCGGTAGTCCTTCTGGTGGTTTCAAGTCCATTAAAAACCTATTTTTGCTTCTTCCTTGTTGTAGTTTTTAGGCTTTGCCTATGGTTTTGGATGCTCTTTCTTTCTTTCCTTGTACTAGGGTTTCGGGGCCCCTTCAAAACCTACTTTTACCTTAATCTAAAACATTACTTAATAAAAAATTCTTGAAGGCACTATGAGATAATAAATATAATTTCATTGGTGAAAACCTCATTGATGAATACATTCTCAAAGATTAAATTATTATAAATTCCAATCTACAACATAAATAGATGGTAGTACTCTCATGCCCAAAAAATTGCAAAATCTAATGGTCTTATTGAGAGCATATTTAAAATTATTCAGCCTTGCCACATATAAAGTTATGTTGAATCTTTAATCAACAACATTATGTGTTTGAAAATCTCAATCTTCATTTGTCACCCAATAATTATACATTCCATTATCATCCACCATTACATTCACAAATTAGACCTATCAGCCAAAATTTATCCATATTTACCATCCTTGGTAGAACTTTCCTTTGTAGAGGCTACAAAGATATCGTGTCTTGATGTTTAAAGGAAACAAAATCAATGACCAAAAAAGTACACAACAACATTTTTGTAATCCAAATCTATAGTAGGTTCTTGATAGAGAAACTATTTAGAAAAGGTGTGGGCTATAAATTTACATGATTGATTATTCTAGTTGTATCATATGTTAATCAAGACATGCATCTCCACATCATTAAGAATAATAGAAACATTTACCTTAACAAAAATAAAAACTATACCTTTAACTTGCCAAAAACAATACCTTTGTCATTTTCATTTGTCATATACCTTGTCATTTACCTTTCCACTTTTATTTTTCCTTTCCCTTGATGTTGCTTCATACCCTATCATTTGCCTTATCACTTGGGGATAACCCTCTTACCATTATATCCAATTTCAATCCCATCATCATCCTTAACAATGCCATACCATATGTCATTGTACCATGCCATCCCTATTATACCAAATCCTAATTTTAGCCATCCTACCTACCTCTTTTGATCTTGGTTCCTTTATTTTTTCCCACACTTTTTGTGATGAGATTTTTATCTACTTTTAGTAGTTTTAGTAATTTAAAATTTTCATGTTTAAATGACAATATATGAAAGTAGTGTGATAATGGATCTAGAAAGTTATCTCTCATTTTACCTTTGACTGGTGCCACTAATTATAACTACCTATGGGGAAATCAATGTTCTACCTTGTGTTACTAATTATAACCACATATGAAAAAATTAGTAGCATAGACCTATGTTATTATTTATTAATTATAACTACCTATGGTCAAATTAAGAACACTTTTACCATATATTATTGCATCACCTTGTCATTACTATTCTCATTTTCCTGTCCATTTGCCTTAATTTTATAACTTATTGTGACCTGGTTGTTTCTCACCACCTTTTGAGTTGGTGTAACTATAGTTATTTGAGGTCCTAATGGGACTATGTAGTCCATTATTGATTCATGTTGAGGTTAGCTCAATCCCCCTTTTCTAGATGTTCTCACCATTTTGAGAGTAACCTAAGCCAACACTCATGCCATTTTAGAAGTGGTATCTTGTCATTATCTACTGAGCTAAGATATCCAAAAAAAATTAAAAACATTAAAATTTTTAAAAATCTAAAAACATTTATCCTATCTAATCTTAGTCAGTCATCCTTAATCCACACTACTGGGTCAAATCCATTGTTAAGATACTTTCTTTTTCTTTTACTTTTAGGATTTTTATGAATTTATTTTCATAGTTATTTGTTTGTTTGCTTGCCTATTTATTTAATTTTAGTATTGTGCCTTGACTCAGTTTATATGTGTTCATTGAGTGATTACTTCTGAATTATTCTTGAGTCCATCCATATTCATATGTTAACATGGTCATCATGGTTTTTTATCATTGGTGCATTATTTTTAATCGTTTATTAGATTGGGAGTTAGTCATTACGCATATTTTAGCTAAGTTATCATGGTGTTTTATATCATGATGCCTACTATCATGTGTTATAAAAAAATCATATTGGGAAGTCTTATAAGTAATGGAGCTATAGAAATTTCTCCTTGGCAACCTTGGAAAATCCTCCCACCCTCCTTGATCAAATCAACCTAGTAACCATTCTAGTTGTATCAATTTTAATAATGATGAGTATCTCCACATTGGTAGGTATAACCAAAACACTAACATTGATCAATTATTTATTTTTCTATTCATCTCTTTTCATCACTTTATGCATCCTCATATGCCTAGTTATTTGTAGCTTCTTTATCCATTAGACCATCACAAATACATTTGTGCTCACTCATATTTACTATATATGACATATTGCATCCTTGAGTCATAATTTCTAATATGCCCTAATGGGGAACAACCAAACATGTTTATTCAATCCAGATCATCTTAGTGATTATAAATTCCTATTAGCAAATCATTATTTTGACTCATTAGCCCTAATTGGGGAATATGCCATTTCCACTATTTATAACCACCTTTGGGAAAATGTCAATGGGAGAATCATAGATTAATTACATTCTTCTTCTTGCTTTTCTTGAGGGACCATCCATAAAATGTGTTGGCCACTCCCTCAAGGGGGAATCATTATATGCTTCTCAAATATTGTTTGGAGCTTCTTCTTCAATCATTTATTTTTGGCCTATTTCATTCATTTAGAAGAAATTATTATTCCTACATCTTGAAAAATCTTTCGAAATAGGGGAAAAATATAGACACTTAAAACTAGACACAATAGGCTTTTGATCAAACTTTAGATTGATTCCTACCAGATACTGTAAATTTAGCCTAAGAATTACTAAACATCCCAAATTTCCTTGTGTATCATTCATAAAATCTTAGAATCACATTGAGGCATCCCTAATTGGGGTATCCTATTTTATGTAATAATAAACTCTCATGGATTCATACCTAATAATCATATGACATCACAATAATCAATATGGCCTATGGACCTATTAAGTGGGGCACATGAACAAATATCAAATCTTGAAAGAGCTAAATGGATAATCAAAATTAATTAACAAGTTAAACCAAATTAAATGCCTATTTTAATTATCCATGTGTAATTAATGAATAACTAAAAAATGAAAATAAAAAATTCAATTATCTTAAGCTTTCATCATGACCTTTGTGAGTTTTCAAGATCTTTTTAAATACCTTAAAATATCTCAAATTAGATACCCATGCCTAGTAATTGAAAATCATAATTACTTGACATCTATTAACTCTACTAGGGTTATATTTGACTCACTTAGGTTAGGTTTGAACCCATTATAAGCCTTAACTCTACCATTACTCACCTTAGGCTGGGGTTAGATATATTTTCTATAAATACAATGCCTTTCCTATTGAATTTTAAACTATTTTGGTGAAAAGTTATCATGCGCAAATGACTTAAAAGCTTTGAGAAGAGTAGTGTTATAGTGAAAAATTTGCCTTACAAGTAAGGTTATAATGCCAAAATATTAGACCAAGCCATAACATAAGCCATGGTTCCAAGGAGAGAAGGAGATACATAAACTCCATTTCTAAAGACTCTTTGATGCACAAGCCAAGAAAGCCACTTAACAAAACATTTGTAGCTCCCAATGAAGGTAAAGGATTCATTATATTTTGCATTTTAGTTGTATTTTTCATTTGATTTTGCTACTATGCCCACCCCTAAGATCTAGGATTAGAATGTAAGTGTTATTATGTTTATTGATTTTTTTTTTTTGCTTAAACTAACATGTTACTAAGATCCATTATTAGATTCTTATGATCAACCTTAAAGGGTTACAAGAACCAAGCCATGTGTTTTCCTATTCATGATCACTATATTTAAAGGTAACTTAGCATTGTGGTAACATGTTTAGATAGTATATATTAACTCAAACTCAAAATAATTAATGGTTTGTGTAATATTTTAGACTCCATGACTAAAATGGGTACAATTGGTCTTATAATAGGCTAGTAACTTAGCATGTATTTAGTTATGTTTTCCACCTAGACTTGATATATTAGATTAATTATTGGAATTGAAATTGCTTGGATAATAGATATGAGATTACATGTAATTAATGAAGTGTGATATGTTTTAGTTTTACTATTTATTTTTAATGACTACTCTAAAACTAGTTTGAATCTCTTGCTTTGAGATATACCTATTGAAATGACAATGGTGATATAATGTAAGTTGTATTAACATTAAATTAATTATTAAACTTCTTGACCATTTACTTAATAAAACAAGGGATGATTTTATTGTATAAATAATAAATATATTGTAATCTTGTTTATAAAATTAGAAAACTTGATTATTTTGAGGAATAATGAACTCTCAAAATTATTCTTGTTACTATACTCTAAATGGTTATACTAGTTGTTAGTTGAAATAGTGATGTATTTAATATCCACAAGATAGGAAATATTTATTTCAAGTATTTATCTACTCTCTATTTCTTATTTCAATTAGAGTTTTAAGAGAATAAGGGTAGAATTATTAGAGTTATTGACTATGGATAGTTTTTTAATTTTACTAGACCTGTTGAGTGAAAGATATAGTTTTGCTTGTATAGTATCATTTTGTAAACCTTGATCTATGATTATAAAAGTATAATTACATAGTATTACTCAATTTAAAATATTGTGTTAAAATAATATTTAACTAAGGAATAATTTTTTTTTAGTTTCACTAATAATAGTATAATTAAATTGCATCTTTTTGAGTAGCACATATCATATTTCCTTGTGATTTATTAATTTAATTCTTCTTGTTTAGTAAAGCACAACTCTTTATACTATTATTGATGGATGGGGAATTTTGTTTTAAGAAAGTTTGTGATTTTTTAATCCCAAGAATTATTATTATGGAAACCTTAAATATAAATATATACAAGCATTGATCTAATATAATAGTGATGATTTTTAATATTGACTTATAAATAGTTGCTCAAAGGTATACATATAGAACTAATGGATTATAAGTTATAGGAAGTATGTTTAGAGTGTGTAATTAATCTAATTATACATGGAATAAATTTTTTAAGACTTCAATGAAGTTATTAATGTTAATTAATATGTTTTCATGTCATTTAATATTTTTAATTGTTGTTGTATGTCACATTCACATTTGTGGCATATTGGGCACTCTCATTTGAGGATTTTTGTTGTGATTGTTTTCACACTTACCACATTGACACTTTTATAGATATTGAGATTATTTTTATTTACTCCCCAATCAATATTATTTAGTATGGGGGTTAATGTAAACTATTTATTCTTCCTTGGTTATTTGAGTATGTTGTGTACCTTGTGTTTTTTCTTGTATAATATGCATGTTATAGGCTAGTTTAAAATTATAGAATAGTCTATGATCCATATTTATTGGTATCAAAATTTAGAGCATCATGTATACACCTAATATTTTTCACTTTATCACTTTACTAAATGTTTTTTCTTATAGAGGCTAGTCAATGCATTAATCTCCTTGAGTGCATGCCTTAAAGGGTACATCAAGAATGGAGTTGTATCATCTCATGGTACTTTGTGAGAGATTTTCACACACTATTTTGTAATATAATCATGATTATTAGTTTTAAATCCTATAATTTTCATTACATATTACCTTTATCTAATTTTTATTTTATTTTTCTATCTTCCTTATACCCTCCTCCTATATCAACTAGGATGATATTATATATTTTATACTTGTCTTCCATGTATTATAGTTGCCTAGTCAATATATTTATAAGCATGCCCTATGTCATCTATATTGTATCATCTTAACTAATATAATACTATGTTATCAGGCATTTTTCAATTGCATTATCCTAGATGATACCAGTGGTTTAGAGTTTAGGGTTAGTTTTGGGTATTGATCCATGTGTGTGTATGGAGTGGGGGGTCATATTTCATACCAAAATAGATATAATGCACTAATTATATTTTCTTCCTCTCAATTTTCTCCTCCTAAGTAGTATTTAGATGAGTTAGAGGTAAAGTCTTATCTTAGAGGTCCAATATTATATGGTATTTGAAGTTGAATACTAAAAAGTTGAAATGAGGAGGTACACATTGTATTTAGAATTTAAAAATAAGGATGCATAGGTCTTCATATTAAAATTTTAAGAACTTAACCGAAAAAAACTCTTTTAAAGTGATACTTGAACCAAAGGGGGATATTGAAGTATCAAATGGTCCACCTAAAGGTAATTATATATATCCCTACTTTCTTTCCTTTATTTAATAATTAGATTAGATATTGATTATATATTTATATTAGGAATGTATGTGTTAATCCTTGATTATGATATCAAAAAAAATAAGTTGGTATAGATATGGGGTTATGTAGGCTTTCCATTTATCACCTTAGGTTTCATAAGCTTCTCATTTGTTGATAATTATACCAATCACTTTCTATTAGTTTATTAATTTTAGCTATCTTAGATTAGGTTACTATTGTTTGTTAGTTACTTACATGTAGAGTCCTTATCATATCTTAGATACACCCATTTATTGAAATATTTACCATCATTTTTACAATTACTTATCTATATTTATCCCTAGTGAGACCTATACCCCATGTCATAGAATTAGTATTTTAAACCCTTCCTCTTAATGTTTGAGTTTAAATTACCCTATATTATATTTATAGTTATTATATGTCCTAACCTGATCATAAAATCATATGCATGTTCTATATTTATGACATTATTTGATTCTTAGTTTATTGTGAGAGAAATAATAGTTATATATTATCCTATCTCATGCATATATTATTGTGAACTCGATGTGAATCCTATCCCACCCATGGTTGAATTATCTTCACGTTTCCATTTATTACCATTACTTATTTCCACTTTGGATTCTACATAATATTATATCCTAGTGAACCTGATGTGACCACTAAATAGATGTTTTTTTTCAGTTTTTACCATTTATTAGATGAGGTCACCTACTCCAAGACCATGAGATTGAAGAGGAATGTGACAGAATATATAGATGAAATGAAAATATTTTTGTAAAGAAATCCTAAACATAGTGGAATGTACCCTTCCATTTTTTAATCATGTCATTATGGCACCATATATGGAATATCCCCCTTACCCTACTCATAATTTTTATAAAAAAATTGGGAAAAACCAATTTGTGACATCCTTATTTCTTTCCTCATACACCATGCCTAGTCTATCTACTAGCATGTTAGATCTCTTTTTAGTGGTCCTACCCAAAGTGATAACATAAATATTAATTTTAATTCCACATATATTGCATCCAATCATGACACTCAAGTTTCTACTTATTAAAAAAATACTAATGATCCTAACTAAGTTATCTTACAATAAATGAATCGAATGGACAATATATAAGCCATAAATGGTGATCAAATGATATAAATACAAAACCATATAATAAAAATGAAAATAATTCCTAAATAGGGGTAGTGGTGAGTGCCAAATAAATCCCCCTATCCCTTAGATATGCTCTTAGAAACCTTATTTTACAAGCCTTGTTTCACAATAAAGCTATCAGATACCTTAAAAAGAATGCTTAGTCCTTCACAATATAGATATTAACATAGGTTGTGTCAGTCCTATGATACCTAAAATGGATCCATACATATTTAATTTTATTTTAAGACATTTATTAATATAATTTATAAATATTGGATTAAAAATAATATATTTAGAACTACCAAACTACTAGTCAAGACATTTTTGGGTGATGCTTTAGAATGATAAAATAAACTAAGGTCAAAATCTATTTATATTTCACAAATAAATAAGAGACATTGATATAACTATTCACATGTGAGTAAATAATTAAATGTCAAGTATTTCATTTTTTGAAAACACAAAAATACAAAAGTGTAAATATAATATTTTCTCACTACAACTTATAAATTTTAGTAGACCAAATGGGTGAGTTGGTTTTGTGAGTCATTTCGAATGCTGAAGTACAAAGGTTAAATCCCATAAAAGTTATATTTATAGTCAAAGTTCAGTTAGATTGATAAATGGAAATCATTTAAGAGTAGTAATTTTTAATGTTTCATGTAATTTGTAAAGTGAATGCAAAGTAGTGAAAATGTGTTAAATTTAGAGACATAACGGTGGATGCTTGAATTTTTTTTTTGTTGTACTTAAGTTTTAAACCCATAAAAAACTTAGTGTATTATATACATGGAGTTTAAATGAAAAATATCATAAACACATTTTTGGCTTAAATACAAGTGTGTTTTTGTATCATTTGAGGCATTTTCAGTTTGAGAATTTTTTTCCTTTAAAAATGCTAAAAATTCAAAATTTAATTTCTAATAAAGATCATTTAATGATATTTAATTAATATTATTTGAAATTATTAATGGACATGTCACTCATGTTTAATGAATTATGAGATGTTTTAAAATTGAAAACCCCCACATTGCCTATTACTAAATAAAAGCTTGATATGTTAAATATAAAATTTTAAAGGAATATTTTCAATAACTTGAACTTATACCCATTAAAGTGGAGTGGATAAAATTTTATATAAAAATAATTTATCTATATTCTAAATAAATTAGAATATTTCAAACCATTTGGGCACTGATAAATTTGAACAAATTGGACAATTTTGAATAATTTGGACTTATACACACTTAAACAGACTAGAAAAAGTTTTCTCCAAGATGTTTTTCTATATTCTAAATAAATTAGACTATTTAAAACCATTTGGGCATAAATTATTTCAAATAATTTGGAATATTATGAATAATTTGGACTTATACCTTTTTAAGTGGACTAGAGAATTTTTTTTCTAGGAATAAGTTATATTTTTTTTTAATTTGGACTTTTAGGGCTCTTTGAGGAGTTCCTTGGGGACACTTGACACCTTAATAGGACACATGGCACCATTTTAGGCCTTAAAGTGGATTGATACTTTGATCTAACATACTTACTAGGACACATGACACTATTTGATTGGCCCTCCACCCATGCCTCAATGAGATTGTCCCATAGACTCGAGGTGTCAAAGTCTACTTAAGTAGACTAATGCATGAAGTATTTAATCAACCTTTCAAATTTGGAAATATCCACTAGAATTAGCCATAGCCTTGAGTAATTATAAAAATGGTACCTTCAATGTATCTCAAGGACCTTCAAGTTATCTCCTAGGATATACCTTGAACATTCACATGATTAGAATTTTCCTATGTAGGTATCTCTTAGGAGAATTTATCAAGAATTAGTTAGAATTACTAATTATATACAAGATTTAAGAAGTAAAATACTAATTAAACTTAGGATTATAAGTTATTTTATCCTAACTTAAGAATTGATAAAGTCTGAGCTCACTTTCATCAACACAAATAGTCAAATCACCAAACCTTATAAGACATCAAGATACACTGATATCATAAGACAAAGATAAGATGGTCAAAAGGTTTTTTTTCTATAATACTATAATGGAAAAGAATAAGAAATAGGCCTAAAAGATAAATATATGAAAATAGAATAAATAATTAGTTCATCTACTTATAATCTCATGTGATGTTTCCCAGGGTCGTTTAGTCATAAAAAATATGCTAGGTTTGATGGATATCCATTCAATTTTATAACCAAGGCAACATAGGCACTACAATTGCATTTTCATCAGGTTGTTAAGGTTTACATCAGTCCAGGGTAATTGAATTAGCATTATTTTTTTATTGATACTAAGGGTAAGGGCCCTCTCCCATACAAAAAGATGTTCCAAAATAGAAAATGGAATGCAATCCAAATTAAGTGGACACTAACATCCAAAATACAAGTCCCAAAAGGGAGAAAAATGAAAACTAATGGACAACCTCAGAGAAAAAATAAAAATAAGAAACATACATCATAAAAATAAATCTAGCAAAACTTTACATATCAGGGATGAATTTAGATCATGTTAATTTACATGTAGGTCTAGGATTGCTAGTCATTAAGCCATTACATTTACTAGGTCCATATACACCACCCAAACTAATGGATTACAACTTAGATTGAATATGATTATTAATAAATCAAGAAGCCCTATAATAACCACCACCCTATGGCTCAGAATTTTCTACATCCAAAGCAACCACCACACCCTAGATTAAACATAAGTCAACCAAATAATGGGATACTAACACGAGGGCATCTGAGTCAAATTTATTTATGAAGGGGAGAAAATATGGTATCAGTTCAATTTAATAATGTATATAATGGGTAGAAACCTATGTGTCCTCTACCATAGCAATGTATAAATCATGTAGTTAAACATAACAAGCTTCTAACTCTTGAAAGACAGTTAGAGGAATTGAACCAAGATAGTGAGAACTAGAAAAAGGTAGAGAAGGCCTATTTATCACCTCAAAGTGATTCAAATAGCCAATGAGACCACCCTAAAAATCCTTCCATATTAAAGCATATACCACTCGATAAACATCCTACCTATTTTGGACTACCCAAAGTAGGTTACTATTAAAGCATGATTCCACATCTACATTAGTTTTTGTTGACCAAATTTGACCCTAAAAGTTAAACTGGGGAACTTATAGGTAAAAAATTGACTTTTAATTGTTATAGGGGTCTAATACATATGTCACAAGTTGTTTTATAGGTCAATTAATGTCACTTAATGTTATACTAGCCTTGATCCTTAGTCATTTTAGTCTTTTTAGTCATTTTGAGGTTAAAAAAGGGGAATTTAATGAGTTATACAAATTACTTGGGAAGTGTGAAGGTTCTAAAAGGTTATGACCTATGCCATGTTGACTCACATGTCTTACTCAACTATTGGTAACTAAAAGTGGTAGGTGATTCATAAGAAAGAGTAGTTTTCTTAGGGAAAAAGGTGAGTTTGGCACTTGTATGGCCCATGGGAAAGTGTGCCACATGGGAAAAATATCATACAATGTCCCTTTAGCTTCTTGAAGATTAGTTACACATTTTACATGCTTTAGAAGTGTCATTTTTGGCCCAAAACCACTATACTCCTTTTTCACCATTCTAGGCACACAGACCCAGTCTCCAAGTTTGTATTTGGTATAAACCATAAGGGAGGTTTAAAATCAACACCTTTTGGAGGTGAAAGTACACTCAGAGGCCTCCATTTAAATTATAATAGTTATAATAATGGTTTCATGTTCTTTATGAACCATCCTCATAAAGTTAATTGTATTTTTTTGTTTGCTAATTTGTGCACCCTATAGGTTTTACTCTTGTTTGGGTATGTCTATACAATTTAGTTGCTAATATTGGTTTTTTATGATGTCAAATAATTTGTATAATTTTTTCCATGATTGGTTTCACATTTTGAGTTGATCTGATGAGCCAACTAACTCAGTTTATAAGGAGAAGTAAAGGAGAGAACTGCAATCATGTTTTTTAATTAATGGAGGTTTCTTATGTGATATGGTTAAAAAATGAATTAAATTGATGTATGCTTGCTCATATATTCATTTTTTAATATTAAATTACAAATACAACTATAATAACCACTTCAATAGACAAGAGAGCAAGTAAATGCATAAAATGGTCATCTACAATAGTTGTATAACCTAGTATTTCTTGGAGGAGCATAAAATGTGTGTTTGAGCATTTTAATATGTTTGGAGAGTATAAAAACGTTTGGTAATTATTTTTAAGAATTTTTAAGTATTTTTAGGTAACTAGATAATCAAAAATGGTCTTGGAGTAAACTTGTGACACTTTGGGACAAATTCCTAAAACTATCAAAATAGAGGTTTAGGCCCTTTTTTGGGTGTTCTTATACAGTGTTACATTGATATCTAGAGCCTCCAAGTTCATTTTTTTAAAAATATACCACATATTCATATCATATTTCAAAAGAATAAATTTACTTTAGTTGAGGATGATGGTATTATTAAGCCCTTAATTTGCTCTTCAAGACATTAAAATTACTCAGTGCTATCTACAGCGAATAAAAGACATGTCAAACATTAAAATCACAAGGAAGGTTTTTAGCTATTTATGAAATATTAAATTGGTTTTGGTAAACCATCCACTCAAAAATTATCTCATAATACATCAAGACAAATAAAACCTTGTAATCCTAGGTGAGACCAAAAAATAACATCTACAACTAATATACATAGTTATAATAACTAAGGAGATAATTTGAGAATCAAAGTAAGATTGAAAGTCTTGTTGATGCAATTATTTATTTTGTTTAAGGAGAAGTGAGTCTAATTTTTTTTGAGGAGATTAAAGAGATAAGTAGATAAAGGTGAATTAAAATAACATCCTAAACCTACTATGTATAACTATAGCCAAGATTAAAAGAGGAAAACACATTCTTGTGAGTCAAGAAAGGTAGGAAGACCTAAAACATGTTTTGGAGAAGGCTTGAACATGGATATATGAATTATTAGTTGTCATAAGGTAAATTAAAATACCTAATATGATTCTCATAGAACTTTTGATGCAGGTTTCAAACATGAAATGCACTTATAGGCCCCACACAGTCAACTATAGTTGAATGTGAGGGGCAAAGAGCAGAAAAGTTAGGTCTTGACATAGACTTGGATCAACAGGGATTGAAAACATTAAAACCACTTATTAATGGTTTTTTAATGTGTAATAGAGACCAATTAAATGTTTTAAAGGTTTAATCCTAACATACACCTACAAGTGTTCTCTCCAATACAAAGAACACTTAGACCTAACAAAGTAGAACATGGTCGAGCGAGATTAGACATCGATACACTTGTGTTGTCCATGAAATATGATTTAAAGTGGATTAATATGATATAAATTGAATAATGGATATTTTTTATAGGTTATAAGATAAATGTTCATCCACAAGGCCCCTGCCTTGCCATACATAGTCAATTATAGCTAACAGTGACCCAGTTGGTGTTTATCCTAGGTTTTTAGCACATGAAATGCATAACATAGATAAATAAAATAAATATGAAGTGGGAATAAAAGTTTAATAAGATATTTAACTAAGTTAAGTAACTCTAGATGATTAGTATGCACCTCCATGAAAGAAGACAATTGTGAAATTGAACTTAGTCAAGGATAATCATATTAAGGCATAAACAAAGTAGGTTTTGAAAAGAATGTGAAGTTATACATGATCAAGAAGGTATAAAAATATAGGTAAGAATTTATCATGGATATATCATGGTATTATGGAGAAAATAAGTGGCTCAAATAAGTAAAAACATAGCCTACACTAAGAAGCCCTACACATAATCATTTTGTGAGCAGTCTACCTCAAGTTTAACACTTGTAGATTATCTAATAATATGATAAAAGAATAAAATATTTTTTGGGATGTCCTTAAAAATTTATGAGGACCATAAAATATTCATTTGGTCTAAGTTAATAGGGTAAGCACCCTATATTAATTCCCAAATAGAGGGTACATCTGTAGGGTCAAAACTGGCATGTTTTAGAGGATGAAGATAGAAAGGTGGACCAAAAGAAAAAGAGACCTTAAAATATATGGGATATGTTTAAATAAACATAATAAAACATTAATAACATTTAAATAAAGGATGAAAATAGATACGGTATCCCAAATCGTCAAAATTGTAGACATGCATATAAGCATGGCTAGACCTAGAGGTCTAAATGATAAGGCATTTCCACTTACAACCTTATGTGATCATCTTAACATATATAAAAATGTTTTGGGAGTCACTATAGGTGTTTTTGAGATATTTTTAAGTAGAGGAATCATCAAAATCTCATTTTGGTCTTCAAGGACAACTCAATCCTACATGACATGATTAGCCCTGGTTTTCAAATGATAGGTCATTTTATTTTTTAAGCTTAACCAAGCTTTATAATGTATTATATAATTGTTATGGGGTAAAAATATAGGTTTTAAATATTTTTTAATCCATAGAAACAATAAGGAGGCCATTTTTTAGCCCAAAAGCAAAATCAGGCTTGTGCAAAAGGTGAAAACTAGCTCAATAAGAGAGGTTCAAATGCTCACATATTTTATTAGGATTTGCATGGAGGATAGAGGAGTTTGGGGACATTAATAGGGGTATTTAAAAAAATTATTGTGGATTTTTTTGGTAATTCCAATGTTAAATATTTATGAACAAAGATTAAGAAGTAAAACTACTCAAAACCCTTGTTAAACCCTTGTAAAGACCAATATGAGGAAATGAGAGAGATAATGCACCAAAATGGACCAGAATGGAATGAATGATTATTGGATGTTAAAGAGAACTCAATCAGGCTCCCTATTATCAAAATTATTTGTATAGAATTTGTAAGGACATGGAATAAATAGGGTTTTCTTAACTATTTTTTGTGTGGTGTAGGTTCCAAGAGGTTCCAAGAGATGCCAATCACAAGGGAATAAATATTGAGAATTTAGATAAATATCCATGTAAATTTAATTCCTTGAAACAAATCATAAGTACCTCAACTAGTTTCTTCATATTAGCCAGTCAAAACTAGCATATTGGGCATGATGGTGAGAAGGGTGAAAAACTTCAAGTATACTAATTTTAAGGTGTGCATGATTATTATAATGACATGAAGGGTATTTAAAGGTGTCATAAACTCCCTCGTATGTATTTTAATGGAAAAACAATTTTGTTTAGATGGCCAAGTGTGTAGGATACTATTGACGTAGTGGATTGCACTCGGGGCAGGAGGCCGAGCTCCTGCCTTCCACACGTAACAATATAAACTCCCCTCTCACCTATGGGACTAGCAAAGCTAGAGTGAAGAGTCTCTAGGTAAGGGCTAGCTCCCTTTGATGCATCTGAGTTGTTCCAATAAGTGCTAATATAGGTGTGTGTGTGTGTGTGTGTGTGTGTGTGTGTGTGTGTGTGTGTGTGTGTGTGTGTGTGTGTGTGTGTGTGTGTGTGTGTGTGTGTGTGTGTGTGTGTGTGTGTGTCTATATATATATATATATATATATAATGGGGGGCATGAAAAGGGAGAAGGATTATAGGAAAACAAAACTACTCTAAAAGAGGTGATGCACCAAATGATTTGACCTACTCACACTCACTCTTGAAGCCAAATAACACATACATGCACTTCAAACTGGTAGAAGGACCACGTTATAGGAAACTTAATAGGGAGATTTTAATGGAACATACAGAAAATAGAGACTCACCAAAGGTACTGTAGAAAGGCACACTATATAGTAGCTTCTTATATCTCTGCACTTCCAAATACAACTCTCCTTATCACCTGTAGAAATGGCACCTTATAGACACCAGGTGTGTTGGTGTTAAACTTGTGAAAGCATTTAGAAGTAATGACTAAACACAAACTAACACTCAGACACACATATAGATATCTAATCAGAAAGAGGTAAAAATGCATTTATTTGAGTTCAAGTGAAAATTTTCTAGGGCTTCACCTTAAAAATGTGAAAGATCCTTTTCAAAATGACAAGTCTACAATATATAGAGGAAGAAAGGAGGCCTTTTGGCACCTTTTTTACAAGTGAACCATATGCTTTCTAAGCCTTGGGATGAGGAAGCCACCTGAAGATAATGTTGTGTCAGCTCCTATCAAGATTCAAAATTATGAGCCACACTGTTTACCTGCTTATCAATGCATATTGAAGAAAAATAGGTCACACTATTCACTATTTGTGCCTCTTGATGATCATATGGTAGGTACTATGTCAACCGCTAGAATAACTCTTTGAATTGACGCTTTCCTACACCACTTGGATCACTTCATCTACTTCTACACTTGGCCATTTTTCTTTCACTATCTTCTTCATCCCTCAGGCTATATTTTGCTACTCCTTTGGCTCTTTGGCTAAGAGTGCATCCACTTTTGACATGTGTCATAGTCTGCTACTATGAAACTTAGGAGACACTTTGAAATGTAGACATTGACACATGGTGGCTTCCACCGAGCTAATAATGGGACGTGGCAGCATTTGCTTAACTTAGATGGTACTTCAAGAGTCAAGCAGAAGTTGACATGTGGTTGCTTCTTGCCTACTCTTTCCACTTAACTTAGAGGCTTTGGAAGTAATTTTTTGAGGTTTATGCAGAAGGCAACATGTGGCCACTTCCGTAGAACCTTTAGTTGCCTTAGAAAACTTTCATGGCCTTTTTTAGTTCTCACAAACACTGACACTTGGCAGCTTTTGCTACATTTAGCAACTCATTCCGGCCCACCATAGTCTTCTCTTTGAATAATGAAGCAAAAGGAGAAACCCATGGATGTTGACACTTGGCAGCTTCCACTACATTTTGAGAGAGGCTTATCTTTGAAGCTTAGAAGAAACCCAAAGCCTCAGATGTAGACACTTGTCACACTCCACTCAGACAGGAAAGAACACGTGGTAGCATCTGCTTAACTCTTTTCCATTGATGATTCCTCTACTATGAAATTTGATGTTTGTGGGGCCGTCACAACTTGAAAACCAATGGCTAGTCTATCTTCTTAAATTTGATGGCTTCCACGACATCACCGTCCTTGGCAAATTATGTCAGGTCTTTTCTATGGGATTTTTCTTTACACCTTCTTGAAGGGAAGGTGACCCTTTAACCTTTTGAAAATGTACCTCAACATGGCTGAGAGTTCCCTATAAGGGTACTTGCCCTTTGGGGTCCTTCGGCTCTTTGGCAGGTTCCTCCTTCAGATTATTTTCCCTGAGTTTTTGTGGACTTTTGTCCATAGACATTTTCCCATGGACTTTTGTCCACAAAGATGTTTTTTGGCCACTTTCTCTCCAAATTCCTTCAGACAAAAAGTCTAAAATAATTCACTGCCTTGGACAAAAAATACAAAAAACTTACCCTTCACTGCCTTGGACAAAAAATAAAAAAACTTACCCTTTGCGGCTCTTTTCCTTTGAAATGCTTACTGCCCTCCGTAAGGGATCTTCAACTTAGAACTACCCTCCATAAGGGCACTTTCCCTATGGCTTTGGGATGCCCCCTTGAACCAAGGCCATTGAACCAGCCCATTGAACCAAAATGGGTTCAACAGTTCAACCATTCAATGGTTCAACACTGTGCACCGAGCCTTTGTTAAACCAATCCTTTGAACCGTTCACTTGAACCAATCATCGAACTAGTTCAATAGTTCAACACTGCATACCAAGCCTTTGAACCAAGCTCATTGAATTGTTTGATGAACTGAATGTTTGAACCAAATGATGAACCCATTGATTGAACCAAGTGATGAACTGAAGGCATTGAACCAATGCGTTTGAACCAAGCTGATAAACTTGCTGATGAACCAATTGATTGAACTAAGCTAATTGAAGCAAGGCAATTGAACCAAGCATTGAACCCGCTGATTGAACCAAGTGATAAATTGAAGGCATTGAACCAGTTCAATGGTTTAAAGGTGCTAACTCTTAGAAAGATTATGTCATTGAACCACTCTTCCAAACTTAAGGAAAAGTGTCTTCTAAACCATTTTAGCCCTCTTTCATTATGAATTTATTTAGACAAGAGGCCAAAGAAGCTTTGCAAAACCTTACACTCTCTAAAATGGATCTTCATTTGTCAAAATATTACACCTATAGAGTTCATAGAAAAACTCACTACCGAGTCCATAGAAATCTGTAGAGTCCATTGATATTCCACATGCAGAGTCCGTAGATTTAGACCTGTAGAGTTTGTAGATTTAGACATATAGAGTCCATAGAAATAGACCTACAGTGTCTATAGAAATTCCTAGACTTGTGCAAAATTAAAAAATGAAATGGCCTAAAACATCAGAGGAAGAAGGGGACCAATTTTTGGCCTGTTAGAACCAAAAATGGTCAACAAATTGGTGACTCCTAGGGGAAGCATGCCTAGTATGCTTAGAGACTAGTTGCCTTGTAGTCCATTGGGCACAGAGTCAAAATGCATCTTTGAAGAAAGTTAGCAACAAAACCAATAGATCCAAGAATCAAACATGAAGCTTTTACTCCACACACAAAAGAAAACACACAAGGCTAAAAACACTACTTGTACAAACTACACTTAGGGAAATCAGGAAAGATAACTAAAAGCAAACTACTATGTACAAATAACCAAGTACATCTACTTCCCTCCTAGATCAAAAGGAAAAGTTATTAAGTCCCCTTCCTGGCAAGAAGACTTATGGTGCCAGACAAGTGGCTGAATGAAATAAAGAGTTGGTAACCTGCTCCTCCTACCTGTCACCTAAAGTTGGCTTGTACCTAACTAGATTAGATTAAAACATGCTTCCAACTTATACGTACTCTATTTGTTCTTGGAAGATTGCCTCCTATTGGTTCTTCAATTTGGTTTATCTCATCAAGAAATCAATCGTTGTTAGCTCATCACCATAAGCCCCTTGATATGCATCATTGACTGGCTTGTTCTCTTCTACCTCATTCTCGGGTTCCGTGGTATGACCATCCTCCTTAATGATTTCAAAGAAGGTATCTTCAGATTTGCTAACCTCTTGAAGGGGTAAATCTAAAAACCTATAACCCCTTTGCAAACTTATTTGAGTCCCAATGCTACCTTCTCCAGTCTTATCTAGCTCATAGCCTCCTTGAAGAACAGTGCAACCTGCCCCAATGACTTTAAAAGAATCATTCAAAACATGAACAAGAGATTGTCCATGCTCCTCCATGACATTAATGGTGATCTCTTCCTCATCCACACTCATGAAGTCTCCCTGGTCAGTCATAAACTAAGCATAATCTATATCAGGCAAAGCCTGATAATTTTTTTAGAGGTGTGTGGATGGAGTGTATTCAGACATGGAATTTGCTATTTGGTCTAAAACTTACATCACATGTTCACTGAGGAGACTTGCTCTGGACTCCAACTCTGTAATCCACCTATCTATATCTTCTTGGAAGATCCTTTCTTAGAAGTCACAATCATCATCAGGAGTAGGAGCAGCCTCATCTTCCTCAAGCTTTTGAGCAAAACCTTTCTCCTCCTCTTCCTTTCTATCCCAAGATTCCACTATTTGCTTCCAACTCATGATCTTGGGATTGGAATCTTGCTCTTGCAAATAGGCAGCAAATTTATCCTCTTCAAGGTCTTGAGCTGATTCATGATGTTCCTTCTTCTAGCTTGGAATTTGGAGATCGTGTTGAAAGACTTGAGGAGGTTGGGGAAGATTTGGGAGGGTCTGCTCATGTACAAGAAGAGCTGTCTAAAAAGAGGTGTGCTAAAAATCTAGGCATACAATGTTAGAGGTAGGATCGATTAATGCATCAGATGAGTCATAATGAGCAAGTGTCATCTGATAGAAAGGATTTGGCACACAAGGAGTTTTCTCTAGAATAGGAATGGGTAGACCTTGGGCCAAAATTTCCTGATTTTCATCCCTCCACTTTACCAACACTTCATCAATATTGAAATTAGCTTGTGGATTGGTGGAAGGGGTGTCTTTTGGTGTCGGCTCCTCTACAAGGTCTAAAAACTCCATCTCTCTTTCTCCAAGTAGTCCCATCTTAGCTTCCAACTCCTCAATCCACTTAGCTAGATTATCCTCATTTTGTACCTCTTGGAGCTCATAGGAGTCATTATAGAGATGGGGACTACATGAAGGTTGCCATGAAATGCAAGAAGCTTCCTAAGGAAGGGTGGGAGGGACTTGAAAATGACTAACCTCATTTTATACCTCACACTCTTGGATAATGTCTTTCTCCTCCTTGTTGTTCCATGACTCAACCACTTGATTCTAGCTCAAGATATTCAGACTGGGCATCTCTCGTTGGGGTGATGGGGCCACAATGTGAGAGGGTAGTGAGGGTTTAGATTCCAATTCCCTTATTGACAAAATAGACTGCTCCATTTGAAGATTTGCTAATTTGATCTGTCTATCAAGATTATCCTTAAACACAAGATTTACTATCTCGAAACTCTCCTCAACATGATTGGGGAAAGGACTTTGATAGGCTTGACTTGGCTCATAAGCAGGGGCGGTATATGACTGATACAATACTTGGGGCAGTGAGTACATAGGTTGATAGACTTGGTAAGGCTGCCTCTCATAAATACTCAACTTCTCTTCCAAAGATGAAATCATACCACTCACATCCAGCATCTCACTTGTAAGCCTTTGCCAGTTGGCTCTTTTAATAGGATTTCATTCACTCTTAACTTGATCTAGTGAATTTCTCACTTGATGGATGACATGATCAGGAATTTTTTGGACACATCCCCTTCTAGTGTCAAGATCTATTACATACTTTTCATATCCTAGAAGTGCTTGTTTGAAGGTGGAAATGGGTTAATTGGCAAAGAGACTAGGTTGAGTGGGGGATGTGACACAATGAGAAGATTGGGCATAAGGCTGATATAGCTCATGATAGGGCTAGGACCAGTCATATTGGACTTGGTAAGGATCAACATAAGGCTGGTGATGATCATAGCCATGTTGGTCAAGGAAAATAGGGTCCATGGCTCTGAATAATGGGATTATACATACCAAAATATTGTTTCTTGATGGTACAGGACCAAAACTACTTAACCAATTGATTTAACTCATAGTCACCATTGGTGTTGATGTAAAAAGCCTCCAAAGGCTGGTCAGTTGAAGAACACACCAAAAAATCTTCAACTCTTTGGACAAAACATGTCTTAGTTGGTCCCATCAGGTGTGCCAAAATTGTTGACGCAGTGGATTGCACCCGAGGTAGGAGGTCGAGCTCTTGCCTTCCACACGTAATAATGGAAACTCCCCTCTCACTTGTGGGACTGGAAAAGCTGGAGGGGAGAGTCTCTAGGTAAGGGCTAGCTCCCTTTGATGTATCTGAGTTGTTCTAATAAGTGCTAATATAGGTATATTTATATATATATATATATATATATATATATATATATATATAAAATGAGGGGGTGAAAAGGGAAAAGGATTATAGGAAAAAAAACTACTCAAAAAGAGGTGATGCACCAAATGATTTGACCTACTCACACTCACACTTGAAGCCATACAACACATACATACACTTAAAACTAGTAGAAGGACTAGGTTATAGGAAACTTAATAGGGAGGCTTTAATGGAACATATAGAAAATAGAGACTCACCAAAGGTACTATAAAAAGGCACACTATATAGTAGATTCTTCTATCTCTGCACTTTCAAATATAGCTCTCCTTATCACCTATAGAAATGGCACCTTATAGACATTAGGTGTGTTGGTGTTAAACCTATGAAAGCATTAAGAAGTAATGACTAAACACAAACTGACACTGAGACACACACAGAGATATCTAATCAAAAAGTGGTAAAAATGCATTTATTTGATTTCAAGTGAAAATTTTCTAGGGCTTCACCTTACAAATGTGAAATATCCTTTTCCAAATGACAAGTCTACCATATATAGAGGAAGAAAGGAGGCCTTTTGGCACCCTTTTTACCAGTGACCCATGTGCTTTTTGAGCCTTGGGATGAGGAAGCTGCCTGAAGATAATGTTGTGTCAACTCTTATCATGATTTGAAATTATGAGCCACACTATTTTCCTGCTCATCAATGCATATTGAAGAAAAATAGGTCACACTATTCACTATTTGTGCCTCTTGATGATCACGTGGTAGGTACTGTGTTAACCACTGGAATAACTCTTTGAATTAACACTTTCCTATGCCACTTAGATCTCTTTGTTTGCTTCTACACTTGGCCATTTTGCCTCCTCTGTCTCCATCCCTTGGGCTATCTTTTGTTACTCCTTTGGCTCTTTCGCTGAGAGCACATTCACTTTTAACATGTGTCATAGTCTGCTACTTTAAAACTTAGGAGACACTTTGAAACATGGATGTTGACACATGGCAGCTTCCACCAAGCTGATAATGGGACATGGCAACATTCGCTTAACTTAGAGGGTCCTTTGAGAGTCAAGAAAAAGTTGACATGTGGCCACTTCCTACCTACTCTTTCTACTTAACTTAGAGGCTTTAAAAGTATTTTTTTGTGGTTTATGTAGAAGGCGACATGTGGCCACTTCCATAGAACCTTTAGCTACCTTAGAAAACTTTCAAGACTTTTATTGGTTCTCACAGATACTGAAATTTGGTAGCTTCCGCTACATTTAGCAACTCATTCGGGCCCACCACAATCTTCTCTTTGAATAATGAAGCAAAAATAAAAACCCATAGACATTGACACTTGGCATCTTCCATTGCATTCTGAGAGAGGCTTATCTTTGAAGCTTAGAAGAAACCCAAAGCCTCAGATGTAGACACTTGTCACACTCCAGTGAGATAGGTGAGGACATGTGGTAGCATCCACTTAACTCTTTTCCTTTGATGATTCCTCTACCATTAAATTTGATGTTTATGGGCCCATCATAACTTGAAAACCAATGGCTAGTCTATCTTCTTAAATTTAATAGCTTCGAAGACATCACCATCCTTGGAAAATTCCATTAGGTCTTTTTTGTGGGCTTTTTCTTTGCACCTTCTCGAAGGGAAGGTGACCCTTCAGTCTTTTGAAAATGTCCCTCAACTTGGCTAAGAGTTACCCATAAGGGCACCTGCCCTTCAAGGTCCTTTGGCTCATTCCTCAAATTATTTTCCCTTAGTTTCCATGGACTTTTGTCTGCAGAAATTTTCCCATAGAGTTTTGTCTATAGAGATGCTTTTTAGAATTTTGAGAGAGGCATATCTTTGAAGCTTAGAAGAAACCTAAAGCCTTAGATGTAGACACTTGTCACACTCCACTGAGATAGGGGAGGACACATGGCAACATCCGCTTAACTCTTTTCATTTAATGATTCTTCTGCTACAAAATTTGATGTTCACAGGCCCATCACAACCTGAAAACCAATGGCTAGTCTATCTTCTTAAATTTGATGGCTTCTGAGACATCACCATCCTTGGCAAATTCTGTTAGGTCTTTTCTATGGGCTTTTTATTTGCACCTTTCTAAAGGGAAGGTGACCCTTTGGCCTTTTGAAAACGTCCCTCAACTTGGCTGAGAGTTCCTCACAAGGGCACCTACCCTTTGAGGTCCTTCAGGTCTTTGGTGGGTTCCTCCTTCGGATTATTTTCCCCAAGTTTCTGCAGTCTTTCATTCGTAGACATTTTCTCGTGGACTTTTGTCTGTGGACATTTTCTGATAGACTTTTGTCCATGGAGTTACTTTTTGGCCACTTGCTCTTTGAATTCCTTCAGACTTTTTGTCTGCAAGAATTCCTTCAGATAAATAGTCTAAAAGAATTCACTACCTTGGACAAAAAGTCCAAGAAACCTACCCTTCATTGCCTTGGACAAAATATCCAAAAAACTTACCCTTTACGGCTCTTTTCCTTTGAAATGCTTCTGCCCTCTGCAAGGGCTCTTAAACTTGGAACTACCCTCTGCAAGGGCACTTGCCCTATGGCTTTGGGATGCCCCCTTGAACCTAGCCATTAAATCAACCCATTGAACCAAAATTGGTTCAATGGTTCAATGATTCAACACTGTGCACCGAGCCTTTGTTAAACCAAGCCTTTAAACCATTTGCTTGAACCAATCATCAAACTAGTTCAATGGTTCAACACTATACACTGAGCTTTTGAACAAAGCTCATTGAACCATCTGATGAACTAAATATTTGAACCAAATGATGAACTTGTTGATTAAACCAAGTGATGAACCGAAGGTGTTGAACTAACACATTTGAACTAAGATGATGAACTTGCCAATGAACCAATTGATTGAACTAAGCTAATTGAGCCAAGGCAATTAAACCAAGTGTTGAACTTGCCGATTGAACCAAGTGATGAACCAAAGGTGTTGAACCAGTTCAATGGTTCAAAGGTGCTAACTCTTAGAAAGATTATGTCATTGAACCACTCTTCCAACCTTAAGGAAAAGTGTCTTTTGAACCATTTTAGCCCTCTTTCCTTATGAATTTATTTAGACAAGAGTCTGAAGAAGCTTTGAAAAACCTTGCTCTCTCTGAAATAAATCTTCATCTATCAAAAGATTACACCTACAGAGTTTGTAGAAAAACTCACTGCTGAGTCCATAGAAATCTACATAGTCTGTAGATATTCCACCTGCAGAGTCCATAGATTTAGACCTATAGATTCCATAGATTTAGATATGTAGAGTCTGTAGCAATAGACCTATAGAGTCTATAAAAATTCTTGGACTTGTGCAAAATTAAAAAATGAAATGGCCTAAAACATTAAAGGAAGAAGGGGATCAATTTTTGGCCTATTAAACCCCAAAATGGTCAACAAATTGGTGACTCCTAGGGGAAGCATGCCTGATATGCTTAGAGACTAGTTGCCTTGTAGTACATTAGGCATGGAGTCAAAATGTAGCTTTGAAGAAAGTTAACAATAGCCCCAATAGATCCAAGAATAAAACATGAAGCTTTTACCCCACACATAAAGGAAAACACACAAGGCTAAAAACACTACTTGTGAAAACTGCACTTAGGGAAAGTAAGAAAGACAATTGAAAGCAAACTACTATGTACAACTAACTAGGTACATTTGCTTCCATCTTGGATCGAAAGGAAAACTTCTTAAATCCCTTTCCTGGCAAGAAGACTTATGGTGCCAGACAAGTGGCTGAATGAAATGGAGAGTTGGTGACCTACTCCTCTTGCCTATCACTTGAGTTGGCTTGTACCTGAGTGGATCAGATTCAAACATGCTTCCAACATATACGTACTCTATTTTTTCTTGGAAGCTTGCCTCCTATTGGTTCTTCAGGCTGGTGTATCTCATGAAGAAATCAATCATTGCCGGTTCATCACCATAAGCCCCTTGATATGCATCATTGACTGGCTTGTTCTCTTCTACCTCATGCTCAGGTTCCATGGTATGACCATCCTCCTTGATGATTTCAAAGAAGGTATCTTCAGATTCACTAACCTCTTGAAGGAGTAAATCTGAAAACCTACAGCCCCTTTACAAACTTATTTGAGTCCCAAAGCTACCTTCTCCACTCTTATCTAGCTCATAGGCTCCTTGAAGAATAGTGTAGCTTACCCCAATGACTTCAAAAGAATCATTCAAAACATGAATAAGAGATTGTCCATGCTCCTCCATGACATTAATGGTGATCTCCTCCTCATCTATACTCATGAAGTCTCCCTAGTCAGTCATAAACTAAGCATAATCTATATCAGGTAAAGCCTGATAACTTTCTTAGAGGTGTGTGGATGGAGTGTATTCAAACATGGTATCTGTTATTTCATCTAAAATTTCCATCACACATTCACTAAGGAAACTTTCTCTAGACTCCAACTCTACAATCCACTTATCTATATCTTCTTGGAAGAGCCTTTCCTGGAAGTCACAATCATCATCAGGAGCAAGAGCAACCTCATCTTCCTCAAGGTTTGGAGATAGCCAGTCAATGATAATGATGCATATCAAGGGGCTTATGGTGAAGGTAGAAGAGAACAAGCCAGTCAATGATGTATATCAAGGGGCTTATGGTGATGAGTTGGCAATGATTGATTTATTGATGAGAGACACCAGTCTGAAGAAATAATAGGAGGTAAGCTTCCAACAACAAATAGAGTATGTATACATTGGAAGCATGTTTGAATTTGATCCTTTGAGATTCAGGCAGAAGTTGACACATGGCCACTTCTTGCCTACTCTTTTTGCTTAACTTAGAGGCTTTAGAAGTAATTTTTTGAGGTTTATGTGAAAGACGACATGTGGCTGCTTCCATAGAACCTTTAGCTACCTTAGAAAACTTTCAGGAACTTTTTTGGTTCTCACAGATGCTAACACTTGGTAGCTTCTACTACATTTAGAAACTCATTTAGGTCCACCATAGTCTTCTCATTGAATAACGAAGCAAAAAGAGAAACCCACAGACATTGACACTTGGTAGCTTCTGCTGCATTTTGAGAGAGGCTTATCTTTGAAGCTTAGAAGAAACCTAAAGCCTCAAATGTAGACACTTGTCACACTCTATTGAGATAGGAAAGGACATGTGGCATCATCCACTTAACTCTTTTCCTTTGATGATTCCTCTGCTATAAAATTTGATGTTCACAGGCCTGTCACAGCTTGAAAACCAATGGCTAGAATATCTTCTTGAATTTGATGACTTCCAGTATGTCACTATCTTTGGCAAATTCCATTGGGTCTTTTTTGTGGGATTTTTCTTTGCACCTTCCTAAAGGGAAGGTGACCCTTTAGCCTTTTGAAAACGTCCCTCAACTTGGCTGCTTGAGTAGGAGTAGCCCGTCTCTTTTGGTGTTTTCCTTTGTGTGTGGGGTAAAAGCTTCATGTTTGATTCTTGGATCTATTGGGGCTGTTGCTAAATTTCTTCAAAGCTGCATTTTGACTCCATGCCCAATGGACTACAAGGAAATTATTCTCTAAGCATAGCAGGCATGCTTCCCCTAGGAGTTACCAATTTTTTGACCTTTTTTGGGTCTAATAGGCCAAAAATTAGTCCCCTTCTTCCTCTGATGTTTTAAGACATTTTATTTTTCAATTTTGCACAAGTCCAAGAATTTATATAGACTCTATAGGTCTATTTATATGGACTCTGTAGGTCTAAATCCACAGACTCTGTAGGTCTAAATCTATGGACTCTATAGGTGGAATATCTATAGACTCTACAAATTTCTACAGACTTAGCAGTGAGTTTTTCTATGAACTCTATAGGTGTAATCTTTTGATAGATGAAGATCTAATTCAGAGAGTGTAAGGTTTTTCAAAGCTTCTTTAGGCTCTTATCTAAATAAATTCATAAGGAAAGAGGGCTAAAATGGTTCAGAAGACACTTTTCCTTATGGTTGGAAGAGTGTTCAATGACATAATCTTTCTAAGAGTTAACACCTTTGAACCGTTGAACTGGTTCAATGCCTTCAATTCATCACTTGGTTTAATTAGTGGGTTCAACACTTGGTTCAATTGCCTTGGTTCAATTAGCTTAGTTTAATCAATTGATTCATCAACAAGTTCATTGGCTTGGTTTAAACGTGTTGGTTCAATGCCTTCAGTTCATCACTTAGTTCAATCAGTGAGTTCATCATTTGGTTCAAACATTCAGTTCATTAGATGATTCAATGAGCTTGGTTCAAAGGCTCAATGCATAGTGTTGAACCATTAAACTAGTTTGATGATTGCTTCAAGTAAATGGCTCAAAGGCTTGGTTCAACAAAGGCTTGTCATGTAGTATTAAACTATTGAACCGTTGAACCAATTTTGGTTCAATGAGTTGGTTTAATGGCTTGGTTCAAGGGGATGTCCCAAAGCCATAGGGAAAGTTCCCTTACAGAGGTTAGTTCTAGGTTTAAGAGCCCTTATCGAGGGTAGGAAGCATTTCAAAGGAAAAGAGCCGCAAAGGGTAAGTTTTTCAAAAAATTTGTCTAAGGCAGTGAAGGGTAAGTTTTTTAGATTTTTTGTAAAAGGTAGTGAATTCTTTTAGACATTTTTTCTAAATGAATTCCTTCAGACAAAAAGTCCAAAGGAATTCAGAGAGCAAGTGGCCAAAAAGCAACTCTAAGGACAAAAGTCCATAGGAAAATGTCCGTGGACAAAAGTCTGCAAGAAAATGTCCGTAGACAAAAGTCCACGTGAAAATGTCTACAGAGAAAAGTTTGTAGAAACCCAAGGGAAATAATCCAAAGGAAGAACCCATCAAAGAGCCGAAGGACCCTAAAGGTTAGGTGCCCTTGTGGGGAACTCTCATCTAAGTTGAGGGATGTTTTCAAAAGGTTGAAGGGTCACCTTCCCTTTGGGAAGGTTCAAAGAAAAAGCTTGAAGAAATGACATGAAGGAATTTGCCAAGGATGGTGACGTCTCAAAAGCTATCAAATTTAAGAAGATATATTAGCCATTGGTTTTCAAGCTGTGACAGGATTGCAAACATCAAATTTCATAGCAGAGGAATCACTAAAGGAAAAGAGTTAAGCAGATGTTGCCAGGTGTCCTCGCCCATCTCAACAGAGTGCGACAAGTGTTTGCATTCGAGGCTTCAAGTTTCTTCTATGCTTCAAAGATAAACCTCTCTCAAAATGTAGTAAAAGCTACCAAGTGTCAACATTCATGGGTTTTTCCTTTTGTTTTGTTATTCAAAGAGAAGATTGTGGTGGGCCTGAATGAGTTGCTAAATGTAGTGTAAGCTACCAAGTGTCAGTGTCTGTGAGAACCAAAAAAGGTCCCAAAAGTTTTCTAAGGCAGTTAAAGGTTCTACAGAAGTGGCCACATGTCACCTTCCACATAAACCTCAAAAAATTAATTCCAAAGCCTCTAAGTTAAGTGGAAAGAGTAAGAAGGAAGTGGCCATGTGTTAACTTCCACTTGACTCTAGAAGGACCCTTTGAGTTAAGCGAATGCTGCCATGTACCATTATCAGCTCAGTGGAAGCTACCATGTGTCAACATCCATGTTTCAAAGTGTATCCTAAGTTTTAAAGTAGTGGACTATGACATATGTTAGAAGTAGATGCGATCTTTTCCAAAGAGCGAAAGGAGTAGCAAAAGATAGCCTGAGGGATGAAGGAGATAGAGGAGGCAAAATGGCCAAGCATAGAAGCAGATGGAGTGATCCAAGTGGTGCAAGAAAGTGTCAATTCAAAGAGTTATTCCAGTGGTTGACACAGTACCTACCATGTGATCATCAAGAGGCACAAATAGTGAATGGTGTGACCTATTTTTATTCAATATGCATTGATGAGTAGGCAAATGGTGTGGCTCATAATTTTGAATCTTGATAGGAGCTGACACATCATTATCTTTAGGTGGCTTCCTCATCCCAAGGCTCAGAAAGCACATGGATCACTTGTAAAAAGGGCACCAAAAGTCCTCCTTTCTTCCTCTATATATTATAGACTTGTCATTTGGAAAAGGATCTTTCACATTTGTAAGTTCAAGCCCTAGAAAATTTTCACCTAAAATCAAATAAATGCATTTTAACCTTTTTCTAATTAGATATCTCTATGTGTGTCTGAGTGTCATTTTGTGTTTAGTCATTGCTTCTTAATGCTTTCACAAGTTTAACACCAACACATTTGGTTTATATAAGGTGCCATTTTTGAAGGTGATAAGGAGAGCTATATTTGGAAGTGCAAAGATAGAAGAAGCTACTATAAAGTGTGCCTTTCTACAACACCTTTGGTGAGTCTCTATGTTCTGTATGTTCCATTAAAGCCTCCATGTTAAGTTTCCTGTAACCTGGTCCTTTTGCTAGTTTGAAGTGTATGTATGTGTTGTCTGGCTTCAAGTGTGAGTCTGAGTAGGTCAAATAATTTGGTGCATCACCTCTTTTAGAGTAGTTTTGTTTTCTTATAATCCTTCTCCATTTTCACCCCCCCATTACACACACACACACACACACACACACACACACACACACACACACACACACACACACACACACACACACACACACACACACACACACACACACCTGTACTAGCACTTATTGGAACAACTCAGATGCATCAAAGGGAGCTAGCCCTTACCTAGAGACTATCCCCTCTAGCTTCTCTAGTCCCATAGGTAAGAGGGGAATTTCCATTGTTGTGTGTGGAAGGCAGGAGCTCAGCCTCCTACCCCAAGTGTAATCCACTGCATCAACAGATACATGAAATAAAAGTTTTTTGAACTGTAGATTATGATGTCTCATTCCTAGATGATTCTAGATGACTATGCTTACAACCAATACATGGAGAGGATTGTATAAAATACTTCACCTTAATTAAAATAATCATACTTATCCATAAATAGTTTTTTGAAGTTCAAACAGGTCCAAATCATGAAGGTAGTTTTTTGAGATAGAATGAGGAGTTTCATGCCACTTTTCATGAGTTTTATGACTTGGATGGAAACTTGTGCTTCTTAACCTTACATGGATCATCCCAAATCATATTACCATGAAAAATTAACTAATTCTCTCAACTTAAAAAGTGTTCTCGTGACCCTTTGATGTATCTCTTCTCCTCTCTCTCTCTCAAGTTCTATAAGAACTAGCCATTTTGGCCATTGTGACTTATGCTCCACCTAAGTATGAAGAAGACCTTCTCATTTTCATACCATTTTATCAATAAGTATACTTATTTTTACATATTAATGACTATTAATATCTTTTTATGCTTTAATTTTGGATCTTACTTAGTGAAGACTATGGATTCCTTAGCATGTTATTTCCTTCTTTCATCCTATTTACAATTGGAAAACTTCTTCTTGCAGGGCATGTGAAGTGTTCTAGTAAATGTCAAGGATTGAGTGAGCTGGTATACTCACTAGTTCCATTAAAGGTCTCTTTTCTAGTCCTCTTATCTGTTCATATTCATCCATAACCTCATAATGTAATATTGATGTGAGAAGATGCAGATTGAAGGAGTGTATGTTTGGTTAGTCTTTTATTCTCATGTGTAACATGCTACTGGTTGAAAGTCATCATATTATTTAGTGTATCACCTCCCTTAGAATATTTTTATTTTATTTATCTCTCCCTATCTCCCCCAAAATTTTAGGTGTAGTTATGATCCAAAGTGGTACATCAAGGGAGCTAGCCCTACCTAGAGATTCACCTCATCCTTAGGCTACCCACAAGCCGAGAAGTGTTTCAATTGTGCCACTTAGATGAGGAGAGCTTAGACATCTCCTCAAAGGGTGAAAATCAAAGTGACAATAGCTTTGTTATGCCATATAACATGAAGTAAATCCTTACTAATAATAGTCTAAATTACCTCTAAAACCTCAACATTTGGAATCTAAAATATCAAACAGAGTCTACGATCTAAGACACTATCTCAAAAATCCATTTCATGAAATTATACATAGAGAAATAAAATAGGGGTGCTAATGACTAAGTTTTACATAGGATAATACATATTTTTAGTAGATGGAATCCAAATAGGGGGAAACAATCAATAATGAATGTGACAAGGAGAGATAAATGTTAGTAGTTAATCACTTCAAGTGAGATGTCTCCTATCATGACAAAGTACTTTTCACCCAAGGTAATAATGTTCAAACATGGATTGAAAATCCATTTACACATGTTAAATCTATAGCTTGCCCAAAATTGAATGTATCAAGACTTAAATTAATTTAGAAAGCCCAATAAATCATAAGTGACATCATAGGTCCACCAAATCAAGTCCAAATCACTAATCATAAACATTATCCATCACTATGTCAATCACTTGGTCCACCCCTAATTCACAAGGAAATATGATTATTTATTAGCTTCCCTAAAGTAATGTGACACTGACCAAGATTTTATTTTATTTAGGAGAGGCCAAATTGGGTGAAGGATGTTTTTGAGTTACCAATCCTTAGCATGCATCAAGCTATAGAGTTTTGGGATGCAACATTAAAGTGTCTTGTTATAGAGTTGTACCTTGTGTTATTTTTTGGAAATCATCAAGCTATAGAGCTATGCCTCATGTTGTTTTTTTTGAGACACAAGTTTTATATTTATGCTATGAACTATTTTAATTAAGACATAAATAGATGAATAAATATTTTATAAGTATTATAAATAATTGATAAATAAAAAATATGCAATTGTAAAAATATGCATGATCTTATCTTACCTTATTAAACTTATAATGTGTAATGTGTCATGTTCATTGACTTGATTTTCCATTATTATTTTTTATTCACTTTAATTTAATGTAATTAGTGTGAAACACCAAAATATTACTAATTTTTTAGGTTTGAAAAATAAAACATACACACTGAAAGATTGTCAAGATGTTATATTTGAAAAGTAAATCATTAAATTAAAAATGTTATGCACCTAGTATTGATTGAATTGGTTTTTATAGTATTGGTGGCTTTGAATTTGTCAAATAATTTTTAAATTGAACATTAAAATTTATTTATTATTTATTTTATATAACGAAAGAAAAAATCATTTTCAATTGTGTACAATCATGCACCATTCCAACTCTTATATATACCCATAGCACATCACATGTATATAAATTGTTGAAAGTAGAGATAAGTCTCTCCCAAAAGGAGTTATTTATTTGAATTTTAAATGGATTTTTTGTTTTGTGTGAATAAATCATTTGAAATATTGGTACATCTTTATTGATGTCAATGCCTTCCTCTAATTTACTTTTTTATGAATGGAGGATGAAATATTCAAGCTAAAAATTAGTGGAATCTTGAGAAAAATTGATACTTATAAAATGATTCCAATTGAATCTATCACTTCTTAGACACCAAATTATGACACTAGTATTTTGCATATAATGTAAATAACCAACACACAACTTTATGAAAGTGCTATGAAAGCCAAATAAATGGTCAAGGCTTTAAATGATGAATAAATTGAAAGCCCCAATAATAACTTTATTAATCAATGCCTGAAGAAATAGGTAAAGATTTTCTTCCTTAAAATATTTAATGACATTCAAAATATCAATAACTATAAAATCAACATTCACACCAAAAATGGAAATTACACTAAAATATTATAAAATAGATGGCCAAAGACATGGGGGAAATAATTGTAGCTAAAAGTTTATGAGCTATCCTAGGAATTTTATCTCCATCACTATCTAGATATTTTATCAATATGCTTATTGAATCTAGAGATAATTCTTCCCAATATTTTTTATTTTTTTAAATACGTTCATTCAAGACACACAAATCAACAAAAAATTTCACATAAGTTGTATAATGATCCACCACTTATTTATGTGTGATTGTTTTTTCTAATGGAAGTCAAATCATGATTGGTGAAATAATATACAATCTTTTATAATATGTTACTTTCTAACTTTACTTTTTTGAACCAAGTGTCCACATTGATTCACTTAGTGGGTTTCAACAAGGAAATAGACCCATATTCTAATAAATCTTCTATTTATATTTTTTTTAATCTGAAAGCCCTTGAATATTTTCAAGTACTATTATACCAATCCAATTTGAATATGTTTTATCTAAACTAGGTAAAGTAGCACTTTTAAACAAATCAAATGCCTTATCAATATAATTACAAAAGTGTTTTTCCATGTAAAGAAGGCATTTTCTCTCCTACAATTGTTATGTTGAGCAGTTCATTTGTGTGAACAAGTTTCTATCTTGTTTATGTATTTATTCTATCTTTTATTTTCATGTTTTAAGATTTTTTAAAACTCTCAATTGGATAAAGTCACATGAAGATCAAACCCTTTCTAAAAATGGAGCCTTATAAATTTATTCATTGGATTCATTATATTTTTTACATATTTTATGAAAAATATGGAAAAGAGTAACTATTTTTAGGAATCTTGACCTTCTAATAGAAAATTGTTTTCTCAATGATAGAGAATTGTATTCCTCCTCTAAAATAATTCTCTATTGTGATGTAATTGTGTGTTGGCCATCTACAATTTTGAACCTTATAGTTGTTTATCCGTGATATCTTCAAGGACTTCTTTTGATTCGATAATACATTGAGGGTTATTTGTATCAAATTTTTTTTATAAATCATATTTCATTATAACCTAATTATGTTTTACGAATGAATGAATTATAGAATTCACCCCTCCTTCATTTACATTTTTCATTTTGATATTATCATCCCCCAATTCATATAACTTTATAAGAACATTCAAGGCATAATTGCTATAGTAAATATACCATGTAGAGAATTCACTATGTGTCTGATCATAATTTTGCCCCAACAAAAGTGTATAAACATTTTGTTCAATCTTATATTTCTCCACTAATGTGAGTAATTGTATAGCCTTTTTAAAATCTACATACAAATATGTTGCCTTTGTTTGTCTTGTTTTATTTAATTTCTTTTGTCATGATTATAGAGTATATTATACACATATTTAAATGGTAGTAAGTAGAATAAGGTGTTTCCCCTTGTTCATGTTTTTATTTAAACATATTTGGTATTTTAAGGACCAAATTATCTCTATCTGTCAACCCAAACATTTCGATTTTGTCATAATTATTCAAATGAAATTCAAATATTTCACAAGAAATAAAAACATTCATTTTTTTCAATTCCATTTTACTAGGTGTAAATTTATTAAAACTAGTTGTAGCATGATGGATAATTACCTATTATTTGTTGTATACTTCTAGATGGAATTGAATGACATATTCAAGTTCATCCTTATCATAGGCAAGGATTATTCCAATTTGAGAAGATTATTTTCCATATATAATGTTAAAAAAATAAATATATGCATGCATATTTCTTAGACTAAACAACTCAAAATACCAATTAGAAAGAGGGATTTTTCCACCACCATAAAATGAAAGCTGGTGATGTGGGTTTAATTTTAGTTTTGATAGTTTAAATGGTATTATATCCAAATTTTCTTATATTGAGGACTTTTTTGCTTTTAAGTTTGTGAATTTCTTTCTTGCCTGAAGATATTCTACAAAGATATTTAAATTATTTAAATATTAATCTTTTGTAAAATATAAGTTATATATTGTATAACTTATAAACTTATTTGTGATTAACTAGTGATTAATTCTATATCACCAAATGTGAATTATAAAATAAAATATAAAATACATATTAAATATTTATAATATATACACTAACTCAGACAAAAAGTAAAAATGTATGACCAAACAAAAAATAAATTATATATATACATAGATGTAAAACTCATTCAAAGGTGATTGCCCAAAAGTTGACTATTCATTTATAACATATCAGGCATGCAATAAGGATACATAAAAGTATAACACCATATTTACTTAGGGTTTTGACCTAGTGAGTTATATGTAACTTTTTAAAAAAGTCACTATTGAGCTATACTTTTCACTAATAATCATGTTGAAGGTATCTCCTAGGAGATACATACAACATTCCATTGAATTTATGATAAGGCCCATAAATGAACATCCTAGCCAAAGTAGGACTATCTAGTAGAAAATGGAGGAAATTTTAAATACATGTATAAAATGTGTCAAGGATTATAAGTAAATAGAAACACAAGCCAATATAAATTGATAGTTAAAGGAATCTACAAACATTTATTTCAAAGGAGACTAAAGAGGGGGAAGTATGTTTCAGATATTTAACTTAATAAACTATTATGGATTTTTATGGGGAAGTATATTGTAATTTGTTTCTATTATTTTATCTTGATTGCATGTTATCCCTTTTTGTCAATCTCACTAAAGCATTGTTGAAACCATGAAAAATACCAAGACATGGTTGTGAATTTATTGAATAATTTGAGTGAGATGATTAGATTAGGTGAATAAGTTAATTTTTTTCAAAAACTTGGAAAAACTACTGAAGTACCTTCAATTTGAACTAGTAAGGCCCCTTGTATGGAATGGTCACAATGATCCACTGAGTGAGGTTCAATATACATAGACTAGGTGAAAAAATGCTTTTAAAATTTACCTCACCCATTATTTGTAAGAGTGGGTGGGAAATATTACTTTCAAGAGAGGATTGAAATGGACTAAAACCCCATACCTAGCCTAAAGTTGATTTTTGTGTCAAATTCCCATGAATAGGTACCTTAAAGTATCTCCTAGGAGATACTTTTCAAACATGCACAAGAGTGAATTTTTACTTTAAGGTGTGTCCTAGAAGATACCTTCAAGTTACCCATAAAAGTATTACAAGGTTATTTTAATGCCCTTGAAGGAATATCCTAATAAATACCTCAAAAGGCATTGTCATACATTTAAGGGGACATTAAATATATATCCTAGTAGATACCTTTAACATGCACATGAATAAAATTTTCCTTCACCTTGAAGGCACTACTGGGTGATGACTTGAAGGGCCTTGTAATAACTTTAAGGGTGGCTTCAAGGTATCTATTTTTTACTCCCAAGTCTTAATTCATGAAATTCCTATGAGTTTGGGCATTCTCTAAAAAAGGAAAATGAATATAACTATGAAATTTTTTCATCTATTTTAAGATTGATCTAGAATCAACCTAGGGCATGACTATAGGTATTTGACTTCATAAACAATGTTTGTATGAATAGTCTCCAAGATATATACTATTACAAATGAAAATTTAATATGAATTTCATTCACATAGGGATAATTATAAAATATTATTATGGGAGTTAGAGTATTACTTGTCTATTTATAAACATAAGGGGAAAGTGTAGTTTAGTCCTATAAAACAAACACAAAAAAAGAGGGAAGAGTAAGGTAGAGAAGAAAGCCTCTAGATATAGAATGAGCAAAATGTGTATACACATAATTTTTTTAAATTTTATTAGTTAATGATTCATTACATATTTCAATAAATCATTGAGACTCAATCTCTCTGAGTGCATGCCCTAAGTGGTGCATTAGGAATGGGATGGGTATACCTTTGGTGTTTCATAAGAATATTGTCCCTTTTTACCACATTATTATCAATCCAACCAGATCCCAAAACCTTTACCTAAGATATTTGTCCTCCCTTGAGTATTAATCTAATATTTTCCTCTTTCTATTCCTCCTTTTCATGTCTTAATCCCCTTTTGGCTATTGGTTGTACTGGGTCGACTAGGTTGACCTAGTGCAGTTTAGGGGTATTCTTTACTTTTTGGGTTTGTTAGCCTTTCAGCTAACCTAGCTCAAATTTGGTAAATTATCCATGAAAACACATTAAGTCAACTAGGTTGACCCTATACAACTAACGTTCCTAGAAGGATTTAGGGTAAGATCCACTTATACATATAATATCATTTTGGTCATTATTCATATATGCAATCAAGAGTTATTATTTGCTCATACTTCTTCATAATCTACTCTTCCACTATTTTACTTGATGATACTTAACTTAGGCTTATTATTTTGGAAAATATATTCTTGTGGATAAGTCTTAAATGTTTTGCCTTTCTTAGTTATCCTTACAAACCACAACAACCTCTTGCAAAGCCCCTTTATCCAAAGGAAAGATTAAGTCCCGATGGGTTCACATTCAAGTAAGTATATTATAACTTTTTTCTCCTCTCTTTTATCAGATAGGAGTAGAATAAGTATTGGTTAAAATAATACTATCTTTCATATTTCATGTATTAGGGTATTACTCATACCTAATTTATTGGAAGTTCCCTATACATATTTGTTTTATTTTTTCTAACCCCCACTTTGTACAACACAATTTGGTGTGCACTAGATTAGATTTTTCTTTCTTGTTATTAGAATAGAGTGAACATTTTATACCTTAGGAACCCATTGGGGTTGTTGTGTGATTGTGTTAGATTTTGGGCATTGGAACACTTCCTAGCATGATGTGTTGTGACAAGTCATACAAGTGTTCCCCTAATTGGGTCTAATAGATCCCCATATTGGTCATCCTCCCACTTAACAAGTGTATCCTCAACAAAAAGTGTAGGTATGATCTATCTTATCCAATCTATCTTATGTGATGTATTTTTGATTGTATACACAATGCATGATCCATTGAACCAAGTGGCCCTACTATAGTTATATAAATATAGACTGAGTTTCACTAAATTTCTAACTCTAAGTACACATAATGGGAAGAATTTGAGGAAACAAGTGGTTTGCATCAAATATGAATCTTGACTAAATATAAGTATAAGGACTTTATATAAAATTAAACATAATCACCCAATGATAATTTGTAGATTAATACACAAATTAATAGTACTAAAAAAGGAAAAATGAGACAACTCAAATAATGATTATAATAGCAAAGCACATCATAATTGTCACACATATATAGTACTAGAGTATTAATCTAATTAATCTAGCATTGACCATCAGACATTAATGTATATAAAATAGGAATTTTAATCATTAAAGGAAGTAACTGCTATTACAATTATTGATCTTGGCCAGTTTTATAGTCTAGAGAGATGAAGGAAAAAGGAGGTGAAATCCTAGATATAATATGAAAGCATGTTAGAGAATTTTTTTGTTAAAACCTATATTATAATATGGATTTACCTTATATATATCAATATGGGATTCATCTCCAAATAGTGTGGTATTACCATCTAGGCCATGATGGCCACTCATGATAGTTATAATTATAATTAAAAATTCAAAACAAACAAATCTCTTCAAACTCATAAAAGATCTATCAGGGACCACTTAGTCGATACATGGAGGTAGATATTAAGGTCTATATCTCAAATAATTTGATATATAATATCTATCCTATAATGTATCTAAGATATTAAGGTCTATATCTCAAATAATTTGATATATAATATCTATCCTATAATGTATCTACCATAAGGTTGAATTCCTTATCTAGTTTGGCAAGGTTCATCAAAGGCTCCTTGAATATCATCTTCGCTTGAGCTTCCAAGCTCTGATAGACTTTTAAGGGTGCTTCCATTGACACATGGACCTTGAATACCTTGTTAATTAGCATAGTTAATTATGTTGATAAATCTAACACCACCCATACCCTAATCTAGTTTTCTTTGACAACTTTATCTCTCATGACCTTGTTGAATTGAACTAGATGGACTCCAAATTCTCCCTAGCATAACATGATGCTATCTAGATGGAATATACCAAAGATATTGACCTCCTTGTAGTATGTTAATATATTATTCTTTCCCTCTTCTAAGGGTCTAGTTATAGTGTCAGCCACAATTGACCACTCCTTTATAGTATCCCTCATGTTCCCCGCATATGTTTAATATAACCCCAAGTCTGAGGTTAGAATTAGTTTTAACTTTGGGAATAAACATTTGTTAATTTACATATATATTTTCCTACACTTTTCATCTATCTCCAAAATACTCTCTAATTAATATTGGGTTAGTTGGATAAGCACATTGGTCTCAGCTAGAGTCTCCACTACTTAACCAAGAACTAAGAAGATTATTAGGAAGGCATATTTAACCTTTGAAATTAGTGTGATGGTAAAATATATTTTCACCTAGGATTAAAAGGTATAAACCTATATTTTCATGTCCATGAGGATATTTTTTGACATATCATGAGTTTCCCAAAGAATGGAGAGTGGGTCCTCAACCATCATTTCTTCACTAGTATAAGTCCTCACCTTAGTGAGGGAGAACAAATATTGATGGGTCTACCAAACCACCAAGTTTCCATATTGGATGAACCTCTATTCCAATTTCCTCTTCCTTATATTTTAAGTTTAGTCATAGCTTCGATGTATGTTTGGGTCACCTTAAGAAATCATATAAGGCACATGCAGCCTTGGGACCATTCCCTAGGTTATGGGAGGTGTAAGAGGGTTGGATGAGATGGAGGTAAAGGGTAGAGGATGAGGTGGAGGGGAAATGGAGGAAGTGGAGGGGTGAATGAGTAAATTCTTAGAGGTGGTATGGAATCAAAATGAAGAAGAAAAAAATGGGAATTCTATGGGAACTTTTTTCTCAACACTAATCTTGGTTCATGTTCACTTGAGGAGAGATTTTGGCTAGGAAATGGTCATTAAATAGGATGGAGGAGATGGATTGGTTAAATACAAATCCCAATTCACCCTGGGTAATGGAAAGAGGGGATCGAAGAGTATTGTGATTAGGTGCTAAAATTGGCACTAAAAGAACTATTAAGGCTAACAGAGGGGGTTAGATTGGAGTAGGACTTTAAATTGAAGTCAAACTGTGGATTTCCTTTTTATTCTTCTTAGGCCTCTTTCTTGAGTTAGCTCTAGATGTTATAGTATAAGGACTAGACAAAATAGTGATAATTATGGGGATTGATGATGAAGGAGATATAACTACTAAGGAAAGAGTCAAGATGATTAGTGGGACATTAGGATGGTTCTTATTATTGGTGGTATACTTTTGATGGTTGTATCCATAATCACTTATGAAAATGATCTTGATGATACATAAACTAAGAGTAAACCCTAATAAGGTATTAGGAGGGCTGTAGGTTGTGAAATGGGTGGAGTAGAGGGGAATAAAGAGGAAATTCCACTTAAGAATACTAAGGCCATAAGTACTTAAGAAAATTATAGAGGGGGTGCAATGGTTAAAAGAGGAGGCACCACTTAAAGGGATTGTGGGAGTGGAATGAAACTTGTTGGTGTTAGGACTAATATTTATAAAGTGGTAGGAGTGAGGGGTGGAAGGAAGATGGAATAAATGAGATGTGTAATGAGTAGAACTGATGTTGGTGCACTTTGGAAGCATCATTCTGGGCTCACCCTTGGACTACCAGTCACATAAAACCTCAAGGACTATGTGGCCTTTGGTTAAGGTGCTAGTGGTTGAGGTGGTTTAAACTGGGCTACCTACCATCAAGTATTACAAGTTTGACCCTATCACAACTAGACTATTAGAGCCACTAGATGAGGTGGAGGTGGATCTAGGGAATAAAGAATAACTAGAAGAGGTGGAGGTGGAGTTAGAGCATGAGGAGTAGGATCTATTGGAGGAGGTAGAGTTGGAATTAGATCATGAGGAGGAAAAGCTGTTGGAATGCTCTATAAAATCCTCCTAAATATATTAGGAGGTGTTGGATCCTCTATAAATCAATCAGTATATGGAAGACGAGAAGATGGACCTACCACCTTATTTCTTTTCTTCTTCTTCTTTATATCAATTTAGGATAATACCTCTTGGTAATCAGTGTAATCTAAGTATAACTCATCATTATCCTCTATTTGATGACCATAGTTGATATTAAGGTAGGCTAGATACCACACTAAATAAGCTATTATCATACTCTTGGGGTCCTAATGCCATATATCAACTCTCATTAGGGTGAAGGAGTCCAACCTAAATACCATCTTCTAGATGGGAGGGAAGGATTTGCACATGTGGTACCTGATAATGATTAGGATTAATGGTCATGCCTTCTACTAGTGGCCTATCCAAATGCCAAATATGGCCTCCACTAGCTGGTAGGATATATCCTACTTTTCTATATGATCCAAGATAAATTATGGTAAGTAGAAGGGTTGATTAAGGAAACCCATAATTCATATCATGGTGTCTTCTCTATAGAGATAGTAGTACCCAATGGTACTAATGGAGTCTCATATTGCTTATGATAACTGTGCCATTAGGACCTCATTGATCACTTGGTAGACCACTAGATTTAATTACTAAAAAATGTCTTATATATGGTTTTATAACTGGTCAACATATAGTTTTTAGAATACCACATGGAATATTGGGCACCTGAGAACCCATGAAAGAAAAGTTGATGGTTTGAAGTAGAGTGTCATGTAATAAATTAGTTCATCATATATAAATTTCCTATATATCAAGCATTTGTAATGGCATTGACTAACTTAAAGTTGATTAGTCCTACCATGTCTAATAATTATGAGTGTATAAGGATCATATGGAAGAGGGGCACCCATAGACCATTAATGTGTATATAATCCTAGGCCTTGAAAAATCATTTCAAAAGAATCATGCCTACCTAGACTTCCTCCTAGAAGGTGTAGATAGTGTATGCATTTATGCCCACCTTGTTGACCCATTTAACATCTAGGTTGTCAACCTAGTCTTGTAGGATGTCATATATTTGGTAGGTATCCATCTAGACCTACACTACTATAGCATCATAAGAAAAAGTGTAATCTAGGAGGGAGTAATATGCCTTGTATTCATTCCTAGAGATATTGGTAATCTAGTGCTGAGAGTTAGGTGAGCATAACTAGTCATGGACCCCATCCTACACTCATATGATGGTGAGAAGGACATTGACAAACAAGTTGACACTGGGAAATGCCTCTAGAATATATGTATCTTGATGAAGTATACATTTATTGTATGACCAAATGGCATACTCAAATGCTACTTATTAGTCATTGTCAAACCCTAAGTCTTTGGTCACTTGATCAATTAGTTTGAATATCTAGTTGTAGTTCTTAAACTTGGTTAAGCTTAAGGATATGGTATTTTAGTACGTAGGATCAGCCTTTGGGTTTGAAGAAATGTAACCATTTTAGTAGGATATAAGGGTAATAGGAAGGCTCTAATCATAGGAGGAAATAAACACATGGGTACTCTATGAAATTTTAAAAGATAAGGGTTGGATTTATCTTAAATGTATGTAATGATAACCATTAGTGAGATTTCCTTAGGCTTTTATAAACACATGCATGTATCCCCCTACATTGATGGAATTTGGTATCTCACTTGATATGAATTCAAATTTGAGTTGGTGGATGGATTTCCTCTCTTTAATTATAAATCCAAAGTTAATGTCAAATCCCATGATCCTCCACTACCATTTATATTTATAAATGGTGATGAGATGTTTTAAAGTTATCTAATCAAGCCAAGCTTTCTATTTTATTAATTCCCAACATATGTTAGGCATGGGGTCACATCCCTTAGAGGATTCTCAATTAACTCCTACTTTACAATACATGTCATTTGCTCATTGTTCCCCTTACTAATGGTCAACATGTAGACATAGCTTTGTACTTCATCTAGACCCTTAATAAATGTGAGGTGTTACTTAAAGACATAGGGAACATCTTGATTGGTTAGATGGACTCATATGTACCCCATTTTGACCTTTCTAAGGCATTACGTGGTTGTCAGTACATCTACCTTAGTGGGTGACATGGCACCTCTATATTAGGCTAGGCTCTCCCAAGATCTGACAAATCTTATAGGTTTAAGGACTAGCTATTCTAACAACTTAGTGATGTGGTGCCTTATAATTAGGCTAGCATATCCTAATGTTTGACATATTTAATAGGTCTAAGGACTAGCTTCTTTGAAAACTCAATAACATGGTGACTTTAGATTGGGTTAGGATCTCTAAGGCTTTGATATATCTAATAGCTCCATGAACTGGGCACTTTGACAACTCAACAATATGGTTTTTTATTATGTTAGCTCTCTAAATATCTAACATCTCTAATAGGTCTAGGGATTGGCCAATATAACAACTTAATGATGTGTAACCTTTTGATTAGGATGGGTTCTCCATATGAAATCCAAATAATGACTAAGTAAGAAGTGAAAATGGATGTAATACATATAATACTTACTCATATATGATTAATATTTTGATTTTCCATGAAGGGTAATGGTTTTTCTACTCTAAGAAAGGAATGATATTCCAAGGCTTTCATTAAAAAGTAGACCTACAATGTTAGTACCTTAATATATAAAATTACAAGTCTACCTCGGTCATAAAAGCAAATAAGGCTTGTTAATACTTGGGGAAAATTAGGGTGACATAAGATTCTAAGGAATTTATCTTAGGTGAAACTAACAAGAATAAAATAAAGGACTTTGGAACTCCAGTTCAAAATATTTGAGAGGGGTTCCACATTTCTAATAAAAGAGGGTGTGTTAGCCACAAAAAATGGATACTTCCATGGGGAAAGTGATGATAAACATTTAGAACCCAACCAATTTAATTTACTTTCCTTACATAGAACATAGATTTTTAGAGGGAGCTTCATTTACAATAGAAAAGATGAGGAAATAAAGTATCATAATAGCAATTTTCATACTAATATTTCACCTTATAAATAACCACCCATGTGTGTAATAAGTGATTTTCATTTTCCATTCAACCCTATATTTTATTCAAGCAATAGAGGTTGGACTAGTTATCAAGCTTCATTTAAGGCATTGATGGCTTCATGGGCTAGATGGGATATTGATGGGTCATTTCTTTACTACCATATGATCATATATAGCCCCAACATGTATACCTCTTGTCCCTTTCATGGCCTTTCTCCATTGATAGCTAGGCTAAGAACCCTGTGATGAATATTTCTTGTATAGCCCTTTTGAGGTAGACTTAGAATATAGATTCTACATACTGTTATTATCCTTTTCTAAGATTCCTTGTGAAAGGATTATCATTTAATAGTCTAATCCATTTAGGGTTTGGGACCAATAAAAGGGTGAATGGAAGGTGAGGAAGCTTTGAATACCCATATAGTCTTTGATTTGCTTGAATAATTCAATACTTTTCTGTGACATGATATTAAGTGTAACTTGATGGCCTATTACAATGTGGGATATTATAAAATCCACCTAATTATTTTAGAATCATTGTCCTTTTATATCTTAAATGTCAAAAGTTTCAATTACCATCCTTTACTTTCTTAGATTTGAGTTTTCAACTTTGATCTTTCTACTTTTCAATAATCCTTTTGGGCTTTAGACATCACCTAGGGTAGTTAGTAATAGGATCAATCATTAGAGGAACACTAAAAAAAGAGGGAGATAGAGGGGTAAAACACAAAAAGAATAAAATGCAAAATGAGAAAACACATAATGAGAACAAACTTATCTAATATATACACTACCACCCCTTCTCAGATTACTCAAAGATTATGCAAGAGGGGAAAACTAAGAAATAGTGTTTTAGAGACTACCTATTTAATATAAGTGGTACCTCATTTCCCTTAAGATCTTTAAGATAAAAGGATTTTTCACCCAAGATTTGGATTATTTGGTATGTGTCAATCTATAGGGGATTGACTTTTGAATTTTGACCTTTTTTCTCATGAGCCTTGTCCCACATCAAGATCAAGTTAAAGATTCTGAAGGTATTGATCTTTCATCTCTTATCAAACCACATTTCAATTATATCTTGGTGTTTTCTAAAGATTAACAGAGCTTTATCCTAGGCTTCCTCTAAATGAATTAAGTTAAGGATTTTAGAATCCACCTTATCATGTAATTCCATGAATTATTGCATGAACTTATAAGTCAATAGCTTGAGTGTGATGAACATGATTGGATCTCATCCATAAAATTAAAGGAAAGGAGAGATTTTGAGGGATTTTTTATACCTAGTGTATCCTATCCATATGGAAAAATTTAGTAATACATTCCATTCTTGGGGATTTTCTCCAATTAATTTATTGATAAGATGCATAAAATTATTTTTAGTGGACTCCACCAATCTATTCACTTGTTGGTAGTGGTTGGATGAGAAATTTAATGTGATCCCATTATCATAGGCCCATTTCATTAATTTGGTAGATTGAAAGGTAGGGCCATTATCACATACCAAAGAGATGAGGACCCAAAAATAATTGGTAATGGTGTTTTCAAATAACTTGATGGCTTTAAGATTGGTGCCTATTTTATTTACAACTACCTCAGACAAATTAGTACAATAATTGTGCTTGTAAGAATGAAATAATGGTCAACTTATGAATTGGGGTTTATTATTACCATGAAATATAGTCCCCATTATGTAGATGGTGTATGACAGAGGAAAAATCACTGAGATAGGGGGTGAATCAGTGATGCAAACAATTCAAATCTAATTCCAAAATTTCAAACTCTTAATCACTCAATCATAAACATTCATAAAGAATATAAACCATTCATAAAGACAACTATGCAAGATCAATGGCACATAACACATGAATTATGTAGGAAAACATCATGGGGAATAAAAACCACTCTCAACCTTAAAAAACATGGAATTCAGTCCTATAAGAGATCACAAATAAGATACTTTTAATGAAGCAACCACTTCATAAGGATCACCCACCCCTAAGTATGAACAAGCACCAGCTTGTCCTAGATGTTGAGAACCAACTTCACACCTTTGATATCAATAGTTAAAAAAATTGATTGCATTTTAATCTAATGGAGAAACAATTTATGACACCTCTCTTCAATCCTTCACACTCTCTCAAGCCTTCACACAAGGAATTCATTCAAAACACCCTTTTGGATCACTCTATACTTCACTCATATTCAATATTTATCCCTACAAGAACAATATTATAGCATCAAAAATATGATCCATAGGTAACACATACATTCATAAAACTTATCTTATCTTTAATCCACCCACAAATCACACTCACACTTCAATATTATTTTTATTTTAACTCATAAACCTTCACCTTTGATCTTGCTCTTTATAGAATCTATATGATCATCACCTTCTTGGTTAGCCTCAAAAGTTTCCTTAACCCTTAAGGATTATATAACACATGGAATAAGATCAAAACCACATTTAAATTTCATAATTATATATTATACAACACCATTGTGCATTAACACCTTTCAATTAGTCCTAAGAAGATCTTTTAGGTCCATAGAGGCCTACTCACCCTTTTAACACCTGACTAAGCAAAACTAGGAACACAAGACCACTTTAAAGCACATAGGTCCATGAAAATTTAATTTTAAGCCATCCTAAAATGATTAAATTAATACCTACACACCTCTTCATATGAAAAACCTATAAAAATTTTTAATTTTACATGAAATCACCATGAATGAACCAAAAGTCAACTTGTAAAAAATTATTCATATTGAAGATGGATTGGTCAAACCACCAAAACACATAAAAATGATCCTCGTAGAGTATACAATAGTATAAAATATATAATTAAAATTTAAATATAAAAATACCATCAATATAAATTCAAACATCCTTCTTAGGTCATTTGTAGAAGAAGGTCAAACCAACTTTTAACCATAATGAATGTAGGTGTAAGACTAGTCAAACCTCCAAATTATTTTTCCTAGATTTACCTTAAAATTATATACCATTTTTACTTTTATAACACTATAAAGTTTATCTAACATAAAAATTTATATCCAAAATAATGAGGAATATTTTTCCTTTGTAAATTTAAATATTTGAATTCCAATGGTCACTTTTTAATGCAAATCTGTCCAAGTATGGAAAATAGAGAAATATGCTTAGGAGACCAACTTTGCACTACCATAAATTTTTTGACACACCATTTCAAGACCTTAAATTTTAAACACATTATCTAGGAAAAAACTTAAAAAAAATACATGTGACTAATTTCTTTTGACACATTGACATATGCAAATAATGATGTCATCAATCTACTCACTTAACCTGATTTGCCAAAAGACCAACTAGGTCTAGATGACCACAAGGATGAACCAAATGGAAACCTGACACTTTAAAAAACACTAAAAACACTATTTAAACCCCATAGTTCCTATAAAACATCATCACATCATCAATAACATCCATCAACCTACCTATCCAACCAAACACTGAAGGTACATGCATGACTACTAAAGCACACTTTGTCATTGACTAGCTAGCAACCTTGACACCTGATGAAAACTCTTTTACACCTCATGTAAATTCTTATACAAATTTTATACATCATTTAAAACACATAAAAAATATCCCCCTTTTTCATTAATGTCAACACCAACATAAAGCTATGCACATACTCTTTCTCCTTTTACAAACACTTTCTCCCCATATGACATAATGACAAAGTGGGATTACCTAATCATCTTGAAGATATAGAAATTTTAAAAATGTTTTAAAATATAAAATTAATAAATTATCTAATTTTATATATGATATAAACTCCCCCATCACTATGCATACCATTTATTACCAGATCTTCATAGTCTTACTCATTGACAACACACCATCTTAATTGTGCCCTACTATATGAAGAAGAAACACACAATATCAAACATGAGAGTGATCACACATTAATGAAACTAAAAGGGAATCCTTCTAAGTATCCTAACCTTAGGCTCCCTTTGAGTACCTTCAGACCATCTCCAACCATGATGATACCTCATAGTTGCCTTCAAATGTTTTCTCACAAGTCAACTCCATGATCTCCAAAAGAAGTTCAGGATATAATCAATACATTGAAGATGTTAAAAATAGACTAAAAAAACTTATATAAGAACAATCATACCTTGGTAACTTGTAGAAAATGACCAAAAAATCACTTTTCTTCACACTAGCCTTGCCTAAAGGCCTAATAACCCTACCTGAATCTTGTAGAGCATACAAATTTCTATGTTTACACTTTCATGACTTGAAATATAATATTTGGAGTAAAATCATATTAAACATAATTTATTCCAAGAATGATAATCCAACTCTTCCTCTACACCATATCTCTTTCACAAATTAACATGTTAATTAACCCTCCATTTACTCTAAATCTCATATGTAGGACAAAATACACACTTACAGATGAATATTAATCAATTTTTGAGAAACTTTATAGCCATTTAAATGGATTAAGTATCCTTAGGTATTAATTCCCTTGGGAAGGTCATCAACTCACATGGTGCAAAAATGAGGGCATCAAAAATAAATTTGGTCAACTTACCACCTTTCATTCATGGTAGCTCCTAAAAATTATTCCACACCTTGAGGTCAGAAATGCACACTTCTAGATAAAATATTGAGTTCATAATCCTTTGGAAACCCATACAACCATGAAATAGTTTTTGACCTTCTATCTCTTATGCACAAACTATCATACTCAAGAGCCTTCAAAAATATTCCACTTGCCTTCAAAATATCATCAAATCCTAAAAACACTTAGAGCACACCTGGATGAGGTCAACACACTTTAATATCCCACAAAGTTACCTTATACACTCATTAATCCTCATTTGACACTTGTAACTAGTCATTATATGTCTACAGATCCTGTGTACATAGTAGTCACTATGTCTAAAGACCTTAGAATGAACATGTAAACCTTTTGACATCTTCATATCACTTATTACCCTTAGAAACACCAAATAAAATTGACCTCTACCCTTGGTTATCTTTTTAGACCTAAAAATCATCAAATTTGTAAGAAGAACACACACTAGGCAATGATCACTAAGCAAAATAGACAAACTAAAAAAATGATCATTAGAGTTACTTGTGATCAATAAAATACATGAAACCTCATGGAATACACTTGGTAAATTCCTTTCCATACTTCATATCAACCTTACCTTCATATTTCATGATTTCTCCATCTAAACCAAGCATAAAAATTTGACAAAAACATGCATTTAAGACCAATGTCCCTGAACGAAACTATTGAAGTTTTTCATCACACACCTATGGAGCTAGATCATGAAATTTTTGTTACCCATTAATAAATGACCTTATAATGGTTTATATATAAGAATATGACTCCCAGTCTTTGTCTTAGATATTTAAATGTTGCTTTTGTCAATGGTTTAGTCATAATATCTATAAGTTATTATTTTGTAGGCACATTCTCTAGCTTAACATATTTGATTACTTATTTTTTCTCTCAAGAAATGATATCTAATATTAATGTGATTGGTTTTTTTATTTCATAACAAGATTCTTAGAGATAATAATTGAACTATTATTATCACATTATATAGGACAAGGTCCATTTTGTCTTGCCTTATAGTCTTCCAAGGTTTGCTTATTACTTGAGTATAACAAGAAGCAACAACTCTATAATCAACTTCTACAATTGATAGAGATACAAAGGATTTCTATTGCCTATCCAAGACACCAAGGATTCATCCATGAAGAAAACATCACCACTATTATTCCTATCATCTGCATAACCTACCCAATCTACATCAGTGTATGTCTTTAGAGTGAATTCTTTATTCCTTGGGTACCATAAACTATATTCTATGGTGCTTTTGAGTTACCTTAATATTATTTTGACTGATTTCAAATGATATTCTCTAGGATCATCTTGAAACCTACTTATAATTCCTACTTCTTGTATGATATCAAACCTAGAAGTAGTGGAATGCAAACAACTTCCAATCATGGATCTATACAAGGTTTGATCAACCTTTGGTGAGTCATCTTATTTACTCAACTTACATCCTATGATCATTGGAGTAATTATTGGTTTACAATCCATTTCAAACTTTCTTATCATATACTTGATCTATTTTGTCTATGAAATGAATATCCCTACATCAAATTAGTCAATTTTCAATCCTAAGAAGGAAAGTTATCCCAACATTGACATTTCAAACTCAGTTTGCATAGCCTATATAAAATCTCTAATCATGTTATCATTGTCAAATCCAAAAACTATGTCATTAACATAGATAAACACTAGTACTTTATGAGTTACATCTATCTTAATATATAAATTACTATAAACAACTCCTCTTCTGAAGCCTTGGCTCAAGAGATAATTGTCTAATTTATCATACTAAGCTCTAGGAGCTTGTTTAAGACCATATAAAGCCTTGTTTAGTTTAAAAATAGAATCTTGATTACTTACCATGGAGAAACATTTAAGTAACTTAATATATACTTCTTTATCTAATTTTCCATTCAAAAAGGCAAATTTCACATCCATTTGGTAAACTTTGAAACCATTGAAACTTGCATATGATAATAAGAGTCTAATTTCTTCCATTATTTCCACAGGATAAATGTCTCATCAAAATCTATCCCTTCAACTTGAAAATATCCTTTACACACCATTCTAACCTTATTTCTTGTGACTTATCCTTTCTCATTCATCTTGTTTCTAAAAACCCACTTAGTTCTAATCACATTTTTATCTTTTATCCTAGAAACTAAATCCCATGTTTCATTATTTACTATTTGATCAAGTTCCTCATCCATTGCATAAGTCCAATTTTCATCTTGGCTAGCTTCCAAGAATGTTTTAAGTTCAACCTTGGATAACAAAGTTGTGTCTTATTGATTTTGATGGATCAACATTCTCCTTCTAGTCTGTAAACTTGCATTCACATCTCCAATTACCTTAAAAATTAGATGATCCTTTTGTATTTTCCTAGATGGGGATATAGTATCTTGTATTACCTCTTTATCTTCATCATCCTTTTATCAGATATGTCATCATTATTTGAATTATGATTCTTTATAGTTTCATTTATTTGCAAGTTAGGGTTCTTGATTTCACCTACATCTTCAACTCTTACATTATAAATTTAAATAGACTTGTGAAATCTCTTATTGAAACATCTGTAAGAATAAATTATAGAGGAATAACCTAATAAGATTCCTTAATCATCCCTTGAATCAAAATTTCCAAGATTTTATCCATACCTCTTGACAAAAAACTTACTCCCAAACACTCTAAAATGTTTAACATTAGCTACCCCATTTTTCCATAGCTCATATGGATTATTATCACCATTTAATCTAACTTGTCACCTATTTAAGATGCAAACTTGTGTATTATTATCCTCTTCCAAAAAACCATTTGATAGTTTGGAATCTTGAAGCATGATTCTACTCATCTCTTAGATATTTCTATATTTCCTTTCAACTACCCCATTCTATTAGGGTGTCCTAACATTAGGATATTTTACTTTAATCCCTTGTTCCTCACAAAAAGTATCAAACTCATAAAACCAAAATTCACCTCCTTTGTCTAATATCACACACTTGATTTCTAATCCTTTTTCATTTTTAACAAGATATTTGATTTCTTTAAACTTTACAAAAGCTTCTAATTTCTCCATAAGGAAATATATCCAAGTCATCCTACTAAATTCATCAATTAATAAAATGAAATAAATATTACCTTGAGTTTGCATAGGTCCACATAGACCAATATGGATCAATTCCAATCATATTATGGTGGAATTCTCCTTAGATTTGTATATTCTCTTGGTTTGCTTCTGATGAATTTTTTTTTTACAAAGAGTATGAGGAATTTTAGTGATTTTAGACATATGCATCACTAATCCTTTTAAACTGATCCTCACTAAGTTTTCAAAAATGAGATATCCAAGTCTTATATGCCAAATCTAACTTTCCTTTACTTGATTCATGAATAACTTCTCTTTATTAGATTCATGGAACATATAAAATTTATTTTTTGCCTTGTGAATGTTTGCAATAAATTTTTTAGACTTGGATCTTCTCACTTCACACCCTTTATCATGAAAATCTAGAATATTTCATTTTATACACATTTGGATAATACTTAGAACATTTTTTGTAAAACCTTCTACATATAGAACATTTTTAATTTTAGTGTGACCATTATCCAAACTAATAGAACCTTTCCCAACCATGTTAGAATAATTATTGTCACCAAATCTAATTAAACTTGGATTGTGATTCTTGAGAGAGATAAATTTGCTCTTGTCTCCTATCATATGACTTTATCATATATTATATATGTACCATTTATTATTTTCATCTTATTAAGTATGTAAGGTAGTTTAAACAAACATTGACTCTTCTTTTGGTGCATTATTTGAATCTTGCTTCTTATTTTATTCAATCTTTGATTTGTATTCCTCGAACTATTTGATGGTGTTAATGAATTGAATGTCCTTTTTCCAATATGCTCTCTTATAGTTTTTAGATATATGTCCTTGTTGATTGTATTTATAGCATAGAGCCTCATTTATACTCCTTTAAGAGAAAGTGTAGTCCCTATATCTATGACTATATTGATTACAAGTGTAACAATACCCATTGAAGACATAGCTATAGTTGTTCATATTAGTCATCCATTTTACTTAACCTTAAACAACCCAAGACTTATCATCTTTAATTCATTTAGTCAATCTATAATTATGCTTGTCCTTAGATAAAATCACATCTATATATGTCAAATATTTATCTTCTAAAATATCCATTGTTTTATTGAAGCCTTTATCCATCATATCCTACAAATTCTTGACTATTGTTTTTATTCTACCTATTTGTGTCTTCACATTATCAATGCTTGCATTAATATCATAACATATAAAAGAATTCAAATATAACTTTTAATTGCTTTCATGTTCTTCAATCTTTGATTTTATTCCTCTAGAAATTTGATCTATGATAAGCAACATACTAGTTCACCTTAAAGATATGTCTCAACCTCTTTGTCATCCATTTTACCTATGATCACCTTAAATCATCTTAACAAGCAAATAATTTATGGCTCTGATACTAATTTTTAGAGGTACAATCACTAGGGGGATATATCAGTGATGCAAGAAATTCAAATCCAATTCTAAAACTTCAAACTTTTAAGCACTCAATCATAAACATTCATCAAGCATATAAACCATTCATAAAGAAAGCTATGCAAGATCAATGGCACATAAGACATGAATTATGTAGAAAGTCCTCATGGGTAATAAAACCCACTCTCAATCCTCAAGACACATGGACTATATTCCTATAAGATATCACAAATAAGAGACCTTTAGTGAATCACCCATTTTATAAGGAGCATGCACCCCTAAGCATGAAAAAGAACCAACTTTTCATAGATGTTGAGCACCAACAGAACACCTATGATATCAATAGATCAAAAACTCTTTTTTACTTTCAATTTGATAGATAAATAATGAATGACACCTCTCTTCAATCATTCACACTCTCTCAAGCCTTCATACATAAGTAATGTATCCAAAACACCCTTTTGGATCACTCTATACTTCTTCGCTCATCTTCAATCTTTAACACTATAATAACACTATTATAAAATCATAAATATGATATATAGGTGATGCACACATTAATCAACCTAATATTCTCTTTAATCCATCCACCAAACACACTCACACTTCACTATTCTTCATATTTAATCTCTAGAAACCTTCACCTTTGATCTTTCTCTTTATAGAGTCTACATGATCATCTCCTTCTTGGTCAGCCAAAAAATGTTCCTTAACCCTTAAGGCTTATATCACAATTTTAATAAGATAAATACCACCTTCATAGGTCTTCCATAGCTTTTATATACCACCCTTAAGCATTAACACCTTTCAGTTAGGCCTAAGAATCTATTTTAGGTCCATTGAGGCTTATTCACCCTTTTAACACCTCACTAAGTAAAAATAGGAATACAAAACCAATTAAAAGCACATAAATCCATTCCAAATGACCCTTAAGCCATCTTAAAATTATTATATTCATCCATACACATATTTACATATGTAAAACCTATCCAACATTTACCTTGTACATGAAATCACCATGAACAAACCAAAAGTCAACTTATAAGCAATTGTTCATATTTAAGATGGATTGGTTAAACCACCAAAATACATATAAATGATACTCATGGAGTGTAAAACACTTTACAATAGATAATTCACCTTTAAACATCCAAATACCATCAATAAAAACTCAAACATCCTTCTTGGGTCATTTTTAGAAGAAGTTCAAACCCTCATTCAACTATGAATGATAATAAATGTAGGTGTACAACTATTCAAACCTCCAAATTATTTTTCCTAGATTTAGTTTGAAATTATCTACCACTTATATTTATAGCACCATAAAATTATTCCAACATCAAAAGTTATTGATAAAATAATGAGGACTAGTTTTCCTTTGTAAATTCAAATATTTGAATTCCAATGGTCTCTTTTTAATGCAAATTTGGCTAAATATGGAAAATATAGAAATATACATAGGAAACCAACTTTGTACTACCTGTAATTTTGATATAAACAATTTCAAGACCTTAAATTTGAAACACATTATCTACATACAAATAAAAAACAAACCCATGTGACTATTTGCTTATGACACCTTCACATGTGTGAATTCTAACATCATCAATATTCTCACTCAACTTTATTTGTGAAAAAACCAAATAGGTCTAGATAACCATAAGCATGAACCAAATGAAAACCTTGAACTTCCATAATAATTCTCAAAACACCATATGGACTCTACAACATGATGACATCATCAACAACATCCATCAACTTACCTATCCAACCAAACACTAAAGGTCCATGCATGACTATTGAATCACACTTTATCATTGAGTAGATAGAAACCTTGACACTTTATGAACACTCTTTTCCACCTCATGTAAATTATTTTAAACCTTGGAGACATCATTTATAACATCTCAAGAGTGTAGACTCCTTAATGGGATGTAGTGGTATTATTATGTATGTTCCTCTTTTAGAAAAGTTTTGAAACTAATGGTAGAAGTAGATATGGGTGTGAATATATCTAAATAGTGTGGGCTAGTAGTATCCTTCCGAAACAAATTTTTGGGCCATGGATTTTTATGTAGGGTGGTTTAAATATAATCTTTCATGGAAATTAAACATTATTTCTTTGGCCTCTTCTTATGATATGTATTGGATATAAATTCCTTAATGTCTCCTTATAAAGAGAACTCCCTTCATCATATATTATACAAAATTAAATTAGAGGGCCCTCTTCTATGCATGTTTAAATTAGGGAAGTGTGTTTCCATAGAGTATAAATTTCATTACTAAGTTGTACTAGTCTAATTATATTACCCTCTTTTGATCTACTTGGTATACTATAATCCTTAGGTCTATTTCCATCATTAGTTGAGTAAGACCTTATCCTCTAGCCAATGTCACTAAATTTATTTATAAGTTTTACTCTTGTAACATTTTCATTCACTTTCCTTTTCTTTCACTTATCTCATTCTACCCCATCATATGTTTATAGTTGGGTTTAGGAAAATAACATGTCCTTTACATTAGAATATGTAGTGTCTAAATTTCTTCATCATCTTGACTAGCACATAGGCATGTTTATCTATGGTAGAGTATCCAATCTCTAAATATTTAGGGTTAATGATCATAAAATCAAATGGTTTATTTTCTCCCTCTAATCTTTGGGTGAGGTAGGAGATAATGATGTGATATCAAGCAAAGGGGTAGATAAAAAATCTTGCACATAGTCTGGGATGAGGAGAACCAGGGCTTGCATAATAACAACTTTTATATCCCAAAAATCCTTAATTTATTTTTTATTCCATTCCAATTTCAAATCTTGTTTAAAAATTAAATTAAAGGGTTTTATTATTTCATCAAATCTAGAAATAAATTTATGCACAAAGCTGATTTTCACAAAGTACTTTAGTTCATTATTACTATTAGGTAAAAGTAGTTTAGAAATTACATCAGCTATTTTAGGGTCGATACAAATACCTTATTTTATAATAATGTGACCAATAAGTTTACCTTTAATGACCATAACCACACTCTTCTTTGGGTTTATTTGAATTCCATACCTTCTACATATTTCAAATACCCTTTCCAAGTGGCTCCCATGATTTGACCTACATTTTAAAAAGATATTTAGGTCATCCATATATATTATTATAAATTTTCCTATTATTTATTCAAAAGTGAAGTCTATTTCCATTTGGAAAGTGGCACCAATGTTGATTAACCTTAAGGGCATTCATTTATATATAAATTTTCCCCACTTGGTGGTGAAGTTAGTCTTAATTCTATCTTTAGGGTTCACTAGGACCTAGTTGTATCTAGAGAATCCATCCAAAAAGGACATCATTTGAGATTAACTCACCATTTGGATCACCTCTTCAAGGGAGGGTAATGTGTGATTATCTTTATCTGAGGCTTAATTCAAGTTCAAGAAGTCCACACATAGGAAAATTTCTCCATTCTTATTTTGCATAGGGACTAGGTTAGCCCCAAGTGGAGTGGTAGATGGGGAAATTTATTCCTTCAAAAATTATATTATGGACTTCCTTGTGCATCAGAGGCCCTAGGATCAGGCTTACCATCTGATGTCTTTGCTTGAATGGTTTTTAACTAGGTTTCATGTGGATAGTATGAGTGATTACTCTTAGGTCAAATAACTTAAGGTACCCATAGACCCAGACAATAACATATTTATATGTTAGTAGTAATCTTCAATACTAATCTAATTTATGTTATATCCAACCAAGACCTAAATTAACCATCTAGGGGATTTTTTCTAGGCTGAGGTTGACAAGTTAACACTTTTGATCTTCAAACTTGGGTGTTTTCACTTATAAGGTGGGGTCTAATGGATTGAATTATCTTTATAATGAGATCATCCCATTTGAGATCTAGTTCTTAGGAATATTTAGGATCCCATCTTTATTGAACTCATTCTCAGTGTTGTCCCTATCTTTCTTATCTATAAGTATGGCCTCAAATATTCTCTTATTATTGAAAAATTACATGAGCTACTGGTTATCCTTGAAGGCTTGTAAGTTTGTCACATTGTTCTTGAGAGAGGGACATGTGATGAGTTCCATATATAACTCTTTTAACTCAATGTCATCCAAGGGAATTAAATTAGGTGTTGCATATTCTAGTGATTCATCTACTTAGTTTTACTCCCAGGGAATAGGGGTGTTATTAAACACATTAAACATATAAACTAGGTCCCAAGCTTTATGCTTATATCTTTTTAGGTATGATAAATTCCATTAAAATTTAGTCTTAATATAGTTGACCACCATATCATAATCACTAAGTACTCTTAGTTCATTTGCCTTGTATTTTAATGCTAATTGTAATCCTAATATTAGAGCTTCATAATCTACTAGATTATTTGTGTGGGGAGACTAAAACATATATGATGATAAATATTTTATACCTAGGGGATTTATAATAATAACACTAGCCCCACTACCTTATTTGGAATGAGCTCTATCTATATAAAGAGACCCTAGGCCAAACAAACATGGGTTATGACTAGATTTATCTTTGGGTAGTTTTATACTCAGTATGCATATGCCTAGGTCTGAGGAAACTAACTTTACCTTCTTAATGATGGTGTTGTACTCAATTATCATGTATTTAATGTGGGGTTATTTGTCTACCCATATTCGGTTGGGTAATCCTTTCCATGGTAACCATATATGGGAGAAATTAGTGGACATATACCCATTCAGGTCTTTAGACTAATCCATATTGAGGAGCTTACCATAGGCTTTACAAATGTATACTAATTGAATGTATATGAAGTGTTAAATCCTAGGATAAGAATCCATCTAGATGTAGAAATTTATAAGTTCACTTATCACTTTCACTTATGACTTATCTAGCTAGACCACTACTTTGTCCAACTTTATAGGGACCAACTTGAGCTTCTTACATATGCCTGTTGGCATCACATTAGATGAGGCTCCTTAATCTACTAAGAAGCTATGTATATTTTATCCAAATAATTAGATGGTCAAGAGGAAATAGGGAACCTCCATCTTAATTTTTTGAATGATAAAAATTTTGTGTGCTTCTCTTAGTTTTGGTTGGTCCTATGTGGTTAGATTTTGAGTCAAGTATTTTAATAGGAGATCCCATTACTCAATTATTTGAGCAAGATCATGAAGGGTAATGTTTGTCTTGATATTTTTCATATCTTCCACTATGTTATAGCCTAATTTAATCTAGTTTGGTGGGATTTTTATAGGTTCTTAGGTTCTTAAGGTCTTGGAGGTGGGTGATTATTCCTATCATTTTGGTCTAGTGGGGTTGCAACATTATTATGGGGTCAAGAAAGTAAGGGGATTTTATTTTAACTTATTCCTAAGGGCATAGTTTCTCCTTTAGAATTGTTTAAATTATTTCACCTCACTAATAACCTCATATGGCTTGTTTTCTTCTTGGTTACGGAAATCCATGGTCTCTAATGCCATATCAATACTAGGGGCTTTAACTAAGTTGAAGGATTTAAAATGATTGGGGACCACCTCATATTTTTCCATTACCCTATTTAATATATTAAAAGTAGAACCAAACTCTATGTAGTATAGTTCCTTATGTGATAATGTGTTATAAAATCAAGACCAATTAGGCAAGTCTATCTCAAAGATATTACTTCTGGGTAGCCTATTAGATGAAGTTTATGGGGGGTTTTGAGAATGGTTATAGTTGTTACTTGGTATTTCGTATGTGAAGCTCATGTTGGATATTTTTTCATTAGATTTAATCATCTACATATGTATCCCAAGGAAGTCATTGTTGATTTTTTGTATGACCCATTGAATGACATCTAACTCATTCTTAGTGGACTCCTAAGTTGTGATTTGGGTATTGTTAGTCATGATCAATGTTACCTAATGTTGATTCCAATGAGTAAGTTCATGGCCCCCTATGTTAAGGAAAGCCAGTTGTTGGTTTGAAGTGGAATGACCTAGTGGGAGTTGATTTATTATAAGGCATGACTAAAATATCAAGGCTTTCTAATTAATATTGGGAAATAAGTTTAACATAAGAACTTGTGGTAGCACACTAGGAGTAGGGGCCATCATGTGACCTTGAGGGTTTAGTTACTATCTACATTAATGGCCCCTACATAATCCAAGGATAAGTATTTTATGGTTTCATCCCTCCTTAGGAACATGGTTTTCCAAAGATCTAGAACATTATTATACATTTCAAATGCTAACTAAGTGTTAGGTTGATAAATCATGGTGACCTAACTATACATATTCTTAAAACCAACATTGAAATTCCTAATAGGATCACTACAATCCATTTTGATATAATCAAAATGCTAATACAAGACATTGGGGTCTATTAATTACCCAAATTAGGTGATAAAATCTATATTTAAATGGTCCTAACTCAAGATAGATTATTTAGGAATTTTGAGGAACCAATCATATGTTAGGTCTATTAGCATGAAGGGGAAAATAATTTAGGTGACATCCTCATGTTCTACATTTATAAATCTTATATAAATTTTATATGATGTTATGTGTTATTTCATATTTCATCCTATACCTAGGGTAAAATACAAAAGATATATCTAAGGGTTCTTATGTAAATCATGGACAAATCCTAGGAGATTAATGGTAGAGCCATCTAACTAGACCATCTTACATTTTAAATTTGGAAGGGATCATAGAGATGAAATGATGGGGATCATGATAGGTATAGGTTGATCAAGCCTAGGTTTTATGTGTAAAATGTGGATAAGGAATACATAGAGGGGAAGTTAGTCTTGTGTTAGTCCAAGAAATAAAACTCAAATCAACACACTGAAATCCTAACACCTCTATCCTAGACACTAAGGAGAGCATAGGTAACAAATACACATATGAAAACATAACTAAAACATAAAATACAACCTTATTTTAACTTTTTTAGAGCTCTAAATGGCTTGTTGAATGGATTTATTGGCTTTTTCATCATTAAATCTTCATCATTGGAGCTGTGTTGGCTTCACCCTTCCTTAACACTTTGGCTTGGTAACTTGGCTTAAGATTTGTGCATGGTAACATTACTTGCATGAGGCTTATGGAGTAAATCCTACATAATAACACTAAAATATCGAATATTTTTTAATATATTTGTGAATAATAAATTTTCACCAAAATTACTTAGAAACCATAGGCATGGCCTTGTATTTATAGCCTTAAGAATTAAATCTCACCCAAGGTGAGTTAAGGTTGAGTTTAAAAATGGAATGGGTTAAAATTGACCCTAGGTGAGTTGAGGCTAACTCCAATTGAGTTAAAAGTTATTATGTAATTATGTTTTTTAATTACTAGGCATGACTCTCAAATTATATATTTTGAGATATTTTGGAAGATCTTGACAACTCATAAAGACAATGATGAAAAGGCTTGATATTTTGATTTTTGGAATTTCTATTTTTGGATATTCATTAATTTCAAATAGATAATTCAACTAAGCATTTAATCTTGTTTAATTAGATGATTGATTTCAATGATCATTTTATCTCTTTTGATAAATTTTTAAGTGCTACATTTAATGGATCCATAGGCTAAACTACCAATTATTAGTTCACAATGTGATCAGGGATAAATCTATGAGAGGTTATTGTTGTGTATGAGCTAGTATCCCAAATAGGGATGACTCAACATGATTTTGAGAATTGATGAATGGTTTATTGAAAAAATTAGGACATTTAGTGATTCTTAGGAATAATTTTCAATGTTTGGTAGGAATCAGTCTAAAATTTGATCAGAAGTCAATTTTGTCTAGAATTAGATGTATGTAGTTTACCCCTATTTAGGAAGGCATTACAAGATATAGGAACAGTAACATATTATCAAATAATTATAAAGTTTTTTAATAAGGAAAGGTGATAATTATTGAAGAATAAGCTCCAAAAAACATTTGGGAAGCCTATAATGTTGTCCCTTTAAGGGAGTGGTTGAAACATATGATTGATTGATGGTCCCTAAAAAAATCAAGAAGAAGAATTAAATTAACCCATGGGTGAGATTAATCCAATTCAGATAATGCTTGCATGAATTATTTAAAAATTAATAATTTGCATAAAGGTGGCTATAATCAGTAAGAAATGTTGAGACATTAATTTTTCCACAAGTGGTTATGATAATTGGCACAGGAATGTTCCCTAATAGGGTAGATGACTTGAAAGAATGATTTTCACAAAGGTGGTTATAATAATTTTGATGACTTAAATATAATAATGATTTTAATTGTGCCCTAATAGGGAATATTGGAAATCATAACTCAAGGATATAACATATTACATAGATTAAATATGAGAGAGTATAAATGTAGATGTGATGGTCTAATGACTAAAGAATCCACAAATAACCATGTACACAAGGATGCACAAAGTGATGAAAGAGATTATTAGAGGAAAAAGGGTGGTTGAGCTGACTTGAGATACATCATGTATCCAAGCACTACCTACATAGTTGAAATAGACCTCATGTCAATGTAGTTTACCTAGATGTAGGAGAAAATGGAATGAGGAGTAGAAGAATAGAAAAATAAAAATTAATCAATGTTAATAATTTGGTTGGACCTAAAAATGTACAGATGCTCATCCTTATTATCATTGATATAACTAGAATGGTCAAGGGTTTGGTTTGATCAAGGAGGGTGGGAGGATTTTATAAGGTTACCAAGGAGAAGCTTCTATGTCACCATTGATTTTAATACTTCTCAAGCTGATTTTTGTTGTAGTACATGACAATATGCATCATGATATAAAACAATCATAACTTATCCATAATATGCATAAGGACTGACTCCCAATCCACTAAATAATTAAAAATAAAGTACCAATGATATAAACCATAATGATAATGTTGGTGTATGAATATGGATAGACTCACGAATAATGTACAAGGAATCACCCAATAAACCCATATAGATTAAGTCAAGGCACAAAAACAAAAGTAAAAAATAGGTGAACAAAGAAACAAACAAAAAAGAAAATAAATACATAAAAATCCTACAAGTAAATAGTAATAAAAAGTATCTTATCATCAACTAAGTCAATATCTACACATGAAGACTCATAGAGTGATAAATAGGTGGTGCCTCCAAGAAAGGATACATGCAAAGTGAAAGCCACACTAAAAAATGGTAGTGAAATGGATTAGAAGTAATCAATAGATTTACCCTATTAGGGTGGATCAAGGATGACTAACTAGGTTTAAATATGATAACTATTTATTAGATTTTTGAGGATTAATCTCTTTAGGATATGGTAATCCATTATTGTAATTTTTAAGATTTTGAAATGTTTTGAATGTAATTATAATTTTCCAAGTGTCTCAACCCAATAGAGAATTACAAGTTTTGACATGGTCCAACTCAAAAATTGACAAGAACATGGCTTAGGTTGTTCAAAAAATGGTGAGATCATTCTAACTTTAAATTGTTCACAAAATGGTGAAAGTATGGCCAAGGGGTGTCTGAGCTAACCTCAACATTAATTGAGCACTATCTACATATTCCCAAGATGGAACCTCAAATCATTTTAGATCTACCAACATAAAAGGTGGTGAGATCTAACTAGGTAACAACAAGTTCATGAATGTAGATAAATGGCAAGGTAAATGATAATAATAATGCAAAAGTGATGAAACAATATATGGTAAAGGTGTTATTACTAATTTTCTCATATGAGGTTATAATTATGAAACAATGACAAAGGGTTAGTGGTACTAATTTTCCCACAGGTAGTTATAATTAGTAGCACCAAGTGGAACATTGATTTTCCCAAAGGCAGCTATAATTAGTGGTACCAACCAAACTTACTAATAAATGAAATATGCAAATTCTAGATCCATTATCATAATACCATCATATACTTATCATTCAAAAAAATTTGAAATTACTAAAACTGGATTAGAATCCCTTCACAAAAGATGTCTAAATAACCAATGGATCTAAGGTCAAAAGAGGTAGGTAGGGTGGGTCAAAAATAACTTTGGTCAATAGGAAAGGCATGGTGAAATAGTATATGGTATGCCATTATTCAAGGATGGTGATGTTATGACAATTAGATATAATGGTAATAATTTTTCCCCCAAGTGACAAGGTAAGGTAAATGGTAGGGTATGCAACAATGGAAAGGTGAATGATAAATGGAAAAGGCAAGGTAAATAGTTCTAATAAGGAAAATGTTTTTGTTATTCCTATGGATGTGGAGATGCATGTCTGGATCAACTTATGGTACAACTAGAATATTCAAATGTTTAAATTTATATCCCACAAATTTTTTGAATAGTTATTATATTAATAACCTATTATAGATGTAGACTCCAATAATGTTGTGATATTCATTGGTCATTGATTCTATTTCCTTTAAACATCTATACAAGATGTCTTTATAGCCTCTAAGAAGGAATGTGTTGCTAGGGATGGTAAATACAAACAAATATTAGTTTATAGGTTTGATTTGGCTATGTAAAGGCATATGATAATGGAATGTATAATAGCTGGGAAATAAATGAAAATTGGTATTTTTGGGCACACACAATATTATTAATTCTAAATTTGATATAATTTTGGTTATGGTAGGGATAAACACTTTTGAATATTCTCTCAATAAGACCATAATATTTTTCTATATTTTGGGTGTTAAGAGTAGATACCATCTAATTGTATTATATATTGAAATTTTTATTGATGTTATCCTTAATAATGTCTTCATCAAGTAGTGAAGAATTATTATGCTCAGCTATCAGTTCCTTGATGAGATTTTCATCAATGAAATCATCATGATTATCCTATAGCACCTCCAAGAAAGTTTCACTGAGGAAACATTTAATTTTGAGTTTTATTGTCCTCTAGTGCCTTAAACAAGGTTTCACTAGAAGGTGTTAAGTTTGGACTTTGATTGTTCCCTAACACCTCTAAAAAGGTTTCACTAGGAGATTTCACTTTTTCTTCATAAATGTGGTCTTAGCCTCCCTAATAATCTATAACTAATATGTTTCAATGGATTTATTTCAAAAATGTGTTATTTTTTAATCCCAATCAACACTTTTGGGAGGTGAAATGTCAACATAATGGCTATGTTAGCTAGTGTCAATGACATGTGGAATAGTAACGAAATGGAAAGAGATAACACAATCCTCATAGAAGATATTATAACTTATGTTGATTCTAAAATGATCATCCTCAAAAACCCTAGAAGGATCATAAATATATTCAAATTTATTTATGATTCATGTGTAACCAATGTTATACCAACCATAAATGTTTGTTGATTCTAAAGTTGAGTCTTACTCAATGGACTCTAAATCTGATGTTTAGAGTAATGTTGATTCTAATTCTGATGCTAAATCTAGTGTTAGTTCAATAATAGACCCTAACTTAAATGTTGATTATTCATCTAGTGTAGATGTTTTTATATTGATGTCTTATTTAATGTTTGGTATTGGACAAGTAATAACCTATGATGGCATAATGGGCTCTATAGAGACTAGTTTATCAAAGTGAGACTCCTTAAAAAGGGTAAAAAGGTAAAGAGATAACTCCAAAAATAATATATTTTCAAAGGGAGGCTCTTTAAAAATATGAAAATGATCAAGATAATTATTTAACCAAAAGTGGTCATTAAGAAGTGACTCAACAAAGACTAGCTTGTTAGAGTGAGACTCTTCAACAAAAGGGGTAGTATTAAAAGGTGATTCATCATAGGTTGAATCATCATAAATAGGTGTTTGAGTAAAAAAATTGTGGATTGGTTAGTTCTCTTGGCCTTGGTTTCCAATTAGTTGTAAAATATTCGTTTTGAACACATCTTGGTCTTTGAATGATTGGCTTTAATGGAGAGGTACTAATTGGTTGTGTTGTGGCTCAAAGATTGGCATCAGTTTTTTAAATTAGGAGAAGGCTATTATTAGATGAAGAATGGATGGTATTTGGGTAATGTCTTATTTACAAATAATATCATCTAATATTGGCTTAACAAATATTGGTTGTCACTCTAGGATAGTAACTATGACCCGTATAGTCATAATTACACAACCTTTTTGGGATAATGAGATACCATACTTGGAATGGCATATAATGGTAATAGTAGGGAATTTAAATGTTTTTATTCTATTGAAATCCTAAGTGTGAGGTCCTATAATAGTAATGGTAGGGCATTATAAAGCTCAATTACTATCATGAGTTCAATGAGGGTTAATGGTATAATTAGGGGATCAGGGACCATTAGCATTGAAAGAATAAAATTATTACATTAATCATCCCACAAATGGTATCATATACTAATGTGCTTGAGGATATTAGATTTTTTTATCTAGAATGAGTATTGTATGGAGGATAAGAATCTATATCACAAACTACATCATCACCATATGGGTATTAAATAAAGTCATCTTGTATGACCACATTATCATAACTTAGATTGTACATGGATATATTATGAGTGTAATGATACATACCTAAATCAATGATGAATATTTTTCAAAAATGCCCAGATTTCTATAAAATCTAAAAAATAAGGTCCAAAGGACAAATGGTCCAAACATAGTCTAACTTGTTCTAAGGAATGGAGTTGTATCTCCAAAATGGGCCAGTGATAAAACTTGGTAAAAAGAGTCTAACATAAAATGTCTTAAAAAAAGGTTAAGTGGATGAAAAAAAACTTGAATGCTAAACTTAGGTATACATTATTTCAAAAAAGTCTAAACTAGGTCTAAATAAACAAAGGTTGCTAGGTCTTTTGGAAAACAAAGCACAAAATATAGGCTCAAAATAGGCATTGTTAGGCCTTTTGGGAATAAGGCATAGAATATAAAATTTTAAAAAAAGGTCTAAAAAAGGAGATTTAATCTAATTTTTTTGAAACACTTTGACACAAACTAGGCATTTTGGATTTAAACACACACTTCATAATTTGGAAAAAGACATTGAACCTTAGGCATATTTAGGATAGACTACTTCCCCAAATTTAGTCATAAAAATAGTATTTAAATAGATCAAGTAATTAGGCTAAGTTACACAACCCAAAAGTGAAGGGTGAACACCCAAGCCAAAATTTACATAAGGCATAGGTAAAAACCAATCATTTTTTTAATATGAACTTGTCAAGGACAATTTTGAAATTTATTTAAAACTAGGTTCCTCAAATAGAAAAAAAATATAGAAAAAAATGAATTACATGAAAGTACTAGATATATATCCAAAATGCACAAGTGGTTTTGGTTTCAAAATTAGAATTTGGACACAAGGCAACAAGTCTTTGAAATAATTTAAGCAACATAATGATGTTATGATTCTTTAAAGATATAGAAAATGATGTGTTTCAAATAACTCTAAGGAATAATACTTGTAATGGTTTAGGTATCATAATTACACCCTTTTCAAACAAGCAACACACACATAATTGTTTTACAAGTGATTAATTCAAAGGTGGTGTCAAATAGATAGTATAATGCATCTTTAAACAAAATAGTGATGTGTAAAAAAGACTAATTTTAGATGTGTTATGACAAAAAAATAGTTTTGAATCAATACCATGCAAGTAAAAACGATAAAATGACCAAAAAACCTAAGTGAAATGTCCTAAATCCTAAAACTAACAAGGTTGCATCATACTATCAAATTCCATCTATATACTTGCTCTTGAGAGGATTTCAAATTTTTATTCCAAAAAGTAAAAGTGCATTAAAATTAAGGCTTCTAGGCCCCCTCTTCTCTCAATAGTTCATAGGATGACATGGAAATTTAGGATACTCACCCTGCATCAACAATATGTCCATAGTATGTGGGGTTGTCTAAACTATCAATTTTTGCTTGTTCCTAGATGGTCTCATATGTGTGGAAAACACTATTTCACAATCATGTCATTTTTATCCACATTAATTGGATTATTATGAAAATTTATTTTCTTTTTCACAACCACTACATCCATCACTTGCTCAGTGTATTGCTATGTTTGAGTTTACCCTATGTTCCAAGGCTAAGTACTACTAATGGAGCTTGTTTTAACCTCTTAAAAAAGCATTCTAGCAAGTCACACTCAATTTATATACCCCACCATGGAGTGGGGTTGAAATTATGTTGGGAAATTAATTCTTGGGTCAATTATTTCCTAGAGAACTCATGAGGAGGTGATGAAATCCTACTCACAAGCCAAAATTCATGAAAAATAAAGACAAGTGGAAGGAATTTAGGTTCAGTTTTAGGTCACCCAAATCATATGGATTTTAAGGAGGGCCTTAGTGGCTTTCCTTTTATTTTTTATAAAAGGAAAAAATTCAAAGAGTCAACATTTTTTATCACCCACGTTCCCTGAAAGGGACTAGGGGGATCACACATGTAACATTCATCTTGAAAAAGAAGCACTTTCAATAAATAAGCATACAAATGAAACTCTTATGAGTATTTAACTAAATTGAAAGTTTATTTTTATAGAACCAAAACAAAATATGTTATTAATTTTTATCCCCTTGTCATTGTGTTTAAAATTTAAATAAAATGAAAAATAAACCAAGTAAAGGATTTTAAAACACCAAATTCAAATGGAGTTTTTACAACTTAAAGTGTTTTAAAACCATTTTTTCTTGGTCTTTGGGTCTTAAAAAACATGTTAATAGTCTTTGTCCTAAGAATAAAAGCATGAGTGAATAAAATGCCTTTCTAATTATCATGCTCAGGTTTCTAAAATTCTACACAAAGAGTAAAATTACAAAAACACAGAGTAATACCATGACTTTTCCTACAAAATCACACATATAACACAATACCACAACTTTCCTACAAAATATAGGGTTAAATCAAAACCATAAATATTAATTTAATATCTTAATACTTAACACAAAATTATTACTATTAATTCAAAATCAAAACTCTACCCTATAACACAAAATAATTAATTAGAAAACTACCATGGTTAGGAAATATCATGACAGTTAGTGAAATATCACAATAGTTAAGGCAATACCATGACAGTTAGTGCAATATCACAATAGTTATAGCAATACCATGACTACAAATTCATGATATTGTGTAATATCACTAATTATCATGAAATATCATAAATTATCATGAAATATCATAACTATAAACACAAAATCACAATTTTAAATGCAATACGACAATTAAAAACACAAATCCATAACATGGAAATCAATATTATAACTCGAAACACAAAATCATAACTAGAAATGCGATACGACAACTTCCTATTTGCATTATTATCAATAATATAAATTTATAATAATGTAAATACAAATGAAATACCATAACTCCCTAGTTATCAATAATACAACTAACTTGTAATAATGTAAATGTTTAGTTGCATTATTATTAAAAATGCAACTATCAATAATGTAACTAACTTTGGAATAATGCAACTAGGATTTGTAATAACACAACTGCGAATTGTAATATCACAACTTATCATATACAATTACTACTTATCATGTAATATCACTAATTTTCATGTAATATCTCTACTAAAAAGTCATGGTATTATGCAATATCACAATTCTATAAAGCAAAAATGCAATTTTATAGAGCAAATTTGTGACTTCCTGGAAAATGTTTGTGATTCTTCAAAATTCACCTTTTTATCAAGAAGTTTGGATTTTGACATGAAAGTTTTTAGGAGGGTGTCCTTAAGTCCTTGAAAATAACCTCATGGGGTGCAAGTCCCATCAAGCATGCCAACATGTGGACAAAGAATACATAGAGGGGAGGTTAGTCTTGTGGTATTCCAAGAAATAAAACTCAAATAAACACATTAAAATCCTAACACCTCTAACCTAAGCAGTAGGTAAAAAATAAGTAATAAATAAAAATATGAAAAAATAACTAAAACATAAAATAAAAAATTATTTTACCTTACTTGGAGCTTAAAATGGCTTATTTAGTGGCTTGCTCAACTTCTGCATCAATGGAGCTTTGTTGGCTTCACCCTTCCCTGGCACTTTGGCTTAATATTTTTGCATGGTAACATTCCTTTCGTGAGGATTACGGTGTAAATCCTACATAATAGCTATATAATATGCAATAGTGTTGAATATATTTTTGCATAATAATGTTTCACCAAAATAACTTAGCAACCAATAGGCATGGCCTTGTATTTATATCCTTAAGAGTTAACTCTCACACAGTGAGTTAAGGTTGATTTTTAAAATCGAATGGATTCAAACTAGCCCTAGGTGAGTTGAGTATAACTTCAATTGAGTTAAAAATTTTCATCTAATTATGACTTTTAGTTACTAGGCATGACTCTCAAATTATATCTTTTTAGATATTTTGGAAGAGCTTGACAACCCATAAAGGTAATGATGAAAAGGCTTGATATTTTGATTTTTAGAATTTCCATTTTTAGATGTTCATTAATTGAAAATGGATAATTCAAATACACATTTAACATTTTTTAATTAGATGATTCATTTTGATTATCATTTTAACTCTTTTGATAAATATTCAAGTGCCTCACGTAATGGGTCCATAGGCCAAACCACCAGTTATTAGGTCACAAGGTAATTAGGAATGAATCTATGAGAGGTTATTATTGTGTACATTATAGTATCCCAAATTGGTATGCCTCAACATGATTTTGATCATTTATTAATGGTTTACATATGAAATTGGGATGTTTAATGATTCCTATGCTTAATTTGCAATGTTTGGTAGGAATCATTCTAAAGTCTAGTCAGAAGCTAGTTGTGGCCCTAATTAGATGTCTATAAAAAAGTGGAGGAAATTACCAATCTATCATGATAGTACCTATCCCTATTAATATGTGCACTCATCTCTAATATACTTAATAATCAAATATTATTTAGTACATATTATCAATAAAAAAATTCTATACACTCTTTTAATCAATGATTAGACTGAAATGTTCCTATCACCCTCATTTTGGCATCAATTATTATTCACTCCCAAGTCTTGATTCATGACACTCCCATAATATTTGGCATTCCTAAATAGGAGAATATGGGGACAACTAAAAAAAATTGTCCTCCATTTAAGGACTAATCTGGGATCATCCCATTGCATGACTGTAGGTATTTTACTTCACAAAAGGAGTGTGCATGAATATTCTCCAAGAGATATATTATTAATATAAAAACTTCAATATAAAGTTCATGCACACATGTCTAATTATCAAATATTATTATGGGAGATTGAGTATTAATTTTTTGTTTCTAAATAGAAGGGTAATGGGTAGTTTAGTCCAAAAAAATAAGCACAAAAAGAGATGGAAGATTAAAGTAGAGAAAAGAGCCTCTAGATCTTGAATAAACTCAATGCATCAACAATAAAACTGAGTGCCCCTATTATAGTTAAGCCATTATAGACTAATTTTCACTAAAGTTCTACCTCTGAGAACACATAGTGTTAATAGTCTAAGGAAATATGTGGTATGCTTCAAATACAAACCCTCATTAAATATAAGTACTAGGACTTTATATAAAATTACACATAAACACCCAATGGTAATCTATATTTTAACACATAGATGAACAATACTATAAAGGAGAAACAAGATAACTCTAATAGTGATTATAATATAAAATTAAATCATAACCATGAAAGTCATATAGTAGAATATAATTAATCCAATTAATCTAGCATTGACAATCATCCATAAATGGAGATGAAAGGTAATTGAGTCATAAAGCAACCCCTTTGCAAAACGTAGGAATTGTATTCATTAAAAGAAGCGTGTTATTATAATAATTGATCTTGGCCAAATTTATAATTTGGAGAGATGAAGGAAAAAGTATGTGACATTTTATCTATAATATGATAGCACTTTCAATTAACTTTTTGTTGACCCCTATATTACAATATGGATTTACCTTATATAGATGAGGATGAGATTCATATCCAAATAGCATGAGATTACCATCTTAGGCTATGATGGCCACTCATGATAGTTAAAACTCTAACTCAAAATTCAAAACAAACAAAATCCCTCAAACACACAAAAAATTTGTGGGGGACCACTTAGTTTAAATATGAAGGTTATTGTGAATGTCTAGCTCCCAAATACTATGATATGGCATCTCTAGCCTCAAATAAATCTACCATGAGGTTAAATTCTTTTGTATATTGGCAAGGTTCATTGGAGGCTCCCTGAATATCATCTCAACTTGATTTGCTAACCTCCAATAGACTTGGAAGGTTGATTTAATTCATACCTAGACCCCAGACACCTAATTAATACTCACCATGGATTGTGATAGTATCTCCAACACTACTCAGGTCCCTTCATAGTTTTCTTTAGTGACATTCTCCCTCATGACCTAGTTGAATTTACCTAGGTGGAATCCAAATTTTCCTTGGGTTAGTAGGGTGATATTTGATTGGAATAACATAGATATATTGACCTCTTTGTATAAGGTCAATATATTCTTCTTGCCCTCTTCTAGAGGTCTAGTTATAGTGCAAACCATGTCCAAACACTCATCCATAGTATTCACCATGTTTCTAAATATGTTTGCTACAACCCAAAGTCTAATGTCGGCATTAGTTTCAACTTTAGGAATAGGCCTTTGTTAATCACCACTTGCATCTTCCTACACTTTTTGTCTATCATTACAATCCTATTTAAGTAATCATGGGTTCATTGGATAAGTACATTAGTCTTAGCCACAAACTCCTCTACCTTCTCAACAACTAATAAGATTAGCAGGAAGACATCCTTGACCCATCCAATTAGTCTAATGAGAATAGATCTTTTCACTTGGGCTTCCAAGGTTTGAATCTAGATTTTTATGTCCTAGAAGATATTTTCAAACATATCATGAGTTTCTTAGAGAATAAAGAGTGGGTTCTCAGCTATCATTTATTACCTGGTGTAAGTCCTCAAATTAGTGAGGGAGAATAGATCTTAATGGGTATTTTTAACCACCAAGTTATTTTCCTAGATTAACCTCTACATAAATTTCCTCTTCATGCTCATTGAAATTTAATCAAAGATCCATTGTATGTTTTTATTTCCCTAAGTAGTCATCTCTAGTGATTAAAACCTTGAGACCATTACCTAGGTTTAATAGGTGTATGATGGGTGGCTGATATGGTGGTAAAGGGTGGAAAATGAGGTGGAGTGTAAATGGAAGAAGTGGAGGGGGTGAACAAAGAAATCAATGGAGGTGAATGGGGCATGGAAGCTAAAAGAGGAAGAAAAAAATGGGAATCCCATAGGAACATTTTTGTATATGACTTCTCATAGGTAATCTTTACTTAAGAGGGATTTCCCCCAAGAATGGGTTGTTTAATAGGAGGGAGGAGATGGGTTGGTCAAATACAAATCCCATGGTTCCATCAATAATGGAAAGAATAGGATGGGTAGTAATGCACCAAGGTGATATAATTAGGGACAAAGTAATTATTGAGGATGAAGGGGGATTTTAGATTTGAGGGGAAGGGCTTCAAATTTAATTTAGAGTATGGTATGCCTTTTATTTCATCTTAGGTCTCTTTCTTAGGTCAACTTTAGATGTTGTAAGACTAGATGAAATAGTAAGAACCACATGAGTCGATGATGGAGGACTTGGAACTACTAAGGGAGGCATCAAGATGATTTTAAGGGTAACTGAGATGGTTCTTTCCACTATTATTATTTTCCTAATGGTTGTATCCATGATCACTAATGAATATGTGCATAACAATACTTAAATTAATGGAAAACCTAAAGAAGGCAACATGAATGATCTAAGTTGTGAAATGGATGGAAAAAATGGGAACAAAGAGGTAAAGACACTTAGGAGGATTAAGGACAAAGGAAGTTGAGAAAATATTAGAAGGGGTGAAATGGAGAAAAGATGAGGCACCACTTAGGGGGCTTGTGGGAGTGGAGAGGAACTTGTGGTTGCTTTGACTGAGAGTGGGAAAGCAGTAGGAGTGAGGGGTAGAATGGATATGGAATAAATGAGAGGTATAATGGGTGTAACTTGTGCTAGTTCATGTTAGGATACTTATTTTTGGTTGGCCTTAGATTTATAGTCACATTGAACCTCAAGGTCTATTTGGCCTAGTGTTGAGGTGTGAATGGTTGAAGTGGTTACACTTAGAGTTATTACCATCAAGTGATGTAGGTCTAACCATATAATAGTTAGAATATTAGAGAAACTATAGGAAAAATAGGTGAATATAGGGTATGAGGAGTGAATAGAGGATGTGGAGGTGAAGTGATGGCATGAGGAGTAGGAGCCATTGGTATAGGTTGAGTTAAAATTGGAGCATGAGGAAGAGAAGGAGGTAGAATGCTCTATAAAATCCTTTTAGATTTAATAAGAGGATTTAGTGTTAGATCCTACATGGGTCAAGTAGGATTTATAAGGGGAGTATATGGTCCTACCACCTTATTTCCATTATTTTTCTTCTTTTTCATGATCTAGGATAATATCTATAGTCATCAGTAGAATCCAAGTATAGCTCATCATCATCCTCTACTTGATGATTGTAGTTGATATTAATGTGGGTTGACTAACATGAAAAGTGAGCTTAGATCATCCCCTTGGTGTCCTAATCTTGGAGATAGACTCTCACTAGGGTGAAAGAGCCATGCCTAGCTATCATCTTCTAGAAGAGAGGTAATGCCTTATACATGTGGTGCTTGATAGTTATCAGGAATAATGGACATGAATTTTTAAGGCATCTTAAAAAAAATCTAAAGATTCCCTCCACTAAATAATAGGATATATCCTCATCTACTAGATGATTTAGGATGAAATATGGCAAGTAAAGGGGATGATTGAAGAAACACATAATTTGAATCATGGTGTCCTCTCTATAGAGCTAGTAGTCTTGGATGGTGGTGATGGAGTCCCATATTTATTATGATAGTTATGGATTTAGGGCCTCATTGATCACTTGGTAGACCACCAGATAGAAGTAATTGAAAATGCCCCAAATGTGGTTTTAGAATTGGTGGTCATATATCCTATAACATACCACATGGATCATTGATCCCTTAGGAATCCATGCAAGCAAATTTGAAGGTTTGAAGGAGAGTTTCCCACAAAACACATCCATAAGGTATCTCATCATATAAAAATTTCATATAGCTTAGGCATCCAAAATGTCATTGACCAACTTGAACTTGATCAATCCTCCCATGTATGGAGGAGGGGCACCCATATTTCATTAATTTGAAAGAAATATTGGCCCCAAAAAATTAGTTTAGTATAATCATGCCTACCTAAAATTCCTCCAATAAGGTGAAGATAATGTATGCATTTATGTCCTCCTTGCTGACCCATTTAGCATTTGATTTCTTAGCCCACTCTTTAAATATGTCATATATTTGGTAGGTCTCCATCTAGACCTTCACTGATATAACATCATAAGAGAAGATGTATTGTGATATGGATTAATGCCTTGTATGCATTACCATAGATATCATCAATCTAGTGTTGAGAGTTTACCCATTCATGTACCCCATCTTGCACTTGAATTTTGGTGAGGAGGTTACAAAATAAGTTGGTACAAGGAAATGTCTTTGGATTTTCCACATCTTTGTGAAGTATAAATTTATTGTAGGATTGAAGGGCATCCTCAAAATCTAATTTTATCATCATAAAATGTTGAGTCTTTAGGCACTTACTTTATTTATTTAAACATATTATTATAGTGCATGAACTTGATCAAGCTAACTCAGAGTATGTTATTCTAGTACTCAAGCTTAGCCTTTATATTTGAAGAGTATGTGGCCATGGTAGTAATATGGATGGGTAATTGGAAGGCTATAAGCATAGGAGGTGATAACTATAAGGGTACTCTACAAGAATTATAAAGCCAAGGGTTGGAGTGCTCTCAAAGGTATGCATTGGTAACCATTAGTGGTATTTACTTAGGTTTTTATAAATGCATGAACATATCCCCATGTATTAATGGCATTTGTTATTTCACTTTCTATGAATTTAAAATTTAGTTGGTGGCTATATTTCCTCTCTTTACTATTAAATCTATACTTAAATTATACCACCAACCAAATTTAACAATGGTGATGGGATATTTTAAAGTAATAATAATGTGGTTATGTCCCTTAGAGTCTTCTTGGTTAACTCTTTCATTAAGACACATGTTGTTTTCTCATGTTTCCCCTACTAATGGTTGACACCTAAGCATGTATCCATACATTGTTTCATACCTTTAAGAAGAGTGACATGTCACTTAAGGACACATTGAATATCCTAATTGGTTATTTAGCCTCATTCATACCCTATTTTAACCCTTATAGGGCCTTAGGTGGACACCATTTAATATACCTTAATGGGTGACATGGTGCCTTCAAATTAGGCCAAGTTCTCATAGGCTCTATCATCTAATAAAACTTAGGGACTCGCTAATCTAACAACTTGATAATGTGCATCTTATGATTAGGTTTATATCTCCATACAAAATACACAAACATACTAAGTAAAAAATGAAAATGGATGCAATACATTTAATACTTACTCATCTATCATTAAGATTTTTTTATTTTCTATGAAGGGCAATGGGTTTATTAATATTGTAAAGGAATGAAACTCTAGGATCTTGTTTCAAAATTAGAATTGAAATGTTAGCACCTTAATCCATAAAAGGACAAGTATTCTTAATTCATAAAAGTAGATAAGGCCTATTACTACTTTAGGAAATCAGGACAACATAAGGTTCCAAGGATTTTAGCTCGAGATAAAATGACAAGAAAAAATGAAAGGACCTTAGATATTTGGTTCATGATATTTTAGAGGTGTCCCCCATTTCAAATAAAAGAGGCATTTTAGCCACAAAATTATCTCCTAGGAGATATATTCAAGTAACCCATAAAGGTATTACAAATCCCTTGAAGGCATCTCTTAGGAGATACCTTCAACATGCACATGAGTGGAATTTTCCTTCACCTTGAAGGCACAACTAGGTCATACCTTAAAGGGAATTATAATACCTTCAAGGGTACCTTAAAGGTATCTCCTAGGAGATACCTTTAAAATATGCACAATATGAGATTTTTTATTCAAAGTATTTCCTAGGATATACCTTGAAGTTACCCATGAAGGCATTATAAGACCCTTGAAGGCATCTCCTAGGATATATCTCAAAAGGCATTATCATACATTCAAGGGGATCTTGAAAGTGTCTCCCAAGAGGTATATTAAACATAAAAACAAGTGGAATATTCATTCACCTTGAATGCACTATTGTGTAATAACTTAAAGATCCTTGTAATACCTTCAAGGTATCTTGAAAGAGATACATTTCAAACATTCATAAGAGTTTGTTTTTCCTTAATGGAATTTGTTGACCATTTTAGTCACCATTGGCCCTTAGCCATGATATGCAAGGATCAATTTTTTTATGACCTATTTGAGTCACTAAACATAATCATCTTGTGCTCTTATGTAAAATAGTTATCCATAGTCTTATTGTCTTGAGTCAGTTGCTCATGCATACAAAACTATTAATATCTAAAAGCCTTGCACATTATTGAGAGCTCAGCTTTACCTAGTATTTCCTATCATTAATTCTCTCGTGGGATACCCTAATCCTTATATGTAAATGGTATCTCATTATTAATCCCTAAAGGCAACACTATCATGATAACAAGTAAATGACTCAACCTAATGCTCATATATGATGTGTGAATAAGTGTGTTATAGGTCATCATCATGGAGGAGTGTTTAAACTTAACATCATAACATGAAAATGATTATCTTTATCATACATAAATCTTGTATTATTAGTATTTTAACTGATTTCAAAGGCGTTTCTTGCATGAGGTTGATATAAAAGGTGACTAAGCCTACTTGGTAGTGTGTTGATTTGATAAGGGGCATTGAGAGAGTGTTTTAATTGTAAGGATGTTGTCATTAAAAAAAAATTTAAGGTAAAAAATATAATTTGAATGCAAAAGAGAAAATTTGAAGGCAACTAATTCTTTACGGTTACATGAAGGTATAGGTAATTGATTCAACATTGTATAAGAATCCTAGTTATGAGACTAATCATGACATGAAGAAGTATGTGCATGAAAATTATTGAAAACAAGAATGAGAAGGTTTTTTAGCACTATATGAGCATGAGATAAAAGCATTGAAGTATTCATGAGAGTTTTAGGGTGAGCCTAAAAGGGTAGGACCTCTAGTTTAGCTTTGCATCTAGACCTCTCTTAGACCTTGCCTAGCCTAATTAGGAATGAAGATCAGATTTAAATGCAAGTACACATATGAGAGCATGGACTAGGTAATACATGTTGTTTTAATCTTGTTCACAAATTTTGAGTCCATGTTTTAAAGGAAATTACATGAAACATTATTTTAGGTCTTATTGAGTTCATAAATGAGGTCTTAAGACTCTAGAAGCACTTTTAGAAATTATTTAGAATGTGTAACCTCTCCATGGGCACCTTAGATATTAAGGATAGATGGGGAAGGGTCTATCTAATATCTATAAGCATTGGTTTTGTATTTAAGGGGAAATATTTTATGAATAACCATTAATACCAAAACCTATGTTAAACCTCCCTTAAACCCTAATAAGGACATAATGTGAAAGATATTGTTCAAATTAGATCATAATGGACTAAAATTCCTAGAAAAGATATTTTATCATGTAGAGTTAGATGGGAGATAAAATGCATATAAATGGGCTTATTTGTCAATAAATTTATGAAGCTCTCAAAATTTGCATTGGTCAAGAAAACCAAATATATGGTATAAGTATATATAATAATAATAATAATAATAATAATAATAATAATAATAATAATAATAATAATATATTCCCATTTTGGTTTATGGATAGGTTCCACCCTTAAAGTATGCTAAATTGGTCATCCAAGTTAGCTAGTTACATATAGACCTAATGGTGTGAATAGTGAAAAACCTAGGTAGAGGTGAGAAGATGGATTTGAGATTATGAGCATGTTATATTAGTGAAAAAAAATCAATTAATAGTTTATTTATTAATTTTAAATCATTTTCATTCTTGTAAGATATTTTTGGATGTCAGTGAATATGGTGACAAGTTGCTCATAAAATGACCTATCTGGTTCAAATAAGACTATGTGATATAAGATCAAGAAATTAATCTACAAGACCAATATTTACCATTAAACCATATGATATTTATATCTCAATATGGTATGGAGATATCATATGAATATTTACATGAATAAATAGTCATGAAAAGTATCTACATAGGTGTTAGAGATCCAAGTCACCATGACTAGTCTTTGTGGTAAATTGGTGATTCTGAGTGAGTATGTTAGAGAGATGTTCTTTAGCCTTTATCTCCTAAGTGAAATTATTTTAATAATTTTGGGATGATATTGAGATAATTTAATATATTTATAAATGTTTCATTTTTCATTAATAAATTTATTATGTTTGTTTGAGTTTCATTCTTGCAAGATAGATTTTTTACGATATACAGGTATAATAAGGTAGTTTATCCTAATGAAGGTTTCAAGGTATGAACAAAAGATGATATCTAAAAAATCATAGATAAGGTCATAATATTTCATTAAATAATTGATTTAATGGTTTTTAATTTTTGGATAAAATAATTTGGTCCCAAGAGGATCGAGTTTTGGCATTAAGAGGACAGACCTAATGCAATTAGGTCTCCATTAGACCAAAAAGAGAAATGAGGCCTAATTGAGATGTTAAATAAAAAAATTGGTCCAAATTTAATTTTAACCATGTTAATAAAGTGTTATAATACCTATTATATTAGTTAACCAAGAGTTTTAAGTTGTATGGCCAAGTAAATGGTGTGTAACCATGAGTATAGTATATATATAAGGCAATTTAGGCCTATTTGAAGTAAGAAATATAAGTGATTGATATATTGATTTGAGATAAAAAGGAAGTATTGAAATTAGACTATAAAAATAGATAAATTTTTTGATGAGGTTTATGAGTTGGTTTTGAGTCACTTAGAGAGTTGGTGCTTTCTTGTAAGTAGGTGCTTGATGAAGCCTAGTCAAGCGGGTACTTGAATTAATTGGGGTTGGTTATCCAAGTTTATTTGGTGATAAACATAATTTGATATTTTTTATTATAGGGAAGTATTCCATTTTAGGGATCATAGTGGGTTTTCTTCCCGTTGAGGGTTTTCCACTCATATATGTGTTCTATGTGTTATGTTCTTATTTTATGATCATGTGATTGGTTTTTTATGCATTGGTATATCATTATATTGATTTGATGGTTAAATGAATGTTAAATTACATGTGAATGAAAGTTTTTAAACACTAATTCATCCCCCCTCTCAGTGATTTTTATTCCAATAATTGGTATCAAATCTTAGTCCTTTGAATCAGGCCTAAATAGCTTAATGAAGATTCTATAAGCACAAGTATGTCAAGTCATGATGTACAAGGAGGTTTATCAACCAATAATATTTATATTTTTAGTAGGAATAAATATGAATTTTATAAAATCATAATTAATACATATCTAATGTATTTAGGATATGACATATGGCAATCTATTATTGATGGATTCACTTTACCTTATACACCACCAACTGGTATAATATGAAATAAGGTAAGTGAGAACAAATATAAGGTAATGAATGCCATAATTTTCGGTATTATAGATTTAGAATTTGTATATTTCATGCATTGTGACATAGCCAAAGGGATTTGGAAAAATTTGTCGACCATCTATGAAGGAGACACCAAAGTCAATTTGGCAAAGTTATAGACCCACCAAAGGTAGTTTGAGATTTTGAGAATTAAGGAGGATGAAAATATTTCATCTTATCTATTATGAGTAAATGAAGTGGTAAATGTCATCATAGGTCTAGGAGAGAAGTTAGAAGAATAAATAGTAGTACAAAAGGTATTGATATCTTTGACATGTAAGTTTGGTTCAAAGGTGTCTATTTTATAGGAAATCAAATATCTTAACATACTATAGATGGATAAGATTAATAGCATCTTGAGTACCTATGAAATGAAAACAAGTGAAGTAAAACCTTAAAAATTTGAGAACAATTGGAAATAAAATATCTTAACATACTATAGATAGATGAGCTTCATGGTATCTTGACTACCTATGAAATAAGAACAAGGGAAGGAAAACATTAAAAAAAATGATTGCCTATAGATATTTGTTTTGGAGAAAATAAAATATCTTAGTAAACTATAGATGAATGAGCTTCATGGCATCTTGACTACCTATGAAATGAGAACAAGTGAATGAGATCAAGAAAGAAAGATACTTTATGAGAAATATGGATAAAATTTGGTTATGGCACAGAAGTTTAGGCCACTTAAACTTTGATAATCTAGTCAAGATAAACATTAAGAATTATGTGAATAACATGACTAAGATCACCAAAGCAACAAACATACTTTTTAAGGCATGTCAACATGGTAAACAGAGCATAAGGATGTTCAAGTCTAAGGAGTACTCCACTATAAGAAATTTAGAGTTAATACACACTGATCTTTATGGACCTATAAGAATCAAAATCATTCAAGGAGATAATTAATTCATTCTACTCATAGATGACTACACAAGAATGACTCGGGTACCATTCTTGAAAGAAAATCTAGACTATATTGATAAGTTCAAGGAATTCAAGGCTCTTATTGAGAATGAGAAGATCAAGTGCCTAAGATCTAATATAATAGGAGAGTTTTGGTCTAAAAAATTTTATGACTTCTATGAGGTTCATGAAATAAGGATGTAGTTCTTAGTAGTTAGGACACCTTAGTATAATGGGATAGTGGAAATAAATAAAAGATAGTTCAAGAGATGGAAATAACTATGCTAAATGAGTCAATATTAGTCAATGGATACTGGAGAGAGGTAATGAGCACTATAATCTACATCTTGAATAGAGGAAACATAAAGACTAATGGCAATAAGACCTCTTATGAACTGTGGAAAGGTAGACCTATTAATATTGAACACTTTAGAGTGTTTGGGAGTAAATGTTTCATCAAAAGAAATGAGGAATAAATAGGTAAGTTTGATTCTAGGTATGATTAAGGTATATTATTAGGATACTCATTAGTGAGATTAGCCTATATATGTTATAACAAGAGGTTACAAAAGATAGTGGAAAGTAAAAAATGTGAATATTGATGAGACAATGGAATAAAAATCATAGTTAAAGGATACATCAAAGAATATAGGCTTCAATAATGAAGAGGAAATAATAGAGGTTGATGAGAAGAAGAAGAAATTGAGGGAAGACAAAACCCAAAAGGCCTTTTAAGATAGATTAAAATAGATCATCATGAATCATAAATCATTGGAAACAAAGATATAAGTATGCAAACAAGGATAAGATTGATAAGCAACCTAAATCAAGGGAATGGTGCTCTATTGTCTAAGATTTAACCTAAGAACCTTATAGAATTAATCAAAAATAATTTTTGGATATGTTCTATGAATGAGGAGTTAGACCAAATAGATAATAATGAAATGTGGGAACTAGTTCCTAATCCTAAAGATAAGAATGTCATTTTCACAAAATTGGTGCTTAAAAATAAGTTGAATGAAGATGGAGAAGTCACTAAGAACAAGGATAGATTGGTATTCAAGAGATATTCCCAAGTTAAAGGGGTGGACTTTGAGGAAACCTTTGCACTGGTGGAAATATTGGAGTCTATCATATTATTTTTAGCATCTGTAGAATTCAAAAGTTTCAAGGTGTACCAAATGGATTCCAAATATACCTTTTTGAATGGAAACTTGGAAGAAGAGGTATACATAGAGAAACCTAAGGGTTTTTCACTATCAAATAATAAATACTATGTTTATAGATTGAAAAAGGCTTTTTATGATCTAAATAAATCTCTTAGAGCTTGGTAAGCTATATTAGATAGGTATCTATTAGACCAAGGATTCAAAGGAGGAGTTGTAAATAGTAATTTGTACATAAATATAGAAGATGACCATCAGTTGATTGTAGTTGTCTATGTGGATGACATCATATTTTGTGAAAAAAATGATAACATGACTAATACCTTTGAAGAGGTGATTAATATGGAGTTTGAGATGTCTGTTTTAGGAGAACTATCATTCTTTCTTGGGTTACAAATCATTTAATCTAAAAAATGTATATTCATTTCACAAGGCAAGTACATAAGAGAGATGTTGAATAAGTTTGAGATGGAAGATTTCAATGTAGTTAGTATACCTATGATCATAGGGTGTAAGTTTAATAAGGAAGATGATTCTCCAAAGGTCAATCAAACAGCATATAGTTTAATTATTAGAAGTTTGTTATACACCACTTCCTCTAGACCTGACATCATGAAAGTAGTAGGTCTTATGGGAAGGTTTCAAACAAATTAAAAAAAAAGTCATCTAAAAGTATTCAAAAGGATATTTAGTATTTCAAGGCTACTATAGACTTTGGGTTGTGATATCAAAGGATCAAGGAGTTCAATTTGATATCCTATATAGATGCAGACTAGGTAAGAAGTCTAGATGATAGGAAGAGTATTAGTGGAGGAGATTTTTTGTTAGGTGGGTGCCTAGTTTCATGGATAAGCAAGAAGCAACCATCAATAACATTATCAACTTGTGAGGTTTAATAAATTGTAGTGTCTTCATGCTACACTTAGGTCTTATATATGAGATAGACCTTAAAATAATACAAGGTAGAGTATGACAATCGTAGTCCTATTTATTATGATAATACAAGTGTTATAAGCAACTCAAAGTACCCTATCATTCAATCAAGGACTAAGAAAATTCCTATCGAGTATCATTTCCTAAGAGAGAAGGTAAGTAATCAACATGTTAAACATGAATATATTTATATATAAGATCATATTTTAAAAAAATTGACCAAGCCACTTCCAAAAGCAATATTTGAACACCTAAGATAGGAATTGGATGTAGTTCCTACCCATAGTAGTCACTAAAAAAGTCAAGTTTTTAGTGGTTCATATCTTCAAGAATAGGTGAGTAGTGCTGAGAACATATTCATAGAGATATGGGGATCATGTTTGTAGAGTGCCTCATAATCTCATAATACTTTATGTTGAGATTTTTGGTTGTAAAAGGGGTGATCCAAGAAGTTTCATACATCACTTTGTCATTTATGTCAAAGGGGAATAAAGTTATAAATGAGAGATAAGTTTCTTATTGAGATAATTTTTTGAGAGTGGTTTCCATCAAAGAAAAATGGGGATATTTTTGAGTATTGGCATTGATGTCAAAGGTACATCTTGTATGAGGTTGATGTCAAAGGTGACTAAGCCTAGTTGGTAGTGTGTTGATGTGATAAATGGCATTGAGAGTGCTTTAATTGTAATAATGTTGCCATGAAATATAATTTGAAGGAAAAAAGATAAGTTTAAGGGAAATAATTCATTATGGTTGCATGAAGGTACAAGTCATTGATATTAGAGTTTCATAGGAAGCCTAGTCATGCACATAGTCATGACATGAAGAAGTATGTGCTTGAAAATGAAAGAATGTAGGCATGTGAAGGGTTTTTGGTACTATTTGAGCATGATATAAAATCATTAAATGTTCATGAGATTTTTAGGGTAAGCTTATGAGGGTAAGACCTTTAGTCTAGGTTGCCATCTAGACCTCTCTTAAACCTTACCTAGCCTAATGAGGCATGAAGATCAGATTTAAATTCAATTATGAATATGAGAGCATGTAAATAAGTAAGATATGTTGTTTTAAGCATGTTAACAAAGTTTTAAGCCATGGATTTGAGTAAATTACATGAAACACTATTTTACACCTCTCATGTTCATATAATGAGGTCTCAATACCTGATAAGCACTTTTAGATGTTTTTTGGCATGTGTAACCTCTACATGGGAACTTGAGATATTATGGAGATATGGGGAAGGGTCATAGATAATATTGCCAAGCATTGGTTTTGGATTTAAGGGGCAATCCTTTATGAAAAATTGTTAACACAAAATCCTATGCTAAACCCCCCTAAAAAACTAATAAGGACTTGATGTGAAATATATTGTTTAAATCATCTCAAAATCGACTCAAATTCCTAGACTATATATTGGATCATGTATTCAACTCTCCCATGTACCTTTAATTTGTGGGGGTTAGTCATATGAGAGAGAAAATGCATAGATACAGGCTTATTTATTAAGAAGTTATAGATCTCAAAATTTACATTATTCAATAAAACCTAATGAGTATATAGAAAATCATTCTACATTCCCATGATGGTTTTTGTATATGTTACACCCTTCAAGTATGCTATATTGGTTATCCAAGTTAGCTAGTCACATGCATATCTAATAATGTGAATAGTGAAAAACCTAGATAGAGATGAGAAGATGGATTTGAGGGTTTGATCATGTCATATTAGTGGAAAAAAGTGCAAGAGTTTATTTATGAATTTTATGTCATTTTCATTCTTGGAATATGTTTTTAGAGCTTAGTGAATATGGTGAAAAGTTGTTCACAAGATGACCTATCTAGTTTAGATAAGATTATGGGATATAAGGTCAATAAATTGGTCTACAAGACTAATATTTTTTATTAGACAATATGATATTTATATTTGAGAATGGTATTGAGATATCATAGGACCATTTAAATGCATCATGAGTCATGAAAAGTGTCTACACATGTATTGTATATCGAAGTCACCATGACTGGTCTTTGAGGTAAATTGGTAGTTCTAAGTGAGTAAGTTACAAAGATGTTCTTAAGTCTTTATCTCTTGAGTGAAAGTGTTTTAAGAATTTGATGGTGATGTTTAGGTCATTTATTATTTGTATACATATTTCATTTATCATGAGTAATTTTCTTAAGTGTGTTTGAGCTTCATTCTTCCAAGACATATTTTTTATTATACACAGGCCTAATATGGTAGTTTGTCCTAAAGAAGGTTTCAAGGTATGAACAAAGGATTCATATCTAAATAATAATGGAGGAAGTCAGAAGAGTTAATTAAATAAGTGATTGAATTCTTTTTAATTATTAGATAAATCCATCTGGGCCCAAAAGGATCAAGTTTTAGCATTAAGAGGATAGATCTAATGTCATTAGGTCTCCATGAGACCTAAAAAAGAAATAAGGCCTGATTAATATGTTATAGACCAAAAAGGGTCCCAATTTAGTTTTAACCTTGTTAATAAAGTGTTCTAATAGGTATTATATGGTTTAACTAAGAGGTTGAAGGTGTATGGTTGAATAAGTGGTGTGTAACCATGAGTATAGTATTGATTTAATGATTTTGGGAATATTGGAGTCTTATTCCTAATTTAGTTAAAGGTCTGAGTTAACTAAATTAGTAAATAATACTATAATAATTTAACTACTAATTTGTATAATTTATTTTTATTTTTAACCTTTCTATAAATAATGATAAATATGGAGAAAATATAGACTTAGCTAAAAATAGGATGAAATAACTGAGATAGGGTTTGGAATTTATTGTGAAAAACTAGGATAGTGTCACAAATCAAGATCTAGATTTCATTTTATGAAAGGATAGGAGCACCAAAATAGGAAACCTTAAGATATAGCTATATAGTCATTTTTTTCTATTTTTATCCAAACTACTCATAGAGTGTTGAGTTTTTTGGGTTGTATTTGATGTCCCTGTGTGAGCCTTCCTATGAAATCTAAAATATTGAAGGTATACAAAACTTTTTATATAGGTGATTTATTCTTCAAACCCTAGACTTCATTATGCTTTGATCAATTCTATGAAATAAGGGGGGATTAATGTGTGTAAGATTCACTAAACATGTATCCACACCCCTTGTGTGGGTATGCTACCTACATACCAATACTCTAAAGAGGGATTAAGCTATATGTAGTTCTCTCACTTGATGTTCTTTGTGTAATAGTGTTACATAGATTCAAAAATTATAAACTAGGTGTGATTGAGGTGGCTAGTGACTATTGTGATGATTTGGATATGCTTGTAGTTATATTAGATGGTTATATATAGAGAATAAGGAGATTTTCCTTAGTGGTCTTGCTTTTATTCTTGCTTGTTTTGTAATATTTGCTAACCTCCTTCTAAATTAACTCTGAATGGGATTTTATAGAGATCTATTAGTCATGGGTTTAAGTTATTCATGCTAGGCTAACAAGATGAAGGATATGAACTAGAAGGAAATGACCACTAGAGGTCAAAATAAAATTGGATAGGAGCACCAAAATAGGACACCCTAGGGTCTGACATTATTGTCTAAGTTTTGCACTCCTATCTTACAAGTATGAGACCTATGGGATGGAATTATCATGGGAAATGTATCTTAGCTGAGCAAAAATTAGGTGTCAGAAGTCCATGGATGACTAGGAATAAGCAAAAAGGTGTCTAGAAGGGTCATGAGAGCATGCAAGAGGGACCTATGGGTTGGGTGTCACAAGCCACACTTAAGCTAATAATTTTGACATTTTATATGACTACACTTTCCCTCCATTTATTCTAGTGATGAAATAAAGTGAAATACTAAGATAAATTAAAAAAAAAACATACTTAAACTTACCTACAAGGGTGAAGATCATGAAGCTATGTAATGTTGGGTGTGAATAAAGAGAGCATGTTGTAAAGTGAAATCTACAAAAGAAAATTAGGAGTAGATATGTTATTACTAAGCATGCTATATATAAAATAAAAATATACAAAAGTTGGGTAAAAGAGAAAGAAAGAGAAAGGAATGAATACACCTCACTGGGTATGTGAACCAATACAAAAACTATTGTGATGCTAACTGATGTTGGGTATGTTCTAAATGATGTTTTACCAAGATTAATATCATGAATGGAGCTAAGTGCTCAATTCCCCAATAGTGGCTCAAGAATGTAAAGGTTGGCTCTTTGACTCCATCATTTCCCACTAAGTGAAGCTATGTGATTATGCATGTGTTAATAAATATTTGGACTGTGTGTCCAATCCCTCTGGGTAGGTAGCTCAAGAATAAAAATTCTAGATATTACATGGGATCCATCATTACCCCATGAAGTGAATTTATAAACTGATATCAATATGTATGTGTATCATATGAGATGGCTCCTAAATCCCATAGATGTTTTACAATGTGACAATGTGGTGTGGATAAGTAAATGTGTGATGGAAACTAGGCCACTCTTGGCCATTCATAAAATGGTGGATATTAGGCTTGTATGAAAACCAGTTCAAAACTAGGCAATAGGCTTATGTGGAAGCCACTCACAAATGATACCAACCATCTACATAAGGAATAAGGAATGTAACTACTAAGAATGTATGGGTAATGCCATAAAATATAAAGAAGAGAAAGCAAATGTCCTACATACTTTTCCCCTAATCATTGGTGTCTATAACATGGATTTCGATCTATAAGTTATACTAACTACCTTATCTGAAACTAGAAGTGAGAGCCATCATGTCATGCATGATTCCCCCTATATCTTGATTGTCTAAGAAAAATTATACTGAAACTACTAATTTTGAATTGAATTGTTGCTGATAAAACTATAATTATACTTACCTTTCTATCTATTTATAGAAAATATAGTTTTTTTGTTATTTATACAAGAGCACCAAAATAGGTCACCCTATTGTCCAATGCTATAGTCCAAACATGGCACTCTTGTCCTGTGTTTATTCTAAAGATTGTTCTATAATTGTTATTGTCTATCTAGTCCATTCTACTTGGTTTTAAGTCTAAATAATATTTTGGGTGTTCTGAAAGGTGACTTTTCGATTGGTAGGAGCTCTAATCTCTATGATAAGACCTTTGTTTATTATCTCTATTCTAAGGGTAGGAATAAATACCCTATAATGACCATCCTCAGAATAAAGATCCCTATAAGTGTGTTATGATTTGAGAATACATGATATATCAATGATAATTGACAAGATATCTCAAGATATAACATGGTTTTTATGAGAGATTATTAGATCAATAGGGGTAGCATGTGTAATATAATGAAGTAGAACTAAAATTCTAGTTAGTTATTTAGTTGTTATTTCTCAAGGAGGGATAGATCATGATGTCCATCATGGCATCTAAGAAAACAAAAGAATGCATGATGTGGATCATGGCATTTCAAACATATGAGAATCAATCAAGAAATAATCACATAAGGTAAGAAGCAAGAAACATATAATAGTGGACAAGGGGCCAATAAAATAAGGGACATGGGAAATTATCACTCAAATTAGAAATCAAGCATATAAGGCAAGTTCAAATGCCACATACACATACAAACAAAATAAGAAAGGTTAGCACAAGGGCCACAAGCATAGAGAAGATTACAAGCAAAGGACATTGGCAAATGTTGTAAGGCACACACAAGACATAGAACAAGAATTAATAAATGCAATCACAATTAGTTACATAAAGTAACAAAAGAAAGCACGTAAATATTATAAATATAATTGCATCTAACTAATCAAAGCAAGAAGTGAAAGTATTCAAGACATATAGTATAGGACTAGGTATATCCTAAGAAATACATGTGTTATATACTAGTGAGTGTTGATAGAGTAATATGTGTAAGCTAGTAAATAATGTACATCATCATGATAACTACAATGTGTGTTGTAGGAATGGCATAACATATACGGTGTAGTCATGTATAAGATGCCCTCAGTGGGTAGATATAGCAATATGTGTCTTGAATGTATGAAGTAGGATACCCTCTCAATGGGTAGAGTGAAGCAATCAAGGGTCTATAAGTCACTGCACACACTAAAATAAGATTAATTGAAGCATGGTAATGTAGATAAATTGAACAACAATAGCATAGAATAATAAATTAAAAGTCTATCATGGTAGTAGAAATGTAAAGCAGGGATGATGCATACAATTGAAATGTTTTTGGTATTTTAAGTTATTTGAAAGTTTTTATATTTTTGAATAGTTGAATGCTTTTTATATTTTGAAATATTTGAATGTTTTTGTATTTTTGATATAATCTATGTATAATCAATCATGAGGAGACTATGTACAATAAATATTTAGAAACTATGTAAAATTAATAAAACACAAATTATGTACAAGCAAGACTAAGAATAAATGATAATAACTGATGAATCTCATGAGAGACTCCATATCATGGTGTCTTGTATCAAGCAAAGGGGCCATGCATGATCATGAATCATGATAGAAAGACTGAGACTATGGCTTTGAAAGATGTGTATGCTATAATACTCTAAATTATTTGTAGTGGAAATTGATTGTGGGGTCCCCCTATAACTCTAAGAAGTGGATGTAACTATAGGGCTTTTAGGGACCCATTTGGTAGAAGGAGAATCTTACTAAACATGTGATTTATGTGTAGAGGCATGAGACCTCAATGATACTACCTTGGGTGTGAAAATTATAGTTAAAAACTACCTAGAATCCTAAAATTAAGGTTTATCTAAAAGAGGCCTCTATGGACATGTATGAAATTTCTATGTTGATGATGGAGGCCTCAATTGTGTTTGAATCTAAACCGGAGGAAGAATTGTAACTAGTGGAGAAACTAGAACTAGTGGCAGAGCTGAAATTAGTGACTAAAAAGTAGTAGATGGCTCTAAAGTGGGGAGTGGTAACTCATACAAAACTCCACCAACTATAACAACCTAATTAGCATAAATGAATTTCATAAATATATTAATTATAAAAGGTACTACTCAAAGTTTTAGAATCCATGGTTGACCAAGTAACATATCAAAAACTCCTACACTAGGAATAATAGTATAAGGTGTGGCCACATGTGTTGGACAAGGTTTTATAGGAAGTACACTCTCACCTAATGAACTTTGTATGTACCCTCTAAATTTACTGATAATTATGTCCATCGAGGTAATATCCTACTCTGAATATCCCAATTTCTATAATATTGTCATAGTGCATATGTTCACATTGGATCCATTATCTATGAAAACACTATAAATATGATTATTCTGAGTGTAAGATCTAATAAAGAGTGCATGATAATCTAAATCATTCTCTATTATCTCCTACTCTAAGAAGGAGATCAATGGTCTAGCTTAAACTCTAGAATTATATACGCCAATCATGTTACTTAAATTATGTGACTCAATTAAAGCTACCCTATATGTAGATGGTGGTGGATTTGAATGATATACATGGTGAACACCTGATGTGTCCCCTAGTTCTTGTTTAAAATTCTATGGAAAAAGATTTGATAAAAAATTTAGAGCTTTGTCCTATGTTTATTTTACCTATGGAGGCTCAACTAGAGTACTAAGATCAATAATATTTCCATCTATCAAGTCATGTATCTTGTGTTTCAAACTAATGCATCTATTTGTTGTATGGCCCAGTACCCTATGAAAGTCATAAAATGCATTTTAATCATATCCCCAGGGAAGAGGCTTTATTAGATTTACTTCTTAAATATGAGGGAGAAATATGATATTAAATTCCAAAACTTGTAAAACTCTAACTAGAGAAACTGGTAGATTGGTAAAGGTTCACCAAGGAGGTGGTGATAAAACCACTCACTGAGGGGGTTTTAAATCTACATTTATTTTAGGTTGATTTTGACTTTTGTTATTATTGACCTTGACTTTTTATGGGACTTTGTTGTTACTCTTATTTATTGTTTCTAATATACTTTTATACTAATTTTTCCCATTGAAATTAATTTTACTTCCCTTTCCTTTACTATATGACATAATTCAGTGAAAGAATTTAATATTTTGAATGCTATTGATTCATGCAAAGCTGGTATAAGACTTTTTTTGAAGAGATCTTGTAACTCTTGATGGGCTATGAGGATAGTGATTTTATCCAAGATAGTCTTATATCAAAGAACATAATATGTGAGATGTTCATTTGAACTTTGTTTCTATTGTGAAACTTGGGTATAGGAAACTTTATCACCAATGTTAATGCTAAAATGAGCTAGGAACATGTCAGCTAAAGGATTGAATGCATTGATCAACTAATTCAGTAGACTATAGAACCATTGTAAAACATAATACTTTAAACTCTATGGAAATAACTTAGTTGGTAGCTAGTCATTTGGCACATAGTCCAAACATGTTACATGAAAATCTCTCAAATGTGTCTCTGGATCACCCTTACCATCATATAGAGTGAGCTTGAGTTGAACAAAACCTTGCAGTAAGGGTGTCAAATTAATATGATGTGCCAATAGTGTATGAAGTAGAGAAAAATAATCCAAGGCCTACATTGGTATAGAAGAACCTTACTCAAGATGTATCACCTTAGATTTAAGATATTTTATCTCTTGCATAAGAATTGCCACACTAGGAGACAAAGACGTACTAGTCGTAATTGGTAGTGCCTCATAGGAAGGTTGGGTTGCTATTGGGGCTTGTTGAAACATAGTTTCCCTTGTAGTGTCATTTAAAATTGGTTTTTCTATGTTTTGAGAGGATTGACCCTTTTTTTCTTTGTGTTTCTCTTCTTGTATTATTTTAATCATATCATCTTACATGTCAGGGTGTTTAGTTATGTGTTCTTAAAGTTCCATTTTATCATTTTTATCAAAATTGGTGTATTGGGCCATTGTTAAAGTAGGAAAAAAATTAAAAATTGATTAAATATTTTATAATAATTTTTAATAAGCAATGTGATGTGGAAGTAAATTAATTAATATAAGAAATGTAAAGTCCTAAAAGCAATAAACTAGAAACTTCATAAAAAGGATACGAAGCTCACAAACATGTAAGTTGATACCTCAAAATCAATGGGACCTAGTGTATTCAATTAGGGTTTAAAAAATGATTTTTTTAAAAAATTACTAAATAATTTTTAACTTAATTTGAATTTATAATTTAAATATGCATGTAAAAAATCATAAAAATATTGAAAAATTTTGATTTAAAGGGACCTAATATATGCAACAAGGGTTTGGAAGAAAATGATTTTTTTAAAAATTACTATGGAATTTTAAAAATTAATGTGAATTTTTTATTTAAATATGTAGGTAAAAAATCAAAAAAATATTTGAAAAATTAGCAAGGAATTTACCTTAGGATTTCTAGGGTTTTTATACACAAACGAAGTAAGTCATGTTCACCAAATGATTTAACTATTTTGTCAATATTGGAGTCTTATTCCTAATTTAGTTAAAGTCTTGAGTTAACTAAATTAGTAAATAATATTGAAATAATTTAAATACTAACTTGTATAATTTATTTGTATTTTTAACCTTTGTATAAATAGAAATAAATATGTAGAAAATATAGACTTAGGTGAAAATAGGATGAAACAATTGAGATAGGGTCTAGAATTTGTTGTGCAAGTCTAGGATAATGTCATAAATCAAGATATAGATTTCATCTTATGAAAGTGTAGGAGCATTAAAATATGAAACCTTGGGGTACAATGCTATAATATTTTTCTACCACTATTTTCCAAACTAATTGCATAGATTTGAGTTTTTTGTGTTTTATTCACTATCCCTGTGTGAGCTTGCTTTTGAAATCTTGACTGCTAAATGTCTATGGAACTCCTTGTAATGATGATTTAGTATTTAAAACCTATAATTAATTATTTTTTATTAATATTAATAAATAAAGGAGGGTTATTTTTTGTAAGATGCACTAAATGTGTATCCACACCCCTTATGTTGGCATGTTGCCTACATACGAATATTCTGAACAAGTATCAAGCCATATGTAGTTCTCCCACTTGATTTGCTTCATGAAATAGTGTTATGAAAGTGAAAAAATTATAAACTAAGTGTGTTTGAAGTGGGTAGGGACTATTATGAGGATTTGGATATGATTTTAGCTGTATTGGATGGTTATATGCATAAAATAGGGAGATTTGCCTTAATGGTCTTGCTTGTATTCTTGCTTGCTTTGAAATATTTGCCAACTTCATTCTAAATGAAATTTTAATGGGATTTTATAGAGATATATTTGTCATGGGTTAGATTTATTCATGTTAGGATGACAAGATAAAAGATATAAATCAAAAAGAAATGACTGTTGGAACTCAAAATGTAATTGGATAGAAGCACTAAAATATGACACCCTAAGGTCAGTGCTATAGTCTAAGTTGGGTGCTCCTATCCTATAGGTGAAGGACCTAGGGGGATGGAATTACCATGGAAAATATAGCTTGGATAAGCTTGAGTCAAGTTTTAGAAGCCCATGAATGATTGGGAATAAGCAAAAAAGTGTTTAAAAGGGTCATGATAGCATGCAAGAGGGACCTATGGGTTTAGTGTCACAAGCCACAATCAAGATACCAATTTTTAAATTTTATATGACTAAAAGTATGTATACAAGACAATTTAGGCCTATTTGACTTAATAAATAGAAATGAATGAAATATTTCTTGGAGAGTAGAAGGAGGTCTTGAAATGAGACCATAATAGTAGATCAAAAGTGGGATGAGGTGGTTGAGTTAGTGTTGAGTCACTTAGGGAGTTGGTACTTCCTTGCAACTAGGTACTTGAATTCACTAGGGTTGGTTCTCCAAGTTGAATTAGTTCTCAATAAAATTTGATCTTTTATCTTATAGGATAGTATTCCATTTGTAGGGATCATAGTGGGTTTTCTTCCCCTTAATAGTTTCCCACTTATATATGTGTTATACGTGTTATTTTATTTTTTCATGATCATGTGATTGGTTATTTATGCATTGATATATCATTGTATTTATTTTATGATTCAAGTAAATTTAAATTCCATATGGATTAAAGTTTTTAAACATTTAAGCACCATCTCTCTCTTAGTGATTGTGATTCCAACCCATTACACACTATATTCATCACTTCCACACAAGCCACTTAGTATTCCAAGTATTAAGTAGGGTCATCATGTTATTTATTAATATATATATATATATATATTTATCAAATCCTTTTATCCATCTTAGTTATTAATGATTCTATTAGAAATTAGTTGCATTGGCTCAAATCATTGAATATTAATAAAGATCCAAGAGTTACTTATTCTACTTTACTTTTGTGTCATGTGTGAATTAATGGGATAATTCATGGTTTTTCTCTATGATATGAAACATTCCTCTAACTTTATCTATAATTCATATCACCTCTACACAATACTTCACTTCTTCTAGGTCATGCCCTATTCCAAGTCCATTATAAGCTAGTGTTATATGTAAAAACTCTATTCCCTCCTAACATAGTATTAAATGGATCATCTCTGCATGAAACATTGATGCAATGGGATTTACTCTTAAGAGTGTGAATATAAATCCATATTTAAGAGTAGGAAGGGAATATATATATGAACTTTTGGTGCATCACCTCCTATTATTTTTAGTTTATTTTCCCTCCCTTTTTTAGATAAAGAGCATAGTATAACTATAGGTAGTTTCATTACATTAATTTTATGTTTTCATAAGGTCTTAAACATGATGCACTAAGTCTGTAAGGGAATTTGATCCATATTTAGAATTTTATCTCAAATATCCTTAGGTCCCACACATTCGAGCTAATCACATTGTTTCTTTAAATCAAATTTATTATTGTGGGTGTTCGATTCCAAATACAATAGTATTTCTTAAGAGATACCTTAAAGAGCATTATCATACATTCAAGGGGACATTAGAAGTATCTCTTAGGAGATACCTTCAACATACACATGAGTGGAATTTTCCTTTACCTTCAAGGCACTACTAGGTGATAAATTGCAGGGCCTTATACTAATTTACGGGTATCTCCTAAAAGATACATTTCAAACATGCACAAGAGTGGAATTATCCTTCCATTTATCTCTTATCAGATACCTTCAAGTTACCCATGAATGTATTATAAGGCCCTTGAATGAATCTCCTAGTATATACCTCAAAGGGAATTATAATACATTCAAGGGGACATTGAAGGTATCTTCTATAAGATACCTTCAAATTCACATGAGTGGAATTTTACTTCACCTTGAACGCACTACTAGGTGATAACTTTAAGGTTCTTGTAACACCTTCAATATATCTTGTATGAGATGCCTTTCAAATATGCACAAGAGTGGATTTGTATTTCAAGGTGTCTCTTAGGAGATACCTTTAAATTACACATGAAGGTCTTAGAAGGCCCTCGAAGGAATCTACTAATAGATACCTAGAATGGAATTATCATACATTAAAGGGGGCATTAAAGGTATCTCCTAGGATATACCTTCAACATGCACATGAGTGGAATTTTCCTTCACCTTAAAGGCACTACTTGGTGATAACTTGAAGGGATTTGTAATACCTTAAAAGTGTCTCCCAAGAGATACCTTTAAAAAATGCACAAGAGTGGATTTATCCTTTAATGTATCTCCTAGGAGATACCTTCAAGTTACCCATGAAGTTATTATAAGGCCCTTGAATTAATCTCCTACTTTGAAGGGCTTTTTCATACATTCAAGGGGATGTTGAAGGAATCTTCTAGGAGATACCTTCAACATGCACATGAGTGGAATTTTCATTCACTTTAAATGCACTACTAGATGATAACTTTAAGGGACACATAATAATTTCAAGGTATCTCCTAGGAGATACCTTTCAAACATTAATAAGAGTGGATTTATCCTTTAAGGTATCTCTTAGGAGATACTTTCAAGTTAATCATGAGGGTATTACAAGGCCTTGAAGGAATCTCCTAGTAGATACCTCAAGGGAATTGTCATACATTTAATGAGACATTAAAGGTATCTCCTAAGAGATAACTTCAACATGCACATGAGTGTAATTTTATTTCACCTTGAAGTTAGTACTAGGTGATAAATTTAAATGACTTGTAATACCTTCAAGGTATCTCCTAGGGGATACCTTTGAAATATGCATAATAGTGGATTTATCCTTCAAGGTATCTCTTAGGAAATACCTTAAAGTTACCCATGAATGTATTACAAGGACCTCCAATTAATGTCCTAGTATATAACTTGAAGGCCATTATGATACATTCAATAAGACATTAAAGGTATCTCCTAAGAGATACCTTCAACATGTACACATGTGGAATTTTCCTTCACCTTGAAGGCACTACTAGGTGATAAATTGAAGGGCCTTGTAATACCTTCAAGTTATCTCGTAGCAGATAACTTCAATGTATCCATGAAGGTATTACAAGTCCCTTGAAGGCATCTCATAGTAGATACCTTGAATGGAAACGTCATACATTCAAGGCGAAATTGAAGGTATCTCATAGGATATACTTTCAACATACACACAAGTGGAATTTTTATTCACCTTGAAGGAACTAATAGATGATACATTGAAATGCCTTGTAATAACTTTAAGGGAACATTAAAGGTATCTCCTAGGAGATACCTTAAGTTTCCTTATAAATTTGGACTATGTGCTTTAGTGATTGGACTAACCCTACTAATGATGAAATTGAGTGTTTGTGACTTGAGTGTGTAGGTGAATGATATAACTAAGTTATAGTTAAATGTTGAAGGAGATTAGGGAATCAAAATTATATAAAATTTTTTGTATTATGGTTATGATAACTATACAACATTTCATTTCAATTTTATTACTATTTTTATAAACTATGTAGGATTCTATACTTTCTTGTAAATTGAGGATCAACCCTGAGATTTTTATAAAGTTAGCATCAACACTATTGTATTGTGTGATAAGTTAGAGAGTGGTAAATATTAATATTAATATTTTATAGAATCATGATGCATAATCTCATCCCATTTTTTGATTTTGTTAAAGTATCACTATATTAATTATTAACATCTTTAAAATTTTTCACAAGACTTTAATTATAATACTATATGATTTTATTTAATGTTGAAACTAAGTTATTGATGACAAGAAATGGCAATGAGATAGAGATTAAATGAAAGGGGAAATGGATATTTTCAAGAGATAAATCTATTCATATATTGTACTTTGATAAAAGTGGGAACATTATCAATAATATGTAAGGTATGGCATCAAAATTCATTTCTTATTTGAAATGGATGAATGTGACTTGTTGAGTCATATAAAATGATCCCATTATTGTTTCAATCAATAAGTCTGATCAAGGTAATTATGCAATTGAAATCATTAAAATCTGAAGGTAAATATTGATTCATTTAACACAATTTTTTGATCAAGTTATACAACTTGCTAAAGATCATGAGCATGCCTTCAAATCAGATAGTTAGTTGGATTATGGGCATGCCAAAAAATAAAATAATAATTTTAGATAACTTTGATCTTAACAACATTAAATCTAAAAACATTATTGCTCTAGTTTACTATATACTACTTTACCATCCTACATCATCTATTTAGAAATAGATAATTTCATTTAATTAAAATCATATATCAAATGGATACATAAATTTCCAAATTATAACTATTAAAGTATGACTTCACTCACAAGAATTGGTTGGTGTGGGGAATTGATGTAAATGTATAATTAGGGTCTAGTGAACACATTATTATAAATGGAATATTCTTAAATAATTATTAGTGAAGAAATATGCTTCAAGGATCCAAGGCTTTGATCAACCTCAAGACCTTGTTAGACTCCTTATTTATCAAAATTCTTAGATAAATATCTGTTGAGGTCAATTCAATGATATCTAAGATATTGAAATTCTCAATAAGTTTCAATATATTAATTTTTAGTCTTTCTTAAACCTAGTATGGAGTTTATGCATAAATATTCAACTATAGAATGTCAATTTAGATGTTTAAATTTAAAATTATCTATAGAAAACCATAATAACTTAGCTATGGTTTTATGACAATTTGAGTCATTGTGAGGTTTTCAATTGGTCCTTTTGGTTTGTCTAGGTTATTACCTATAATTATTCATATATGAAACTATTAAAATAACCTTGTTCCATTTAAAGTGATACAATGAAATATCTATATTATTGAACTCTCTTTTGATGATCTTATGAGGTATATAATTTTGATGGGTTTCTTGTTGAATCTTAGAATTAAGACACCTTTATATCTCAATAAGATCTATAGGATAACTTATACATAAAAATTCAATGCATTTATAACTACATTCTTTTATTGAAATAACTATTTACACATTGAATCCCTTATACACCTCACATACCCTTGTATTTTGTCATAAGACTCCACATAGATCTATTAGTATTGAGAGAGGTTATTCCTTATAAACATACTTCACATAAGGACTCAAACACTCTCCCTTACCACTATTTTAATATCTAATAAAGAGATTCCGATTTTTTTTGTTTTATAAGAAAACTAGGTTCAAGGTCCTTTAAACTCTTCTAGGTTTGTATATTCCTAATTCTACCCTGACAATGACACAAATTTGATTTTGACCTCCTAGAAGACTTTTGACTACTCCTAAAATATGGGTCAAAGGTGAAAATTGTGTTTAAATATTTGTAAATTTTTTAAGGTATAAAATAACAAAGAAATATAATTAAATATCTTCTTTTTAACGCTTTCCATTAATATGTATAAACTGATTCATACATAGTCATTAGTATTTACTCTAAACTAACTAACTAACCTATACACTAATCTCTAAGTCCTCCAACAAGGAATTTATTATTTTAAATGACCTCATAGGACTCTAAGACTCCTGACACAACCAAATTAACATATTTACAATGATGTTCCTTCATCACAAAAATAGTAAAATAATATTGTTTCAACCTCTTCCCACACAACAAACCATACAAAAGAACCCTAGCTTGTGGCCATTGTATAACTAATACTAAAGGGTATGGTTTTTATTGTATCAAATGGGTTTGTGGATTGATTATAAACTATTATCCCATATTATAAAAGATATATTTTTGGTGCGGCATGTCATGGTATGGTCTGGTCAATGGGGCACCATTAAAACCCTTTCGCATTAGAACACTTATTTATTAAGATTATTTGCTTACAATTATTAAAAAATGTCTACTTTACCCTCACATTCTAAATTTGGGTTCCTATTAGTTTTCCATACATAAGGAAATAAATAATAATCAATCTGAGTAATCACAAAATAGTCCTAATCTATATCATTTCATTATCTTAGTCATTTTATAACAAAAATTCAAGTCTATCAAAATCTCAGTGATTTCATAACATAAAGAAATAAAAAATGAATAAAATGGCCATGCCAAGGCAAACATAACACACATTTTAAATAAAATAAAAAATAAATTAAATACCTAACAAGAAAAAAATATAGAAATGAAAGTAAAAAATGGGGTCACCATGTCGATCACTAATGACATAGTAAACCTGATAGTTCATTCTAGCCTTCTAATGGGAGAGAAAATAAGTGCAATAGAAAATAATGATAAGAGAAAATAACTAGAGAAAAAAATAAACATAAACCTAATATCAAAACCTGCATGAATTTTTAATTATATAACAATTTAAAAGTTTATATAAATTTACATATGAAATTATGTTAAAAAAATATTTATATATTCAAACAAAAATTATTTAATAAAAATATTTTAAGAATTAAACATAAATAAAGATAAATAATAAGCATAGTTTTTAAATATAAAAAAACTTACATAATTTTATCGTTTATTTTAATTATTCTTATTTGAAAAGTTTATTTATATTTGTTAATTTACATGATTAAATTGTCTAATAGTTGGTTGACTCAATTTTTAGCCCATGGAAAACCTTTGAGATAAAATTTACTAATTCAAATACCTATGAGAGTGAGTCACCTTTTTTAAATTTATAAAATAATATTTTGAGGTAAGTTCAACCCTAAAATGGTAATTAAAATAAGTCACACAAAATCATACCTAGTAACTTAAATACCTCTTAGGAAGGTATTTTATGTGCTTAATCTATAATTTGGTGACTATTATATAATAATCTTCAATTCTGATTCCTGACTATTCTAGATCTATATCTATATTTGCATCAAAACCAACTAAGTACTTGTTTTCATTATCATTATGATATCTAGCATAATTCTACTTTCCATTATTATCATATCTCAACATAATAAATTTATTATATGTTATTTCGGCTCTATGTAATAACCTAGTGGAGAAAAACATAAGGGTTAAAAACTTAACCATAAAAATGTAATATGACAAAAATGTCATGAGGATAAAACATAGTGAGGAAAAATTTATTGGTATTGGTAATGTTGCAAAAATGTCACGAAGAGCATAATTGGGGCATTTTAGTCATCATCACATTGTTTATTTATTGTCTAGTTCATTTTGGTGATAGTAGTTAACATTTCATGGTGGAAATGTAATGCACCAAATTTACAAGTAAATAATAGAGGAAATGTGATTTCATCAATTTGGACCTTTAGTTAAAAGTTTTGTCATCTTCTGTGTGAGTGCATCCTTTACTATGTTTTGTTTCTTTTGTCCTCATTACATTTTTTCCTTACTACATTTTATCCTCTCTACATTTTTCATGATAAATTTTTAACCACTATGTTTTTATCCCCCAATTTTTAGTAGGATTTTGTTATTTATAAGTTTCATAAAAAATTGGCCTACTATAGATATAGTTTATCATCCTTGTGCCATATGATATCTCTATCCTCTTTAACCCTATATATCCACACATCTCTAATTTTATGGTTAAACATTTGATAAACCCAATATTTGAGCATCATTTTTTCATAAGCATTCTTTTTTATATGCTTGTCTCCTACCTTGTCCTAATATTTGTGTTATTTATCTCTCTTATCATAGATGATATCAATTGATTTTATGACTATGGTTATGAAACTTTCCAACTCTCTCTCAAATAAAGAATCAAATTTCATTACTATTGCATTCATCCAAGTGCTAAATAATATAATATCAAAGATTTGAATGGTGATATTTTTTATCCCTCTAATCAAATATATGCTCTCACCATCTCAAAAAATGAGTTTTTCCATATTAAAAAAGATAAATATCCTTTACCTCATACACAAAACTTTGTTTCACATGGAAAAAGTGTTCCTTCATTTAATTGTCACAACTTTCACCGAATCTATAAGGATATTAGGGAGGATTTTCAAACTAAATACAAAAGGTATATTCATTAAAATTTATTGATGAAAACCCATCCTTTTATAAAATTTCCAAACAATATCCCACTTGTCATGGGTGATGAATTTTTATTACCTTCATTTGATATTGAAAATTTTCTAAAGGTTAACCAAGATATACTAGCATCTTTACCATGAAGCATTAAGAATTCAAGAAGATGAATCCATTAAAAACATAAAGTGAAAAAGAATTATAATGATCTAAATATGGCATTATTAATAGTATACACTAGGGCACCTAGATTAAAGGATCTTTATCTTCCAAAATATGCATTTATACCAAAGGTGTATACTATACCAAAAGTGGTGCCTCTACAAAAACTTCTTAAAGATTAAATTGTTATATCCTTACCAAAAGTGAATGAGACAAATTATTCTAATGTTATTATATATTCAAATAATATACCAAAAGTACCAAAATTTATAGATCTATTACACTACCAAAGTATCATAAATTCACTAATAATGAACTTTCACTTGTTATCCATGAGGATGATGACACTCATGCCTAGATTCAAAAAGAGTCATAAATTATAAAAACTAATAACACTAATGAAAAACACCATCATTCTGATGGAATATCCTATTTCTATGATGAGCACTATTGAGGATCTTCAAAACTAGGTTTCTATACTTCAAATGCAAATGGATTTTCATAATACTAATGTAAATTTTATTAGTGTAACATAAATTTTCACCATTTAAGAGGGTTATTCAGGCCCTCTCTAATTTATCTACACTATAGTAATAACCCCAAGATATGGGTCATCTATGGTGGGGTTGAACCTTCGAAGAAGGTTGGATTCCTCTTGATGGATCACCTATACTAATTTTTCACTAGGAAAAGGGTTAGAAAGGGGGAAAAGGATCCTAAGAAAGTTAATAAGGTGATGCACCAAATTAAATGAGAAATAACATTATCATGAATTATACACTAAATAAGCATAATATAGTACTAGCTCACACAATCTTAAAATATAGCTAATTTTATAAGTATTTCATGTAATAGGTTTAGGAAGCAATGAATGAAGCTAAGAGGAATTAAAAGAATTACACCAAGATTGCATTAATGGTAGAAATAACACAAATTTATACCCACAATCAACTAGAAAATTCCATAAAACAATCAAGGAATAAGGACAATGGGCATGGAAGATTCTCCTTCACAATGCCATTATGCAAAAGCTTACTAAACATAGTTCAAAAGAAAGAGATAGGTAAATATAATATTTATTATCTTAGAAAGGTATTTCATACAAGTCTTGATAGGGTCTAGCCTTTTCAAATGAGAGTCTTTACTCTTCCAGAATTGATAGAGTTTTTATCAAAAGTCATAGAGATCTTTTCTTCTAAAAGATGAGATATAACTTACAAATGGAAAGAATGGATAATATAGGAGAAAAGGGAGATATAAGAGGGAGCATGAGTACAAAAATAATTAATTGAATTTCCACCTTTTATTAATGATCCACCATATTTTTATAAAATTAGGGTTAATAAATCATAGACAAAATAGCCTTTAATTTTTCCAATAGTCCCTGAATCTTCTCATTGGCCAAGAAGAATACACTAGGAGATAAGAAAATGTCTTAGGATGATGATTCATGATCTTCATATGAATAAAAACCCTTAGGCACCCTAAAAATATATTAAATGATCCCACTACTTTCTCCAATCACTAGATCTCCATCTTATGACTCTACACCATCCTCCACTTGTGCTCATTATGAGGTAAAAGTCTTCATTTCCATGGACTTGATAGAGCCATACTTAGTCTAATTTTAATGGATATAGGTAGCTATTTGTTGAGTATATGACCATGCCAAAGGATGAGACACCTCTCCATTAATCACATACATGTTCTTATCACCATATATGAGCATATATCTTACTATAGATTCAAAATTGATATCATTTATTAGTTTTCATATAGATATATCCATAAAGAGATTATAGACTATGTAATATCATCATTGAACCATATTAGGTCTAAACAAACCTATTATGACTTTAAAACTTATAAAATTCAATGACTTATTTCACACAATGATAAAAACACAATAAATCAAAGTCTACATGATTTGGATCCTCTAATAGAGGTCTCGAGTAAGCTTCAAAGGAATCATTTGAATTATTTTCCTTGGCTCAAACTTAGGTTTCATTTGTTCACCATTGAAGTCTCTTAGCTTTAAAATTTTAATATTGACTATCAATTAGCTTGCTTGCACACTATTGGATCTAATTTTTTGACTTATATGGACACCATTTATTCTCTTATGTACTAATTAATGTGAACCATAGATCTTATTATAGTTTAACATGGTTGAGACACTTATCACTCATGCATTTTTTCCTTAGATCCACTAACCTTTTTACCCATTACTCATTGTTGATCTACTTTATATGATTGAACACATATTATTTATCTACTTGGGCCCACTAGTCTAAGATTTATCTACATGTCAGTCAATATAGACTATGGTCATGAGATTGTTACACTTGTCACTTTTGCAATCACCCTAGAGATCCTATGACTTTTTTACTTGATGCTCACCATTGATTTTCTTTGTATGAGTGAACATATACTATTAGATCTTTGGGACCCAATGACATCATCAATTTTTGCTAACCATTGGATCTTGACTTTATATCCCATGATTTGGACACTTTTTATCTCCACGTTTAACTTGGGAACATTTTGAATTTAAATGATTATTTCATGAAGCTTAAACTTCATGTCCCTATACACATTTCACTCTACAAGTCTAGCTTTGAAGATTTATAACATGAAATAAACAACTCATCAAATTATGAAATTTAAATAGGATAATCTAGACATGAAATACATCATGTCCATGTGATCCTTTTGGATTTAGAGTCTTCTTGGGAATACTTATAAGATGCATAATCAAGTTGACTAGTCCATTATTACATGATGTGTTTGTGACAGTCTAGTTCTTTTAGACTTGTGTAAGAAATCATTGTCCCTTTAGAAGGCTCTAATTAATTTCTAAGAATTTTTAAAACCTTATTCATGCTCCTAAATTATTGAAACACTATAAAAGTATTTTGGTTTTCTTTACTTCACAATTCTAGACCTGTTTTAAAACTTGCTTCTCAAAGATTAATAAAACACACTTTAAGATTGCTTAAATTATTTTATAATATTTTTAAGTGACATTTGATCTCCTTATCAACTAATAACTCTGCTCAATTGATCACTCTAAACCAAGACCTCTAGAAACTGATCCATCTAGGCAAATTTCCATATATGGGCCAAAACTGGCCAATAGTTACCCCATTCAATAATCAACCTCTTGTATAATGTATACTAGAATATCCTTATACATAAGGATTTGAACTACCAGTTTACCTCTCTTTTTTAGTCATAAAGACCCATTCAACCAAATTACTAACTATGTAAATTCTTTTGGTCAATGGGAAATATATGAAAAACTATTACAAAAAGCATTCCATATGAGCATTATTGAAGAGGCTCAAAATTGGTTCTATAGGATACTAAAAGGTTATTTAAACACTTTTCATAATTGGAAGATGATTTATTCATGGATTTAAATATCCAAAAGGTGTTAACACTTACATTATAACATTTTCATAGTTTCAAAAAACATGATGAAGAATCACTTTAGGATTATAACATTTGATTTAAAAGTACATCATATGAACTAGCATTAAGACCTTTAGATTTGGAGTTGAAATTCATTTTTAGTGTATATATTATTTCCCCATTAAAGGGAATAATATTTCATAAAAAATATGAGTCATTTACCTAGTTACATACTTATGTGGATATATATGTTTCATTCATACTTACTTATCTAAAATAACTTAACATATCTCCATTAAAATACCAAATTATTATACCTCATGCAAAGGAGGGAGATAAATTACCTAAGGATAATTATGAACAAAAATGTGGTGTCCCTATGCTCTATATAACTTTTTTGTAAATGTTACTTAATATTGGGGGCATTCAAGACCCAAATTCTATGAACAATCCTCAATATAAGCAAATAAAAATTTTCAATGTCACTAGGATATAACAATTACTTTATTCATGGGTGGTGCTTAATTTTTGTATAAATTAATACTATAAAATTATTGTAATGAAAGACACTTTTCACAACTTAGGTACCATGCCAAATATTTATGTGATAAGGGGAATGGAAATATTCATTATGCTAATTTGATATTATTATTTCTTGTGGCCTCATATTATCCTTACAAAAGTATGGATCCTACCCCATACTTCATTACACTACTTTCCACTAATAAATATTTAGTTATATCGATTGGAAGCACAAATTGATCCAAATCAACAAGGTATTTCTTTTTCTCATAAAGGCAAATTGATCCATATTCTAAATGATAGCATCAATTCCTTTAATACACATGTAAAACTTGAAGAGGGACATGTTATGTACCATTTCAAATTCCCTAACCATGATCTATTTAATGAAAATGATCCAACATAATCTTGTAATCTCTCACAAATTTTTAAATAATAAAATATAAAAAATTAAAAATAATAACAAATCCAAAAATATTTTTGGCATCTACATATTCCATTGGATCCTTGTCATCTATGTGTTAGTTACATGTTGATGGATAACAGTTCAATTAATTGAGGGCATATATATATATATATATATATATATATATATATATATATATATATATATATATATATATATATATATATATATATATATATATATATAATTGTTATGTGAGGGCATAGAAGTTCTACACCATACTAATATATAAACACATACTTTTCATTTATGATTTGATGTGATATCCTAATGTAGAGTTAAGGTTAAACATTCTATCTAATGGATAAGTAATTAAACTTCAAATCCTAATAATGGCATCAAAATTTTATGTGGCCAAATCACATCCATGTAAAATCAACCAAGTAACTTTAATCTTGAAAAAAATATTTCAATACAAGAATCACAAAAAATTCATCTATCAAGATTATAAAATACATGAAACACGAGAAATTATATCTCTTGGGAATATTTTCAAGGACATTTTGGTGATTACTTGGAACATCCCAAGATGATCAATGCCATTTTCATCTACATTATAACACTTACTATTTATATTATTTAATTATATAGATTTCAATAAATAGACTTTCCATTTAGATTGTATATAAATGTAGATTTGTATATTTGGAGAATTTCATTCCAATAAAATAGCTCTCTCTATATTTTGTGGCAATTGAGGTGATGTTGTAATAGATTATATTCCTATAAAAACGTATCTCTCCATATTTTTTGGATATTAAGATAGGCTAGAATACTTATGTTGTTACTCATGAATAAGGTTTTGGTTGGAAGCATGATATTATAAATATGACTCATTATAACCACATATTATCTCCTTCATATTTAGTAATATACAATTTAGATTGAGCATTACATGCATCTTTAGGACTTATAAGATAGGTATTGTTATCTCACTTAGTTTAAGTGAATCTAAGTCATTATTATTGACATTTTGTTCTAACTATTTTCATGTTTTAGTCTTCCATTTATGTATATATAAGTATAATAACATGTAATAATGATATTAAAGTCTTGACATGATTCCATAGGCTTAGAGGAAGATTCTAGTCAATGATCTATAGTTTTAGTTGACATGTGTATTTTTTACCCCTTCATTTAATAAAATCTAGTTGATATCATTCTTTACCAATGCTATCAATTGAAATTATTTATAATAAGGTGTTTTTAATATTTAGCTAACAATTATGTTTTTGGGTTTTTTGGTGAAATGATCTACTCTAAAATTTTAATCTAAAAAACTTGAAAAGAGAAAACTCTTATATAAATATCAATATGACTTAAAATTAATCACACTTGCTTCTAAAATGAACATAGTTGTTAATAAACACTCAATGTTGATAATGGAAAACACACTGAAATCTGGAATTGTACAAACACACTTAAAACGAAGATTACAAAAATTGAATTTATTGTATCTAAGAAGATGATTTTGAAATAAAGAGATGACAAATACATCAAATGATAATGTGCACACATTAATAATTCAACACCTATAGGTTAATAATCTACAAAATATAAATGCATTTAATTAAATTAAAAATAACAAAAAGTAATGCATAAATACCAGACACATGTCTTGATTCCTTAGGTGAATGGGACATTTCTCACCTTTGGATTAGGAGGAAAAATAACTTGGTACTTTAATAGTTTAACAAAATTCATTAATACATTAAAATAAAAATGTTAGATTCATAATATTCTCTATTCACAAAATGTTTCTTGTATTACTCCCAAAATCTAAACACTAAACAGACAAGGGTCTACCTTTTATTCATCTATAAATCTAAAAACTTCCTATATATTGGTAACTACTAGTTTTTTCTAACAATATTATGTATTATAAGATTGGTTTTGAATACCAAAATATAATATAGGCATTACAATAAAGATCCACATTCTTTGAGGAAAATAATTGGATTTGTAACTACATATCTAAACCAATTTTGTCACCAAATATTTTTTTCATTGATTTACAAGATCTTGATTTAAATACAATCTATATCTAAAAAATTATATAAAAGGAAAGTACACACACACATGTGTATATGTGTGTGTGTGTGTGTGTGTGTGTGTATATGTATATGTATATATGTGTGTGTGTGTGTGTATATATATATATATATGTATATGTATATGTATATGTATATATATATATATGTATGTATATATATATATATATCTATATCTATATATATATATATAGATATATATATATATATGTATGTATATATATATATATGTATATATATATACATATATATACATATGTATATATGTGTGTGTGTATATATGTATATGTATATATGTATATATATATACATATATATATATATATATATACATATATATATATATATATGTATACATATATATACATATGTATATATACATACATATATATATATATCTATGTATATATATGTATATATATATACATATACATATATACATATACATATATATATATATATACATATACATATACATATACATACATACATATATATATATATATACATATACATACATACATACATACATACACACACACACACACACACACACACACACACACACACACACACACACACACATAAAGTGCTCATGTGATAGATGGAAATGATCTTGGTCATCTTAGAATCTGACTTAAATGCTTTTCAACTGAGTCTATAGTTATTCTATCAAATCTCATAGAAATCTTGATGATGTCTAGAGTAAGCTTGATAAAGTCTATATCAGGCTTATGGAAGTTTTTGGAAAGTATGTGGAAGTCCATAGCTTACTTTTGGAAGTCCATAGCTCAGCTAAAATGCTAGATCTTTAACTAGTATCTTCTTTAAGCCTATGGAACCATGTCAAAACTATATTGTTATTATTGCATCTTATAACACCTATATGTGTCAAAATAAAATATTAAAACATGTTAATGGTTAGCATAAGATGTTAATAATAATAACTTAAACTCACATAAACTGAGTGTGATTAAAATACCTATATTCTACCTTAGACTAGATGTAATTCTAAATATGCATGCAATGCTCAATCTAAATGGTAGTTTATCAAATATGAAAGAGATAACACATGTTTATAATGATTCATATATTAGACTCATCATTTCCCCCACACCTTACCTTTTGAAATTCCCATTTCAAACTATTTTCTCTATTCGTCATAGTTATAAATTCTCTGTTACAGTCTTTAACTAAAGTCATCGATGGAATATATTTCTTCTCTTACTATTATTTTAGTGGGGTTTGTGAAACCCATATATATTAAGATAAATTTATGCCATAGTTTAAATACTTTGATACATGTGGTTTTGTGTTTTTCCAAGAAGACATAAGAGTGAGAAAAATGGGTGGTTGAAACCTCTTTCCTATCTAAAAATTATGTCCCCTTGTATTAATCACATTAGTAATAATTTTCACTATGGCCTCAACCCTTTAGAAAGTACATAATAGGTTATTAGGATAGATAATTTCATTTATTTTTAGTGGATTTAGTATCACACTCCATTTATGACTTTTGGTAGTCACCACTTCTTTAAATAAATGTTGAGTAAACAAATCAAAATTTATGATATAGTCATGAATGGAATGTAGGTAATTGTCCTAAATAGATGGATTCTATAAATAACAACTTTTAGACTGATTGAGAGTTTGAGACGAATTATTGAATTTATGTCTAACACATAGATCTAATTCCCTTACTACATATAGATGATCATTTTTTATTTATTCCTGTGTAATTTGATTTCTATAAGTAGAAAGGAGGGATCTAAATTGAATTTCTCTAACAAAAAGTTTAACCAAGAATTCATTTGTATTTTCCATGATGATGTCACATAAATAAAAATCACACAAAAAATATTGTTTATCTAGGGTAATATTTCTATATGCTTTTAAAAACTCTTAAACAATGTTAATTTCATGAGATAACTCACTAGAGATTATCAATATCTACCATCTACATAATTGTTCATGCAAAAACAAACTATAAGAAGGGGAAGGGATTATACAAGTTATAAATTTTTCTCTCAATTGAGAAGTGAACTAGAGGTTTTCTTTGACTTTTTATTTCTATTGTTGTGTCTATATTATATCTTAAAGAAATTTCTAATTTTCTTTTTTTAATATTTTATTCTATGTTTTCAATTCCATTAGTTCCAAACAAACTTGATTTCGCTTTTCCATAACATCATGATATGATACAAGGGTTTGATAGCCTTAGTATATTGTGGATCTACTAGAGAATGTTTAAAAAACTATAGCTAAATTCTCCTTTAGTGATCTATTTTTTTATTCTAACCTAATGAGATGTCTTCTAAGTGATATTGTTTCTTCTTCTACCTCCTTAATGTGACTCTACAAATTGAAAATCTCTTCTTCATTTTCACATACTTTCCTAGTCATTACTACAATTTATTTATCCTTTAGAAAATATTGGTGTTTGATATTTTATAAATTATGTATTAAAGGGAAATAAAAAATCATTACATTATAATGAAGATAGTAGATAGGAAATGTATTCTTCTTGTTGCATCACTGTTGACTCTAACTTGGACAAGGTAAAAACATTTTTCAACTCTGCATCTTTAGATACATGATAAGGTTGAACCTCCTCAATGACCATATGAGACTTACCCTTGTAAAAAAGTGGTTATGATGGATAAGATAGAGGATTTCAATAAATTGATGGAGAATTTTACTCAAATACCTTTTACTAGAGAGGAGTTTTGTTATCACATAGTTTTTTCACCCTTGTTGATGTTGTAGCTCACTTGTGAAAAAATATAATGATACAATGGGATCAATTCAAAGTTATGGGACCTTGGGGAATTGAGGTGAACCCATGAAGAAGGCTAGATTCATTTCACTAAATTTAGTGCAACTGATAAACTACCAACCTTTGTAAAAAGTTTACTTCTTACTGATCTTGATCCTAAAGTAGGGTTTGATAATGAGAAAAGAGTTTTGAAAATGAAATTACTAAAATATAAATTGTGATTACACCAAATATTAGTGTATTTTAATGATTTATCAAATGAATGTTAGAAATAAATGATTAATTATGCAATAACATGCAACATGGAATTCATTCCTCAAAATCATAGCAATAAAGACATATGAAAGAAAATTTAGATCTAAGCAAATACACACATAACACCGATAAAATGTGGTTCACTCAGTGTGGGATATGTCCACCAAGAATCTCTTTATAATATTATAAAAAAGATTAAAAGACAACTCTCAACAAGAAACCTCTCATAGAGATAACTTTCTCCAACCCAAATTCACACCAAAATTCCCAAGATGCTAAGCTACACCTAAAACCCGATTACACTAACCAAAGAGAGAATACAGAGATAAAAAAAGAGATGCAAAATGAAATTCTTAATGTGTTCCCCCTCACACATATTTATACTTTCAAAAAAAACACTTTAAAAATGCACCATACCTTGGAGACAAGCATATTCCCACCAAAGTGGAAACAAATAATGGAGGTTACAACCAACTGGGATAAAGATAATCTGTTGATTCTCTCAACCACCTTAAATGATGCCCACTTCTCCATAAAACATGATAAAAATGTGAGAAGTGGTTGACACAATCAAAAAATTGGCCCCACCATTTGTGAAAGTAAAAATTACATGCTAAAAATGCCTTGATAATTTTATTTTAACCTTAAGGGTGTTGAAACAAGATCCACAATGAACAATATTCCACTTAGAGTTTGTTTCTCCTTAAGCAAAATTTAACACACCTCTATGAGCTTCATGAAGACCAACAAAAGCTGAAAATAACCTCAACTTTTCCAATATGACTACCTTGGTCTTCATATCTGTAGGATTATAGCTCATATGAAACTTCTCTAGCTTCACAATGTTTTCCTCCAAAGTGGTCCTAATTAAATGATACCACAACTATATGTGTTTCATACTTGAGTGGAAAATAGAGTTCTTGGATAAATTTATAGCATTTTGACTATCACTATGTAAAGCTAAAAAAAATTCTAATGCCCTAACTCATTAAGTAATTACTGTAACTAAATCATCTCCTTACTAGCCTCTATAGCAACAACATACTCAGCCTATGTGGTTGATAAATCCATAACCTTCTGTATCTAAGAAATCTAACTAATCATTGTATCCCTAATATTAAATACATAACCTATCATAATCCTACTATCAACATCCCCAGACATATCTTAGTCCATGTAACCATTCAGAGTGGTGACCAATCAACCAAAACATAATGGTGTACCCATAGTTCCTCTCAAATATCAAAGAATCCATTTCACTACTTACCAATGCTCATAACCTAGATTACTCATATACCTACTTACTACTCCCACTACATGGGCAATATCTAGCCTAGTACAAACCATAACATACATCAGGCTACCAACCACCGATGAGTAAAGTACCTTAGACATCTTTAGATTTTCTTATTTTATCTTGGGACACTGCTCCTTTGATAATTTGAAATGGCCTACCAAAAGAGTCCCAATTGGCTTAGCATCTTGTATACTAAACCTCTCCAAAATTTTATTCACATATTATTCCTAGGATAAGATCATCTTCCTTTCCTTCATACCCTAAGTTATCCTCATACCAAGGATTTGCTTCGCTGCACCCAAATCCTTCATAGAAAAAGAATCACCAGGATACTTCTTGAGTACTTAAATTTGGTGCATTTTATTTCCTACAACCAACATGTCATATACAACAAGCATAGGATAATATAATTACCATCCTCAAATCTCTTGACATAAATGTAATGGTTATAATGACACTTGGAGTAACCTTTTTCTAACATAAAACTATCAAACTTATTATACCATTATCATGGAGCTTGTTTCATGCCATACAAGTTCTTCTTTAGTCTGCACACCAATTTTTCCTTTCCTTTAACCTCATAACCCTATGGTTGCTCCATATATAATTCCTCCTCCAAATTACCATGAAGGAATTAGGTATTTACATCTAATTTTTCTAAGTGAAAATCCTCTATTACAACTATACCAAGCATAGTTCTAATAGAAGTCATCTTCACAATAGGAGAAAAGTACTCATAAAAAACAAAATCATTCTTCTATGTAAACCCCTTAACCACCAACTAGGCCTTTTACCTTTTCCTTCTTCCATCCTCTTCTTTGATTTTTTTTACCCACTTGTTCTACAATGCTCTCTTCCCCTTTGGTAGCTTCCCCAAATCCCACATTTGGTTCTCCACGAGATAACTATGTTCCTCTTCCATGGCTTGCTCCCACTTCTTCCTAGAATTCACCTGCATTACTTCCTCAAAACATTCTAGCTATCCATTTCTAGTAAGTAAAAAATAACTCAAAGATGGGGGAAAACATTCAAGATCTCTTCTTACCCTATAATACCTTCTTACTATAAGATTTTGGGGTTCTTATGTAAGAGGTTACTGAACTGTCTCCTTGGACACCTTACCATTTGTAATATCATCCAACATTGTTTACTCTTTTTGTTCCTATTCCTTCAATTGATCCTTATACATGAATTTTTATTTAAAGACAACATTCATAGATTAGAATATTTTCTTCTTTAAGACTCTAAGCTCACAAACCAATGTCATCCTCACCATTAGCAATAAAGGTGCATCTCTCAGACTTAGCCTCTAACTTGGTGCTATCTTTCATGGCAACATGAACAAATGACTCACATCCAAAGACCATAAGAAAAGAATATTTAACTTTCTTACTAGACCAAGCTTCCTTAGGTATGCCTCCATCCAAAGGCATTAAAGCTCATCTATTAATTAGATATACCATTGTGTTAACTACTTCTACCCAAAACATTAGGGTCAGCCCTACATGTAACCTCATGCTTCTATCATGCTCCATGATTGTCTTTTTCATCCTCTTTGACACTTCATTATATTTTGTCATCCCTGAAACCATCCTTTGCCTATGAATTCCATTTTTTGAACAATAATCATCAAACACTTTGCTAGAATAGTCACCTCTATTTTATGACCTAAGACATTTCAACTTGAGACCTATTTCATTCTCAACAAAATCTTTGCATCTCTTGAAAGTTTCAAACAAATCATATTTATTTTTAATTAAATAAACCCAAACTTTCCTAGTTACATCATTAATAAATGTAACATAATACTTTGAATCACCACTAAAAGATACCTAAGCTAACCCCCATAAATCTGAGTGAACCAAATCCAACTTATTCTCCTTCCTTATAGGTCTAACCCTCAATAAATTGACTCACTTATACTTCCCATACACACAATCATCACATAATTCCAAATCAACTTGTTTCAATCTGGGCAACTTGTCTTTCAAGATCTCCATGCCCTTCTAGCTCATATGATTAAGCATGTAGTATCACAAAGTTACATATCCATCTATAAAAACTAAAGTACAGTGATCAACACTACTAGTTAAATAAAAATTTCTAATTTTCTTACCTCTCACAATAATAAGAACACCCTTGGTAACTTTCTAAGAGTCTATTGTAAACATCACTGAATAACCATCACTTCTAATTGCCTCACTGATATTAAATTTTACATTAACTATGGGACATGTTTGACATAATTTAGTATCCATGTGTTCCCATTTTACATGTTTTCCCTACTATATTTCATGGTTCATCATCACCAAAATAAACATGAGTAAAATCTCCTTGAACATAATCAGTAAAATGATGCCTATGTAGGGTGGTATGAAAAGAAACCCCTGCATCTAATACCCAAGATTTAAAAACATTATCCAAGGAAAGAATTAAATCATCCCAACTCATAGTAATTGGTGTCTTATTTACCTCCTTATTCTCCTCATGTTTGGTCTTCTTGTCCCAAAGTTCCCAACATTCCTTCTTTATGTGTTCACTTTTCCCATAGTACCAACATACCATCTTGGCTCTAGATTTATATCTTGCCCAACCCTTTGACTTTCCATATTTTCCCTTGCTTCTATATTTTTGTCTCCCTCTAGTCTCCATTTCCAAAGCATTCTCTAAAGATGATTTTACAATGTTTTTGCTTCACATTTCCTTGCAAATAATCACACCTATAATATCCTCAAACTTTAAACTTCCCTTAGTAGGGATGACATTACTCACAACCATAACTAGGCTATCCCAACTATCATGTAAGGAGCACAAAATAAATAAATCCTTGACTTCATCTTAATATTTAATACCAACATAAGTTATCATACTCATAACCATATTAAAACCATTCAAACGATCATGTACAAAACCATTTTCAGACATTTTCATATTAAATAACCTTTTCATCAAAAATATTTTATTAGAGGTAGAGGGTTTTTCATATAACTCACCTTAGACTAAATGTGGTCATCTCCTCTAAAATATTGAAGGCAACAAAAGATGCAAGGCATAACTATATGGCTCTTAGTGCTTTCCTATCAAGCAAATTCTAATCTACCTGATCCATACCTAAAGGTTGACCTACTTTACCCATCAAAGGGTGATGAATATCCTTCTAAAACAAGTAATCCTCCATCTACATCTTTCAAAATCCAAAATTCTATCTATTTAATTTTTCAACTCTAGATATGTGATTATCTACCATAGCCCCCACTCAAGCTAATATCTTTTCCTATGATTCACCACTTTAGTAAAACCACTAAAGCTACCTCTGAAATCAATTGTTAAGAATAAGTGATTAATTATGCAATAACATGAAACATAGAATTCATTCCTCAAAATCATAATAACAAAGGCATATGAAAGAAAATTTAGATCTAAGCAAATACACACATAACATCAATACAAGATGGTTCACCTAATGTGGGATACATCCATCAAGAATCTCTCTATAATATCATAAACAAGAGTACAAGATAAATCTCAACAAGAAACCTCTCATAGATATAACTTTATCCAACCTAATTTCACACCAAAATTCTTGAGATTCTAAGCTACAACTCAAACCTGATCACACCGATCAAAAAGATAATATAGATATTAAAAGAGAGATGCAAACTTCAATGCTTAATGTGCTCCCCCTCACCCCTATTTATACATTCAAAAAGAACCCTTGAAAAATGTTCCATACCTTAGAGATAAGCATAACCCAACCAAAATGGCAACAAATAAGGGAGGTTATAACCAATTGGGATAAATATTATTTCCTGATTATCTCAACCACCTTAAATCACACCCACTTCTCCATAAAATGTGCCACAAATGTGGGAAGTAGTTGGCACACTCAAAAAAATGCACCCCACAATTTGTGAAACTAAAAATTACATGCTAAAAAGTTCTTGTTAATTTTATTTTAACCTTATGGGTGTAGAAACGGGTTCCACATTTAACAATAAACACAATAGAGCTATAAATATATTGAAATTTGTAGGAGCAAAAACTCATACAAATGTGAAACAAAAATAAATATTGGGTATTTTTCATACAAGGGAAAAGATTCTTTATTTTTAATCAAATAATATTTCAAAAGGGTAAAAAATACCATAAGTGAAATTACATGATTGAAATAAGAATTATAACATCCACAAATATTTAAATAACCTTGCATACATAAATATTAAATAGACAAGAAAGTCAAATCTTTAATTTATTCTTATTCTTCAGGTTACAACATGTAGATAAGTTATTTTAAATGTATAATAATATCTCTAGTAGAAAAAATATAAATGAGTTATGCCATATTACCCATATTTTTACAAAAAATCTCATAAAATAGATGTAGTTAACAAGGAAATACATGATTAGTTGAAAATCATGCAAAGCTAGAAACTCCATGCAATAAAGTGGCATGATCTTTATCTTCAATGGCATTCTTTAAAAGTTGAATGGTTGTAAAATAACATGCAAGAGATGGGTGTTCCACTTAACTATTGGAGGCATGAACTAATATTGGAAATATTCATGCAATGCTTATGTCTTCTTCAGTTTAGCTTTAATGGATCTTCATACAATGGGGTGCCAAAGTGAAACTCAAACTTTATGGAAAAAGATATCTTTAGATAACTTAAGTTACTTTTTTCAAAACCCTAACTTGTAATTTTTTATTGGACTTTTACAACTTTCAAGTCACACAATTCTTTCAAAACTAGAAATGCATTTTCCAAAATGTGCTTCTACAACTAAATCAACTCAAACTTATCCAAATGGAAAGTGTAATTTCAAATTTTGATTTTAAAAATGTTCAACCTATTAAAAAATAACAAAGAAATTACACATGGCTATTTCTCAAAAATAATTGTCAAAATGATAACTATAATTTATAATTTGCAAGTTATAATATTTTTACAATAATGAAAATATAATATACAAGAATGTTTTTGATAGAAAGAATTAATCTAAAACCAAAACATCTAATGACTATTTATCCTTCTTCACCTATATTTTATCAATATATAAATCAAAACTCTTGAATATATCCAATATTTTGTCTTCATCAAGACCAAAAGGGTAGAGGTTGCTTATCTCACATTCTACTATTGTATCAAAGAGTTCCCTTTTGAAGGCTCTATAATTTCGAGACTCTTTTCCCATTTGATCCAATGTGTTATGTTACTTGATGAAACAATGGATAGATCTCAAGCTGAAGATTATATCTTTTGTTGATTCTCCTTTAACTACCTGTTTGAACTTATTCTAAACTTCCTACACTGAAAGGACCTAATTTTGTTGATCTATTACCTAACATGATAATTTATTCAACAAATCATCAATGTAATATAGCATATTAGTGGCCTTGTCATGTGAAGCCTTAGCTTTATTAAAACTTTTTATAAGTATCTTTATTCTAAATTTAGTTACTTTATCCAATGCCTCTTGTTCTGCATTATTTTTTAGTATCTTTTCTACAAGAAGGATTTCAACTTCAATTGAGTCCACAATTGTCAATTTTAGATAGAAAATAATCAATCTTTCTCTCTTCTTGATACTTATTTATTTTCTCTCTCAAGGTGATCCTTCTATCATTTAGATTTGTATAATGTTCCATTACCAATTTAATAGTTCATTTGCCCTTTGAGATGATCTCTTCTACCCATTCCTTACTATCCCTTCTCATGCTTCCAATTTCTATCATCGCATCAAGTGTTGCTTGATCTATGATGTGAGTAACAAGTTATTCTCAATGAATAGTGGGCTCAAAGGATTTATTTAATTCAAATTTTTATTATTTAACCTTGTTCTTTAGCCCATCCTTAGTGACCTTATCACTATCCATTTTCTTATAAAGAGAGTTAATGATGGATTGAACATCATGCTTCAATCCCTCTCTTGTAGGATGTCTAAGGTGAAAGTTTGATACCTAGTAATCCCCTACCACTAGATCTTATTTATATTTGTCTAGTGGGGGGACTATAATCTCTACATACTTTCCCCCTATTGTATCATAGAATATCTTGGAAATGGTCTGGGGAGTAGTCTTGGATTTATTATGTGCATTTGTGAGGTCAAATTCTAATGTGCTCAGGGAAACCATATGCTTACTTTAGACATCTAAAATTGGCCACCGATAACCTCCAACCAAGCTTTTGATCAATTTATACCTTAAGTGCATAATTTGGCCTAAAAACACTAAAATACATTAAATGAATTGAAATTTATATATTCAAGTGTTGATTCTAGTTAGGGTATCCCTAAATAGAGTAATGTAATTTATGGGATAGCTAACTTTGATCAGATCATTCTGAGTCAAAATGCCAATTTTACACCTAGGTGCTCTTGATTACTATTTCCTATTAAATCTCTTGTACAAGAAAAGTGCCTTTGTTATTTGTGGCTAATAATATCCTAAATGGGATAATGGATCCAACAAATCTGACATCACCTTCTAATTCCAATCTAGTCAAATTTTGGACCAATAGTAAGGCATTCTGATCAATTTGAGTAATTTATGCATAAAGTGCTTAAACATGCTTAAGAGCTAATTAAACCAAATTAGAGCCTAATTAATAATTTCTTGGAAACTTGTTGAATAATATATTTTAGAATTGAATATTTAATATCTATAGCATCATGTGAACTCATTTATTGGGAAGACATCCCTAGGCCATAAATGCCACAAATATTAGGATTCATGCCCTCCATGCCTCATCAATAGCCTCCATGCCTCTTAATTGCCCCTTTTTCCAATGTCATGATGAGGATAATTATAAACTTAATTCCAAAAAATTGAATTAATACTCAACTATATATCTTCATCTTAGGATGGATGGTTTAGGTTGATTTTGATCAATCTCAAAAGTCTATAAATAGAGAGGCCATGAACATCATTAATAAATATTAATTTGTGCAAAGTTATAATGTAGGATTAGTTCTAAAAGATTCATGCAAACTAGTGTTACCATGCCAAATTGATTCCAAGCCAAGCCAAAGACAAAGGTGCTAAGGAGAGATGGAGGTAGTCAAGCTTCCATTGATGAGGATTTCATGAGCACAAACCAAGCAAGCCAATAGAAGAAAACTTTTGGAGCATCAAGGAGGTAAGGAATGTCTATTTTCTTGCATTTTAGTTGTGCTTTGTTCATTTTTATTTATTCACTAATCTCACCCTAGTCACTAATCATGAATATCTTAGCCTAACAAGTTTTTGATTTGATTTCATTCACTAACACAATACTAATCTCCTCTTCTTATTCAAATTCCTAGTTCACATAATGGCACACCCAGTGGGACCTTCCTAGCTTCACAAAAATGATCATGAAGATATTTTAAACAACCTACTAATCATTTCCTTGCAAAATATTTAAGTAAGAAGCCAAAAAGAGTGAAAATTAGATTAAAAACACATTTTTTTGGGAGTCATGGGTTTGTTCTCACATAATCATAGTATTGTTGTTTTGAGTCATGGGATTGTCTTGCAACTCGTGGTATTGTGCTAGGCTTCTTTTTTGTTGAACTAACTTTATCTTTCTATGTAGGTTTAATAATACTACTACTATCTTAGTAATGAGATTATTTTGTAACTCATGGGGTTACCAAACAAAGTTATGGTATTGTCTAACTACTAATAGGTTAAATGACAATAAAATTAATTTTAAAGTGGCAAGATTGTCTTGCAAGGAGTGAGATTGTCATTGTGAGTCATGGTATTGTAGTGTGAAGAATAGGTCATTTTATAGAGCTTCATTTCGAGTCATCTAGACTCTATTTTTTATGATTTATCTTTTAAAACCATTTGTTTTTTCCTAAATTTTCATATGTAATTACTTTAGCCTAATGATGTGTATTATTTTAAAAAACCCTCATTTTACCCTAAGTAGCGAGATTATGACCCTGAGTGGTGAAATTGTTGTTTGTAATACCTTACCTTTGAAATTTGCAATATTGTCCTACAAGTAGCAATATTGTCATTTAAAGTCATGGCATTATGAATAAATGGTTAGTGGTTAGTTACAATACTACAACTCTTAAAGTTATGGGATTGTCCCTCAAGTAGTGGGACTACTTTATCAAGTAGCGGTATTGTACCACTGTGACAACCTGAGAACTCCTTTTTCTAACTTCATTGTTTCAAGATAATTTTAGCTTCAAATCTAAACCTCTTTATAACATTTTTATTGTAGGACCAACATGGAAAATTGTTAAAATGTGTTTAAAACATCTTTTGTATGCTTTAAAATGAACTAGGAACATTATTTTGGTGCTTAACGTAACATTTAGCTGCTTAAGTAAATTTCTAGCATTAGTTTTCAAAGTTTACAATCTTAAGACCAAGGGGTCAAATGAACACCACCACATCTTTTGTTTCGGCTTAAAATTAAATTTACTTGTCATTTTTGTCTTCAATAGTTACTTGATCTAATTTTGTTTAGAAAAGAGAGGGATGTTGCATGTATGCTCTTCCATTTGTCCCCTTTAGGGAACCCTTGGAATCAAAATAACCATTCCTATTGCAAATTACATAGTAAAAGGCATAGAGATAATGCCATCTACAGCAATCCCCAAAAAATAAACAAAGTTTGGGTCACCTAAAAAATGACCCAAAAGTCTTTCTCTTTTAGTCTTTTATTTCATGCAAACTTGGCTTGCAAGGGGGACTTCATTAGCTCCAATGAGTTCTTTAGGGAATATTTCACTCTGGGTTTCATCTCCTAACATTGATTTCACTTAATCCTAAGTTTTAGATGGGATGTATCTACATTTGGACATCATACTACACTAAGTGAACAATAGTATGTAGTGGTTTTAAAAAGGACTAGACCATTATATAGCTAGCCAATGCCATGATCACCCAATTTTTGTTCTTGTATTTTGTATCATTTGATGTGAAAGTCATTGTGCAATTGATTCCCCTAAAAATGTTTTAAAACTTGATAGTTAGTCAACCCCACATTACCCTACCCTTATTAGGATTTGGATGATTATACTTAGTGTATTTTGGTCATTTATCTTACTTGGTGTTTTGAGACTAAAACTTGTTTTTTTGTTCATAAGCCATGTCAAAAAAATGTATTTGAGTTGAGGAGGGTAGTGTTATGCTACCCAAATCATGTCAAAACATTTTGAGCCTTTTGTGTCTTTGAAACATAACATAGATCACATCATTAGAGCATGCTTACACCATTAGGCTACTCAATTTGTTTCAAGACTAGTTTACCTTGTATCAAAAACCATTATTTCAAACCATTTTATGTATACCATTTAGACCTTCATCTTATGATGTCATTCTATCCAATCTTATCTAGCTTGTTTGGTCAAATCCTAGTTTTCACCATTGAGTATTCAATTGACCTTGTCAAGTTTGGATTCAAACATTGATTGATTTCTATTTAGGCCTTAATTCACGGAGTCGATAGATAAATCTTTCTCTTTTAGGCTGCATAAATTTGGTTAATAGATTACCCAAATTTGAAAACTATTGATGGTTTATTTGTTTAATACCTATCCTTATCATTATTTGTGCCTTTATTTGGAAAAACACAATCTTTCTTCAAAGAGCCTTTTGTCTTATGCCTTATGCCAACTGATCATGTTTATGTTTGATTCTATATGTTGGGTTTATGTCAAAGTTATTTCCAAACTTGTTAGATTAAATCAAATCACATCAACCTTTGTTTAAAGTATATATTTTGATGTCATTTGGCCAAAAGTCCTAGTGTATGCCTATTTGTTTAAGCCTAGTTTTTTACTCTAAATTTGAACAAAAGACCTAGTAACTCAACTTTTCCCTTTCCTAGTTTAGACCGTGTTTGGAACACTTTGACCTAGACCTTTGACATGTCCATTTTTGTTTAGACACTTGACCTTATTTGCATATGACATTTGACATTAGACATTTGATGTTAGGTTTTTTTATGCCAAGTATTAGCACAAATCATTCTGGAGATATAGCTCCACTTTCAAACCATATTAGAGATATAGATCTACCCCTTTTACAAAGTTATACCAAGTTTTAACTATTTGTCCTTTGAATTTTTTTTTAGAGTTTGTAGAACTATAAAACCTTTTATTTTAAAGCTTTCATCATTTATGCATATATATCTAACTAAACATATAGTGGAGTCACATACAATTAAACTTATGAAAGAATGGCTATACAAAATTCCACTCAGAACCCCTATAGATAAATATTTTCTAAGGAGTTTTATTATTCTCCCTATAATACTCCATATGGAAAACACAGCCAAAATCCACAAAATCAAAATCAAGACCTTAATTGGCATGAAGAGGCTTGTGAGGAGGACTTTGAAGACCAAACTATAGATAATGTTATTTGGGATACAGATCCATACCCTTTTTATAATAATCAGTACATGGAACATAGTCGATAACTAGCTTATGAGATAGCTCACAACTAGGATGATATGATTTATGAAAATGACTTGGATGTTTTGGCTTATATAATCAATCAAGATCCCTAATGCCCCTTCATCATTCCAAGACCTAGTCCTTTGACTTTTTCAAGAAATAAAACTCCACACCACCCTATCGTTACCATTTCAAGACTTCATCCTTTGGCTTGTATGAGCAATCATGCTCTCCAATTCCCTACCATTATCTAACCACAAGCCATTCCTTATCTAGAACCAATCCCATCCAAACCTCAATCAATCCAATATTTTGAAGACCAAGTTGTGTTTAAAAATGGTATTTTATAACTCATTATAAACCAAGGCCAAAATAACCAACCAATCTAAGATGTTTTTATTGAACTAACCATTTGTAATAAGTCAACCTATGACGAATCACCTATTGATCCTATACCCATTGTAGAAGAGTCTCACTCTGATGATGTAGTCTTTGTTGAGTTACTTCTTACTTATTATAACCACCTTTGGGAAAATCATTCCCTTAACCATATGCCTATTTTTTAAGAGCCACCTATTAATAAACCAGTCTTTGAGGAGTTGTCTCTTGACCTTTTTCTCATCCTAGAAAAGTCTCACTTTGCTAAACCAGTCTTAGTGGATCCTATCATTCCATTACAAGATGATACTTATCTATTACTAAACATTCAACAAAACATCATTATAATAGAGTACTCATCAGATAAAGAATCTAAGTTAGAGTTAGGTTCCATTCTTGAAATGACATTAGATTTAGCATCAAAATTAGAATCAACATTAGTCTCGACCTCAGATTTAACATCCCTTGAGTTAGAATCAGATTTAGAAGAAGAATATGTTCATGGTTGTTATAACATTAGTTACACATGTCTTGTAGATAAATTTGAATACATTTGTGATCCTTATATGCTTTTTAAGGATGAGTACTTTAGTTTTGACACAAGTTCTCTTAGTATCTTCTACAAAAATTATGATTCCAACACCTATTCTATTACCATTCCACATGCCATTACCATCAACCAAGATAGCCATATTATTGACATGTTATCTCTCATAAGTGTTTATTGGGATTGATAGACTCAAACTTTATTGAACTGCATCCATGGTGACATAGCAGTTAAAGAAGAGTAAGGAGGCCAAGGCCACATTCATGTAGTAGAAGAGTACTCTCTTAGCGAAAATTTTTTAGAGGCACTAAGGGATAATTAAAGTTAGGACGCAACATCTTCTAGTGAGATGTTTTTAAAAGCACTAAAAGAAAATAAAATTCAAAAGCTAATGTTCATTAGTGAAACCTTCTCAGAGGTCCTATGGGACAATCAAGATAACTTCATTGGTGAGAACCTCATTAAGGCACTAATAGATGAGCACAAAAGTTCTTCATTTTTTGATGAAGACAAAATGAAAGATCAAATAAAAATAGCTTCTAATATATAGCCTAATTAGATGGTAACTACACTTGAGATCAAATAATAGAAAAATCTTGTGGTCCTATCAAGAGAATAGGTCTTCAACCTTGCCACAACTAAAATTATGTTAAATTTGACATCAATAACATTACATGTGATTGAAAGTCCTAATCTTCATTTGTTTCCCTAACATTCCACATTCCATTATCATCTACCATTCCATTTCGTAAACAAACCTATCATCCAACTTTTACCCATGTTTACCAATATGGCCACAATTTCCTTTGTAGAGTATACAAAGATACCTTCTCTCAATGCTTGATGGAATTAGAATCAACAACCAATGAAGATCACAAAAGCATTCTTGATAACCAAATTTTCAACCAATTATTGATAGAGAAACTATTTATATGAGGTATGGGATAATAATTAACATTATTGATTATTCTATTTATATCATTTATTGATTAAGATGTCCATCTCCCCATTAGTAAGAACAAAATAATCATAAACCACACCCAAGCCAAAAACATGTACCATACCATTTAATTTCCATACCATTGTCATTGTTATATATCCATTTTCCATTATTGCATATTTTTACTATTCACCCTATCACTTAAGGGCAAACCCTCTTACCATTTTATCCATCCTATCATTCCATTCCTATCTAGACCAAAGCCTATTTTTACTCATCCTACCCAATCCTATTTTAATCTTGGTTACTTTGGTTCTTCCTACACTTTTTGTGAGAGGATTTCAATCAAGTCTAAAAAAACAATCTGATTCATGTTTACAATGATAGTATATGAAATTAGTGTGATAGTTGGTCTGGCAAGATATCTTTCATCCTATCAAGTTTGTTTATGTGAGCCTAATTATAGTTGCCTATTAGAAAATCAATGTCTCATCAGTCTTGCTACTAATTATAACCACATATGGAAAAATTAGTATCATTGACCTATGCCATTATATCCTAGTTATAACCACCTATGGTCAAATTAGGGGAAACACTTGTTTACCATGCATTGCCACATCACCTTACCATTACTATTTTCATTTGACTGTCTATTTACTATATTTGAGAACTTGTTGGGACCTAGATGGGTTTTACTTGCCTTTTATGTCGATGGGATTAATATAACTTGAGGTCATTTCAAGACTATGTGGGTCATGCTCAATTCATATTGAGGTTATCTCAATTTTTCTTTCCATATGCTCTCACTATTTTATGAACAACCTAAGCCATACGCTCTCACCATTTTATGAGAAACCTAAGTCAAATACTCTTGTCATTCTCTAACAATTTAAGATACCTAAAAATTCCCAAAAAACTTGCATAACATTTCAAAAATCTAAAAGCATTTATCCTATTTAAGCCTAGTCAGTTATCCTCGATCCACCTTATTGGGGCATGGTCATTGTCAGGATGTTTTATTTTGATTTTTTTTAGGATTTATATTTGTTTGTTTATTTCATGTTATTTTTTTATTTGTTTGTTTATTTTTTTTCTTACCTCTTTATTTACTTTCAACACTATTTCCTTGACTCAGTCTATATGTGTTCATTAGGTGATTCTTTGAAAACATTGTTTTTGAGTCCATCCATATTCATATGTTAACATTGTAATCACAGTTTTTATCATTGGTGTTTTATTTTTGAGTGTCTATTGGATATCAAGAGTGATTCCTTATGCATTTCATGACCAAGTCTTCATGGTGTTTTATCATGAAGCCTACCATCACATGCTATAAAAATAATTAGCTTCAAGAAGATCTACAATCAATGGAGCCACAAAAGTTTTATCCTTGGCACATTTGAAAATCTTCCCACCCACCTTGATCAATATAACTCATTTGACCATTCTATGTGTATCATTATTAATCAAGATGAGCATCTCCTCATTAATAAGTATAACTAAATCATTCTATTGATCAATATGACTTCTCTATCCATCTCTTTCATCACTTTGAACCCACTCATCTTTAATTTATATTCTCAATTATATCCTTGAGTTATTCTTGTTAATCAACCCTAATTGGGGAACCATTTATCAGAGTTGTTGCCAAAATTTGGATAATGTGAGTGCAATGGAGATGTGATCACATAAGTTGAAGCAAGTGCACACCACATAGATGCTAAAGCAATTTGAAAATAATACAATAAGAGAAATTGTGTAAGACAAAATGGAGAAAACCAAAATCTAATTAGCATGAGATGTCCAAAGTGAGGAATACAAATATGAGAGTACGTAAGTAACTCCTCCACAAAAGGTAGACAAGGCACCCCAAGAATAGAATGTAACTCCTCCATGAAAGGTGGTGACAAGGTGCTAAGAACATAGAAGTAACTCCCATCAAGGGAGTTACTTATGAAATTCTTATGACACCTATGACACATCTATGACACACACCTCCACATAAGCTAGCCTATCCCATAAATGTAATAACTCCATGTATGCATAAGAAATACAATTTCCCTAATTAATAAATATAGAAAAATAAAAACCTACACTAATACCCCCCCCCATAAAATTTAGGTGGGTAGTGTGGAAATATAAAATGGGTCCCAGTAACTAGGCCTGATGAGGTACCCATGTAAAAATGCAATCTCCCATAAGATAGAGAAAAGGAGAAAACCCGTAGGAAAAAACTCCCCCCCAAAAGAGATACATAAAAGAAAGAAGAGGCTAGAAGGCCCCCCTGAAGATGATGCTATTGCAGATGTGGACTGCACCCCAAGAAGAGCTTGTAGATGAATGAACTTGCTCTTAGTGAAAGGTTTGGTGAACATGTCTACAACCTGATCCAAAGATTGGCAAAATATCAAGTCAATGACCTGACTATGAATAAGCTCCCAAATGAAATGCATGTGAATCTCTAAGTGCTTGGTCCACTAGTGATGAACTAGATTCTTGCAAATCTAAATGGTACTCTGGTTGTCACAATAAATGATGGTGGACTACCTGATGGGAATGGCAAACTCAAAAAGAATCCCCTGAAGCCAAATAGCCTTAGTAGCTACACTAACAGCTCCCTTGTACTCTGCCTCTATGGATGATATAGCAATAGAATTTTGCTTCTTGCTAGACCAACTGATAAGACTAAAACCTAGAGAGAAACTGTAACTAGAAGTGGACTTGTGAGTCTGTGAATCACCAGCCCAGTCTAAATCTATATATCTAACCAAGTCAACCTCTATGCCAACTCTATAATGAATCCCATATCTATGTGAACCCTATATGTAATGCAAGCTCCTCTTATCTACTTTCCAATGCAGCTCATGAGGTTCCTACATGAATATGGAGATAAGTCCCACTGTATATGAAATGTTAGGCCTAGTGTGATTCAAGTAGATGAGACTACCAACAAGTTGGCGATACCAAGTGGCATCAACTAATGGTGAAGAAAAATTAGCCTCAATCTTGACTCTTGATAGAAAGGGAGTCGGAGATGGCTTGCAATCAACCATGTGAAACTAAGCCAATAAGTCAAGAGCATACTTAGGCTGTGCAAGAGAAATCCCTAATTCTAACTATGAGATCTCGATGCCAAGGAAGTAGTGAAATAAACCCAAGTCTTTCATGTCAAATCTATCCTAAAGAGATGCCTTCACAACTACAATAACTGATGAAGAACTCTCGGTGATCAAAAGGTCATCAACATATAGAACCAAAATCAAGAGCGAATGATCCTGCTGTAAGAAGTAGACATTGGGATCAGAATGGCACCTAGTGAAACCCACTATGATAAGGAAGGAATCCATCTTGGCATACCAAGCCTGAGGGGCCTGTTTGAGGTCATAGATAGATTTCTTAAGTTTACATACTAAGGAAGAATATTAAACAAATCTTGGCGGCTATTCCATGTAGATCTCCTCCTCTAGGTCTCTGTGAAGAAAGGCACTCTTCACATCCATCTGATGCACATCCCAACCATGTGTTGTGACAATAGCCAAGGTAAGTTGGATAGAATTCATCTTTGCAATGCATGCAAATATCTCTGAGTAGTCAATGCCTGCCACCTATGAGAAACCCTTGGTGACCAATCACACCTTGTACTTATCAACTACCCCATCTGCTGTAAACTTGGTCTGATATATCCACCTACATCAAACCATCTTTCTTCCCCTAGGAAGTGAAGTCAAATCCCAAGTGTGATTTTTGATTAAGTAAGAATATTCTTCTTCCATAGCAGTATCCCACTCAAGTACCCCTGATGCCTCTCAAAAAGTCTATGGATCTAAAATTATAGCAAAGAAGGCATGTGGATCTCTCTAAAAATCCCCCCTAGTACGTTTGTCATATGTGAGATCTCCTGCCCAAGTGTTAGCACTCTCAAGTGTATGTCTGGCCCAAAGTGGCCCAGAAGTGGGTGAGTCAGGTGCTAACTCATCCTTTGACTGACTAGAGGTGGATGATTATGCATCACTATCCTTATTGTCTAAACTTGAAGAAAAAGAAGATGAATCTATCTCAAGAACCTATTGTGGTTGATCTGAATCTGATGAAGAATCATCATGAAGAAGTAGATTCGATGAGGGAGAAGAAGTGTCAAGTGTGGAGTCTCTAGAACTCTCCTTAAAATGGACACTTCTCTCGATGAAAAACTCATGAGTGACTAGATCTAGAAGGTGATATCCCTTAATACCATCCAGATATCCTAAAAAGATGTAAGGCTTAGACTGACATTCCATAGCTTTGCATTTCTTCTTCAGAATGTGGGCCACGGTTAGGGATCTAAAAACTCTAAGGTGCTCAACATCAAGTTTCCTTTTATGCTAAGCTTCAAAGGGTGTTATCCCTTTCAAAGCTTTGTGAGGAACCTTGTTTTGAATGTAGTAAGCATAATTGATGGCTTCAGCCCCGTACAATGGTGCTAAGGATTTGGAGTGAATCATATAGCTACCCATCTCTTTCAAGAACCTATTCTTACGTTTTGCAACCCCATTCTGTGAAGGACTATAAGTGACTATGTGCTATAAATTAATCCCCTTTTTAGTGCAAAACTACTCAAATCTAATGTTGACATACTCCCCTCCATTATCAGTTCAAAGAACCTTGATGGATTTCTCACTCTATTTCTCAACAAGAGCCTTGAAGTCTAGAAAATTTTCAAACATTTCAGACTTTTGTTTGAGAAAATATATCCAAGTGTACCTAGAGAAATCATCAATGAAAGTGAGGATGTACTTGGCCCTTATGAAAGATGGTTTGGGAAAGGGTCCCAATACATCATTATGGACTAACTCCAAAGGTTGTGAAGCCCTCCAGCCTTTGCCTTTGTCAAATTTTGCTTTGCGATGCTTCCTAAGGGAACACCCTTCACAAAGTCCTTTTGAGAATTGGACACGAGGCAAGCTAATGACCATGTCATGTTTGCAAAGTTGATCAAGGTAGTAGTAGTTAAGGTGGCCAAACTACTCATGCCATAATTTGCTAACTCCATCTATATGAGTTAGCAATGATGTTGGAGAAGAATCTAATGTAAAATGTGACAAGGTGTATAACCTAGCTTGGTGATCTGCCCTACCCACTACCACTTTAGTATCACTATGAAACTCCTGATAGACACTAAATTTGGTGAAAACTCAACTCTCATGCCTTGACCAATGTGAGTGATTTGGTACACTGATAGGAGATTGGTTAAAAGAGAAGGAACACTTAGAACATTATTGAATGTTCCTCTTTCCATTTCATATGACCTTCTCCCTACAACGAAAACTAATGTGTCATCACCCAAACTAATTGAAGTCATGCTACAAGGCTCTAAAGATGAAAAATAAACTAATGAAGAGCCCATGTGGTGAGAAGTACCTGAGTCGATGACCCATGAAGATGTGGAAGCTATTGTAGCTATAAGGGCCTTGCCCTTTTCTTTCTCCTTACCCTTGCCTTTTGCCTTAGTAGAATCTTGGGTAGATGAATTCTGCTTGATGGACTCATGAACACCTATGTTGTTCTTCTCTAGAAGATGAGTTAGGTGATCTATTTGTTTCTTCATGAATTTGTGTTCATCGTGCCCTATCTTTTTACAATAGGCACACTTAACCTTCTCCTTCTTCGATTTAGCATTGGAAGAGGAATTCTTAGTGTTGTTTTTGGTAGGATTGGTGTTTTATTTCTTCTTCTCTTGGTCCTTGTTCTTTTTATTCTTCTCCTTTGTTGAAGTCTTATCCTTACCATTTCTAGCTATCAAGGCTTGGGGTTGAGTAGAATTCATTCTGCCCATTTGAATTAGCTTACCTTGCTCCCTAGTTAAGTCAGCAATGAATGAATCCAAAGAAGGCATTTTCCATGTAGTGCCAAGGGCACTTTTTGTGGCATGGAAAGTAGAGACAAAGACTAAATAGCTTGGACCTAACTTTGTGAGAATAGAAAGAATAATTTGATCATCTTTATTCTCTATCCCGCACTCTTTCAATTGCAATCTGAGGGCCTTAAACTTAGTGAAGAAGTCCTATAGGGTGTCAAAATTGCTAAGACTTAGACTTATGAGTTCATTTTTGAGCTCATGACCTCTCATCTCATAAAGCTTCCCAAACAAATTTTCTAAGGTTTCCCATATGTCATTAGGAGTTTGGGAGGATTATAAATGGAAGATAAGTTTTGGAGACACAGACAAGCTCAGTATTCCAAAGGCTTCATCACTTCAGTTGTACCACTTGACCTTTTCAGCATCTATGTTGGCTTCTAATTTTATACCCATGGTGATCCTATACAACCCTTTTCTTCTAAAAATTATTGATATTTTAACTTTCCATTCATGATAGTTAAAGGGTGTTAGGGGTTCAAGTTGAAAAGAATCCATTTTTAGCTGAATTTAGGTGAAGTTGTGTTGATTACAAGTTGTGAATTTATATAGAAAGGAGAATGAAAGCAAGTTGTGAAAATAAATCACACCCCCCCCCCCAAATATTTATCCCCCCCAAATATGCAAGTGCATGCTCAAAAGACGTTGAACTCGGCCAAAAATGTGTCTTATAGCAATCAGTGCAACACTAAAGCAAATGGGACGTCAGACTCAGCTGAAAATGCATCCCAGGAGACCCAAATTTTGGCACTTTATAAACTAGTGCATTTTTGATAAATAACAAGCCTACACTATATAAAATTTAATTATAAGCACTTTTTAAAAATAATGGCACCCAAAACTAAGCTACCATTTGCAAGATATTAAAGTTACAATTTTCCTGTAAACTAGTGTTTTTGCAAAAAAATCACTACAACAAAAAAATACTTGTTATGTGGAGAGAAAATGGCCTTGCAACCACTCATTGGATTCAACACAGAATGAAGAATCCAAAAGAGGTTTGTGTGAGGGGGAATTAGCCTCTTGCCAACCTGGGCCTCACCCTTCGTCTTTGTAGGTTGAAGATACAAGTTTTAATTCAAACCCCAAAAAATACAAAACTATCTAAAATCCTTAATATTTAGTCAAATTGTCTGATTTTTGTTTTATCAAGTCAATTTTAACTTAAAAAATGAGGCATAGACAGAATAATGGATGACATGTGTCCAAGGGTACCAAATAGGATGCCAAGTAAGGAAGGGGCATCCAAAAGCAAATAGTCTAGAATTTGACCCAAAAATGACAAAAGAATAGCAGACCTATGCTAGACCATATGGCCTATCTAAGGCACCTTGCTGGAGACTATGGTGTGGTAGAACTTCACCAAAAAGGAGGCACAAAAGCTTGATTCTAAATAATAGACCAAATAGCAAGCAAAACAATAGGTGGAATCCAAACAAGGCACAGTTCTAAATTTTTTTTGCAAAAAACAAAACCAACCTACAAACTTGGGCCATATAGCTAGCTTGGCTGGTAAAAAAGGACACTGTATAGTTGAAGGAGGGCACAGACTAGAAGCTAGGCTCTTTTCTAGAAGAAAGGATGCACCACTTTAAATCAGGAAGCCAAGAAAAGTGTGTAGAATGCATAAGCTTGGTGCTTGTGTTGGTGCTGACTGCTGCTAAGTCTGAAGTTCCTTAGAGCCACATAATAATGGCATCCAAGAATAGCTGAACTAGCCCCTGGAGTGAAGACAACCAAGACACCCAAAGACCAAAACGATACTAGAAATGATATTGATAGATTTTTTTTATTTTAGACCAAATCTAGAATTAAAAAAAACTCCACTCCTCTTGATTTTAAAAATAAGCTAAAAGCATAATCACACACAAGATTACCAGTTTTGCTCTGATACCATATCGGAGTTGTTGCCAAAATTTGGATAATGCAAGTGCAATGGAGATGTGATCACACAAGTTGAAGCAAGTGCACACCACATAGATGCTAAAGCAATTTGAAAATAATACAATAAGAGAAATTGCACAATAAAAAATGGAGAAAACCAAAATCTAATTAGCATGAGATGGCCAAAGTGAGGAATAAAAATATGAGATTACATAAGTAACTCCTCCACAAAAGGTGGACAAGGCACCCCAAGAATAGAATGTAACTCCTCCATGAAAGGTGGTGACAAGGTGCTTAGAATAGAGAAGTAACTCCCATCAAGGGAGTTACTTATGACATTCTTATGACACCTATGACACATCTATAACACACACCTCCACATAAGCTAGCCTATCCCACAAATGTAGGAAAACTCCATGTATGCATAAGAAATATAATTTCCCTAATTAATAAATAGGGAAAAATAAAAACCTACACTAATACCATCATCTTTAGCCAATTTAGGTCCTCGTAATGATTATAACCACCTATGGGAAAATCAGTATTTTTTACTTTTATTCTTGATTATAACCACCTTTGGGCAAATAAGCATGCTTTTTAAATAAATGTATGCAAGTATTTTCTCATTTAAATTAATCTCAACCATAGGTTAGTTCCACCTTTCTTGTTTCTTTTTTAGGGACTATCCATTAATATATGTGATGGCCACTCCATTGAGGGGGCATCATCATAGGCTTCCCAAAATTATTTGGAGCTTTGTTCTTTAATCATCATCTCTTGTTGGAATACATTAAATATCTCATTATTTGAGAAGACATTACTTTGCCTATGGTTTTCAACATCTTCCAAAATAGGGGCAAATTATAGACACCTGAAACTGGCCATCGATAACATCTAATCAGGCTTTTGACTAATTTCCACCTAAAGTGTATAATTTGGCCTAAACACCAAAATACATTAAATGAGTTCAAATTGATATATTCAAGTGCTAATCATGGCTAGGGTGTCCCTCAATGGGGTAATGAAATCTATGGGCCAACTAACTTTGATCAGATCATTTTGAGTCAAAATGCCAATTTTGCACCTAAGTGCTTTAGATTGCTCTTTCCTATCAAATCTATTGCACAAGACACGTGCCTTTATTATTTATTATTGATAATATCTTAAATGAGATCATGGATCCAACACATCTAACACCACCTTCCAATTCTAATCCAGTTGAATTTTGGACCAATAATAAGGTATTCTGATCAATTTGAGTAATTTGTACACAAAGTGCTTAAACATGCTTAAGAACTAATTAAACCAAATTAGAGCCTAATAAAGAATTCCATGGAAACTTGTTGAATAATTTTTTTTGGAAATGAATATTGAATATATTCATAATTAAGTGACATAATTTCTTGGGAAGACATCCCTAGGCCATAAATGCCACAAATATTAAGATTCATGCCCTCCATGCCTCATCAATACCCTCCATGCCTCTTAATTTCCCCTATTTCAAATGTCATGATGAGGATAATTATAAACTTAATTACAAAAAATTGAATTAATCTTGAAACACACATCTTCATCTCAGGATGGATTAGTTAGGTTGATTCTAATCAATCTCAAAAGTCTATAAATAGAGAGCCCATGAACATCATTAAGAAAAGATTAATTTGTGCAATGTTATAATGTAGGATTGGTTCTAAAAGCTTCATGAAAACTAGTGTTACCATGCTAAATTGATTCTAATCCAAGCTAAGTCAAGGAAAAAGGTTCCAATGAGAGATGGAGGTATCCAAGATTCCATTGATGAGGACTTCATGAGCACAAACCGAGCAACCCAATCAAAGAATACTTTTCGAGCATCAAGGAAGGTAAGGAATGTGTGTTTTATTGGATTTTAGTTGTGCTTTGTTCATTTTTATTTCTTCACTAAGCTCACCTTAGTAAATAAGCATGAAGATATTAGTTTAGTCTATTTTTGATTTGATTTCATTCACTAACATAATACTAATCTCCTCTTATTAGTCAAATTCCTAGTTCATATAATGGCATGCCTGATGGGACCTTCCTAGATTCACAAAAATGATCATGAAGTTCTTTCAAGCAACCTACTAATCTTTTCCTTATATAATCTTGAAGTAAGAAACTAAAAAGAGTTAAAATTAGAGTAAAAACACATTTTTATGGGAGTCATGGGTTTGTTCTAACATAGTCATGGTATTATTTCTTTGAGTCACAAGATTGTCCTATAACTCACGGTATTGTGATAGGCTTATTTTTTGTTGGGCCAAATTTGTCTTTCTATGTAGGTTTAATAATACCACTAATATCTTAGTGGTAGGATTATTGTAAAAATCATGGGGTTACCAAACTAAGTCATAATATTGTCTAACCACTAGCAGGTTAAACAAAAATATTACTAATTTTTATGTGGTGGGATTGTCTTGCAAGTAGTGAGATTATCACTATGAGTCACGGTATTGTAGTGTGTAGAATAGGTCATTTTCTAGAGCTTTGCTTGGGGTCAATCAAACACTATTTTTGACCATTTTTTTTAAAACCATGTGTTTTTTTCCTAAATTTTAATAATATATCATTATTTTTGCCTAATTTTTTTTCAAAAAACCACATTTTACCCCAAGTAGTGGGATTGTGACCCTGAGTGCTAGAATTGTTGTTTGCAATAACACAAATTTGAAAGTTGTGGGGTTATCCTACAAGTATCAGTATTGTCATTTAGATTCATGGTATTATGACTAAATGGTTAGTGGTTAGTTACAATATTATAATCTTAAAGTTGCAGGATTATCTTATAAGTAGTAGGATTGCTCTATCAAGTAGTGGTATTACACCACTGTGATAACTTGAGAGCTCCTTTTTCTAACTTCATTATTTAAAACTAATTTTAGCTTCAAATCCAAACCTCTTGCTAACATTTTTCTTGTAAGACCAACTTGTAAAATTACTAAAATGTGTTTAAAACATCTTTTGCATGCTTTAAAATGAACGAGGAACATTATTTTGGTGCTTAATATAACATTTAGGTACTTAAGTAAATTTTTATCATTAGTTTTAAAAGTTCACAATATTAAGACCAAGGGGTCAAATGAACACCACCACATCTTTTGTTTGGGCTTAAAATTTAACACACTTGTCATTTTTGTCTTCAATAGTTACTTCATCTAATTTTATTTAGCAAAGAGAGCGATGGTGCATGTATGCTCTTCCATTTATCCCATTTAGGGAACCCTTGGAATCAAAATCACCATTCGTATTAGAAATTGCCTAGTCTAAAACATAGAAAAAACATCATCTAAAGCACTCCCCAAAAACTTGTCAAAGTTTAGATGACCTTAAAAATGACCTTAAAGTCTTTCCCTTTGTCTTTTATTTCATGAAAACTTGGCTTGCAATGTGGACTTCATTACCTCCTATAATTTATTTAGGAAAGGTTTGACCTAGGGTTTCATCTCCCAGCATTGATTTAATTTACTCCTGAGTTGCACATAGGATGTACCTACATTTGGACATCACACTACACTAAGATAACAATATGATGTAGTGGTTATAAAAAGGACTAGACCATTGTACGACTAGCCAATATCACATTTACCTAATTTCCATGCTTGTATTTTGCATCATTTGATGTGAAAGTCATTATGTAATTGATTCCCATACAAACATTCAAAAACATGATAATTATTCAACCCCATATTGTCATACCCTTGTTAGGATTTGGACGATTATACTTAGTGTATTTTGTTCATTTATCTTATTTGGTGATTTTAAGACTAAAAATTATTTGTTTATTCATAATCCATGGCAAAATAATGTATTTGAGTTGAGGAGGGTAGTGTTATGCTGCCCAAATCATGTCAAAAAAATTTAGCCTTTTGAGTCTTTGAAACATAACATAGATCACATCATTTGAGCATGCTTACACCATTAGGCTGCTTAATAGGTTTCAAGACTAGTTTACCTTATATCAGAAACAAATTTTTCAAACCATTTTATGTATACTATTTATACCTTTATCTTATGTTGTCATGCTGTCCAATCTTGTCTAGCTAGTTTGGTCAAATCCTAGTTTTCACCATTGAGTTTTCAATTAGCCTTATCAAGTTTGGATTTAAACATTAATTAATTTTTATTTAGGCCTTAATTCATGGGACTGATACATAGATTTTTACATTTTGGGTTGCATAAATTTGGTTAATAGATTACCCAAATTTGAAAATTATTGATGGTTTGTTTGTTTAGTACCTCTCCTTATCATTGTTTGTGCCTTTGTTTGGGAAAACATAGTCTTTCACCAAAAAGCCTTTTATCTTTTGCCTTATGCCAACTAATCATGTTTATGTTTGATTCCATATGTTGGGTTTATGTCAAAGTTTTTTGCAAACTTGTTAGATTAAATCAAATCACATTAGCCTTTGTTTCAAGTCTAAATTTTGATGTCGTTTAGCCAAAAGTCCTAGCATATGCCTATTTATTTTGGCCTAGAATTTGACTCTAAATTTGGATAAAAGACCTAGTAACTTAACTTTTCTCTTTCCTAATTTAAACCTTGTTTGGAACACTTTAACCTAGACCTTCGACATGCTAGTTTTTGTTTAGACACTTGACCTTTTCTGTGTATGACATTTAACATTAAACATTTGATATTAGGTTATTTTATGCCAAGTATTAACACAAATAATTTTGGAGATATAGCTCCACTTTTAGACCATATTGGAGATACAGCTTCACCCCTTTGACCAAGTTAGACCAAATTTGAATCATTTGTTCTTTGGACAATTTTTTAGAGTTTGTAGAACTCTAAGCCTTTTTTCTTTGGAGCTTTCATCATTTATACAGATATGTCTAGCTACACTTATGGTGGAGTCATGTACAATCCAACTTATGATAGAATGGCCACACAAAATCCCAATAGTAACCCCTATAGAGAAAGATTTTCTAAGGATTTTCATTATTCTCCCTATAATACTCCATATGGGGAGCATAGTCAAAATCCACAAAATCTAAATCAAGACCTTGATTGAAATGAAGAATCTTGTGAGGAGGACTTTAAATACCCTCTTTATAATAATTATTGTGTGGAACACAATCGAGAACCAACTTATGAGATAGCTCACAACTGGGATGATATGGTTTATGAAGAAGACTTGGATGCTTTGGCTTATGTGAGTAACTAGGTTCCATAATTCCCCTTCATCATTCCAAGACTTGGTCCTTTGACTTGTGTGAGTAATTAAAATCACACCACCCTATCATTATTATTTTAGGACTTCATCCTTTGGATCATGCAATAAATCATCCTCCCCAATTCCCTACCGTTATCCATCCATAAGCCATTTCTCATCCAGAACCAATCCCATCCAAACCTCAATAGATTTGATCTTTTAAAGACCAATCTGTGTTCAAAACTAGTAGTTTCCAACTCATTAGATACCAAGGCCAAAATAACCAACCATTTGTGATGAGTCAACCTATGATGAATTACCTATTGATCCTATACCTATTTTTAAGGAGTCTCACTTTGAAAAGCTAGTCTTTGTTGAGTCACTCCTTAATGATTACAAATGCCTTTGGGAAAATCATTACCTTGACCATATGCCTATTTTTCAAGAACCACCTATTGACAAACTAATCTTTAAGGAGTTGTCTCTTGACCTTTTTCCCATCCTAGAGAAGACTCACTTTGATAAACTAGTCTTAGTGGAGCCCATCATGCCATTATAGGTTGTTACTTATCTAATACTAAACATTTAACAAGACATCATTATAATAGAGTACCCATCAGATGAAGAACCAAAATTATAGTCATGTTCTATTTTTGAATTAACATCAAATTTAGGATCAGAATCAAAATCAACATTAGTCCTAACCTCAGATTTAGAGTCCCTTGAGTTAGAATCAAATTCAAAAGAAGAATATGTTCATGGTTATAACAACATTGGTTATGCATGCTTTGTAGATAAATTTGAATACATTTTTAATCCTTCTATGGTTTTTGAGGATGAGTACTTCAGCTTTGACATAAGTTCTCCTAGTATCTTATACAAGGATTGTGATGCCAACACCCATTCCATTACCATTTTGCATGCCATTACCATCAACCAACATAGCCATATTATTGGCATTCTATCTCCCATAACTGTCAATTAGGATTGATAGAATCAAACTTTATTAAACTGCATCCATGGTGACATAGTAGTTAAATAAGAGCAAAGAGGCCAAAACCACATTCATGTAGTAGAAGAGCACTCTCCTAGTGAAAGCTTTTTAGAGGCACTAGGGAAAAATCAAAGTCAAGACTCAACATCTTCTAGTGTAATTTTTTTATAAGTGCTACAATAAAATCAAATTCAAAATCTAATTTTCATTAGTGAAAACTTATTATAGGTGGTATGGAAAAATCAAGACAAATTCATTGGTGAAAACCTCATTGAGGCAATAATAGCTGAGCACAAAAGTTCTTCACTACTTGATGAAGATAAAATTGAAGATCAAATCAAAATAACTTCCAATCTATAGCCTAATCAGATGGTACTTACTCTTAAAATAAAAAAAATAGAAAAATATGGCGGTCCTATAAAGAGAAAAGGTCTTCAATCCCATCATAACCAAAATTATGTTGAATTTGGCATCAACAACATTATGTGTGATTGAAATTCCTGATCTTTATTTATTTCCCTACCATTCCACATTCCATTGTCATTTGCCATTCCATTTCAAAAAAAACCTATAATCCAAATTTTATCCCTATTTACCATACATTGCCACACTTTCATTTATAGAGGATACAAAGATACCTTGTCTCAATGCTTCATGAAATCAGAATCAATGACCAATGAAGATCACAAATGCATTCTTGACAACCAAATCTGTAGCCATTTCTTGATAGAGAAACTATTTAGATGAGGTGTAAGATAAAAATTAACATGATCAAGTATTATTTTTGTATTGTTTATTGATTAGTATGTGCATCTCCCCATCAATAGGAACAATAGAATCAAAAACCACACCCAAGCTAAAAAACATGTACCATACCATTTCATGTACCATATCATTTCATGTACCATACCATTTCATTTCCATGCCATTGCCATTGTTACATATCCATTTATCATTGTCACATATTTTTTATATTCACCCTATCACTTGGGGGAAAACCCTCTTACCATTTTATCGATCCTATCATTCCATTCCTATCTAGACCAAAGCCTATTTTTACTCATCCTACCCAATCCTGTTTTGATCTTGGTTACTTTGGTTCTTCCTATACTTTTTATGAAAAGATTCCAATCAATTTTCAAAAATAAATCCAATTCTTATTTACATTTATAGTCTATGAAATTAGTGTGATAGTTGATCTAGAAAGATATCTTTCATCCTATCAAGTTTGTTTAAGTGAGCTTGATTATAACTACCTATGGGCAAATCAGTGTCTCACTAGTCTTACTACTAATTATAACCACCTATGGGAAAATTAGTATCATTTACCTATGATATTACATCCTATTATAATTTTCTATGGGAAAATTAGGGGAAACACTTGTTTACCATGCATTACTTCATCACCTTGCCATTATTATTTTCATTTGACTATCCATTTGCTAGATTTGAGAGCTTGTTGCAACCTAGTTGGTTTTTCCTTGCCTTTTATATGGATGGAATTAATATTAATTAAGGTAATTTTTGGAATATTTTGGTCATAGTAAATTAATTTTAAGGTCATCTCATTCACCCTTTCCATACGCTCTCACCATTTTGAGAGCAACCTAAACCATACGCTCTCATCATTTTGTGAGCAACCTGAGCCAAATGCTCTCATCATTTTGTGAGTAGGTATCTTGTAATTATATAATGAGTTAAGATACCTAAAAATTAAAAAAATATTCATAACATTTCAAAAATCTAAAAAACATTTTTTTATCTAAGCCTAGTCAATTATCCTCAATCCACCTTATTGGGGCATGGTCATTATTATGATGCTTTCTTTTGCTTTTATTTTCAAGATTTTTGTTTGTTTGTTTATTTAAATTTTTTTGTTTGTTTATTTGTTTATTTTTTTATTTGTATTCTTGGCTATTTGTTTACTTTTAGCACTATTGCCTTGACTCAGTCTATATGTGTTCTTTGGGTGATTAATTGAAAACAATATTCTTGAGTCCATCCATATTCATATGTTAACATTGTCATTGTAGTTTTTATCATTGGTGTTTTATTTTTGAGTGTTTATTAGATATTTGGAGTCATTCTTTATGTATTTTTTGGCCAATTCTTCATGGTGTTCTATCATGAAGCCTACCATCACATACTATAACAAAAATTAGCTTGAAGAAGATCTATAATCAATAGAGCCACAAAATTTTTCTCCTTGGCACCTCGGTAAACCCTCCCACCCACCTTGATAAATATAACTCATTTTACCATTATAGTTGTATCATTATTGATCAAGATGAGTGTCTCCTCATTGATAGGTACAACTGAACCATTATATTGATCAATCTCATTCCTCTATCCATCTCTTTCATCACATTGCACCCAATCATATTTAATATATATTCTAGGTTATATCCTTGAGTTATGTTTGCTGCTCAACTCTAACTGGGGCACCATCATCTTTAGCCAATTCAATTCCTCGTAATGATTATAACTACCTATGGGAAAATCAATATTTTGACTTTTATTCCTAGTTATAACCACCTTTGGGAAAATCAACATCTTTTTTAAATCAATGCATGTAGGCATTTTATCATTTAGATTAATCTCAACCATAGGTTATTTCCACCTTTCTTATTGTTTCTTTTCAAGGGACCATCCATCATCATATGTGATGGCCACTCCCTCAAGGGGGCATCATCATAGGCTTCCTAAAATCATTTGTAGCTTTGTTCTTTAATGATCATCTTCTTATTGGCATATAGGCCATATATAATTATTTGAGAATACATTGCTTTCCTTATTATTTTCAACATCTTCCCAAATAGGGGCAAATTGTAAACACCTAAAACTAACCATCGAGAACTTCCAACTAGGCTTTTGACCAATTTCTACCTAAAGTGCATAATTTATCCTACAAATACTAAAATTCATTAAATAAGTTGAAATTGATATATTCAAGTTTTGATTATGACTAGGGTATCCCTAAATGGGGCAATGCAATTTATGGGCCAACTAACTTTGATAAGATCATTCTGAGTCAAAATGCCAATTTTACACCTCGGTGCTCTAGATTGCTCTTTCCTATCAAATCTCTTACACAAGACACGTGCCTTTGTTATTTGATATTGATAATATCCTAAATGGGATAATGGATCTAATGCATATGACATCATCTTCCAATTCCAATCTAGTCAAATTTTGGACCAATAACAAGGCATTCTGATTAATTTGAGTAATTTGTGCATAAAGTGCTTGAACATGCATAAGAAATAATTAAACCAAATTAGAGTCTAATAAAAAATTCCATGGAAACTTGTCAAATAATTTATTTTGGAAATAAATATTGAATATCTATATCATTAGGTGACCTCATTCCTTGTGAAGACATCCCTAGGCCATAAATGCCACAAATATCAGGATTTATGCCCTCCATGCCTCATCAATACCCTCCATACCTCTTAATTTACCTTTTTATAATGTCATGATGATGATAATTATAAACTTAATTCCAAAAAATTGAATTAATCCTTAACCACACATCTTCATATCAAGATAGATGGTTTAGGTTGATTCTGATCAATCTCAAAAGTTTATAAATAGAGAGGCCACGAACATCATTAAAAAATCTTAATTTTTGCAAAGTTATAATGTAGGATTAGTTCTAAAAGCTTCATGAAAACTAGTGTTACCATGCCAAATTTATTCCAAGCCAAGCCAAGCTAAAGCCAAAGGTGCCAAGGAGAGATGGAAGTAGCCCAGCTTCCATTGATGAGGACTTTATGAGCACAAATCAAGCAAGCCAATCCAAGAATACTTTTAGAGAATTAAGGAAGATAAATAATGTGTGTTTTCTTGCATTTTTGTTGTTCTTTGTTCATTTTTATTTCTTCACGAAGTTCACCCTAGTAACTAGACATGAAGATGTTAGTTTAGTGTGTTTTTGATTTGATTTCATTCACTAACACAATACTAATCTCCTCTTCTTAGTCAAATTACTATTTCACACTTATATTTCTTTCCCAATATGTGAGATAAATAAATAGGAGTAGCATATTATTTTTCTAACACTATCACTTGAGAATCTATAGCTAAAGATGATGCATTGGTGGGCATAGTGGTAGGTGTTGTATATTTCATTGATATTAACACTGATTGATTAGTAAATGTTTTTACAACTTATTCACCATTTATGGGTTGAAGGCCCACATTTTAATGACTGAGTTGATCCATATCTATCTTCTATATATGGGTTGGTGTTCTTTTGGAAGTGGAAAATGTGGAGGAAATGGAAATAGATGTGTCTACTAGTGGTGTAGAAGATGGAAGTGACACTAATAGAGAAGTAGACACATGGAGTTGTAATTGAGGAACCTGTGGAAGTATGGATTCCAAATCCTTGAATTAATAAATTAGATTCATAGGAAAGCTCAAGGTTGATGAAGTAGGAAAGGAAGAGAGATGAATATGGATTACTAGTTATCCTAGGGTTTAGGATGGCCAGTGGGATTGTAGTTAGGATGACTAAATCCATAGCTATAAAGTATTATGTAGTGTTGGTGATTAATTTAATGAAAGGAATTTTAAATGGTACAAAAGGAATTATGGAATGGGGGAGTGATATTGTGGGACAAGGAAATGGAATGGAAACCTGAGTATCTAATTAAGGGGATATGTGTGTGTCCAAATGACTATATTACATAGTTGGTAACGAACTTATTAACAAAGTTAAATTGGTGGGAATGGAGGTTGGAGTCACTTGAGGTGAAGGAGTGAAGATAGGATGAGGATGTGTTGGAGTTATAGGAATGGCAGAGATAGGGGTAGGGAGTATCATAGAGATTGGAGTTAAAACTATAACTAAGATGGAGGTTGAAACTAATGTTGCTTCAATTACAATTGTATCTTCTAATGAAATGATTATTGGTTAAACTATTTCTCCTCCCTGGATGTTTTATTATCCCTTCTTGGCCTTTTATTTCTTCTTTCTCTTATGGGATATTGATGGCCTATTTGAATATTGTGGGAGTGTTCAATCACTACAACCTTCTGATAATGGTGGTACTCCCTTTTCTTTGAGATCTAGTAGTTTTACATTAATTCTTACTATTTATTTAGTCACTTGGACCGATTTACATCTGAGCCACCTGAGTGTTCTATTTATTACATTGGTGGTTCTATCCATTAGAGAGAAAGACTCAAGAATAGACCACCTTAATACTAGAAGGGTTTGATCATAGATGGTATTATAATAATATATCTTATCTATTAGGGACTCATTATCTATCAAGTCCTCAGGGACTAGTTCTATGTTAAAAGCTTTGACCTGATCCAAGGTCATTCTTGAATAGTCTTTGAGTCTCACTTCCTCTTCATCAACTAAGTCCTTAGAGTAGTCTTCATATTAAGGGACATGAGAATCTGTTGAAATTACCAATGTACTAAGATCATAGAATTTCCTTACCTCCAAGGCTTTGAAGGTTCTTAATGTCATTTTTGCATCTATACACTTGGGTTTTGATAAGAAAGGGCATGTGTATCTCCCTATGCTAATGGGGAAATGAATTCTTGCCTTGTGTTTGTTGGATAAAAACTTGTGAGTTTCAACTAGTTGCCTCAAAAATTCCATCAAACCCCATTTATCACTCACATATCTCATAAGGGTGTAAGGGAAACCACTTAATCCACATACTCTAATTTATGAGTATGTCAGGAAATGGATGAAATAAGCCCCAATTGGTAATCTCTAAAGTGGCAGCATTAGAGAAACTCTCTTCTCTAGTTCCTTGTTTAACATAACTATGATGCAATAGATGAAATCATTATTCACTCTTCTAAAGTGACACCTAATATCCTCAAGAGTGAGGATAAGGTAATAATTTAACACTTTATTTTCCTAATTAGTTATTGTGGTGAGTATTGGGAAGGATCTCCCTTTGGCCAATATATAAACTAGATAATAAGTCATATAAAATTTCCCTATATTTTTGGACCTCCATCAAGTACTTATATATGGAGTCACTAATGAGCTAGGCCTAGTGGATGTATTGATTATTATGGTGAATCACCCAAATATATTGATACATTCATTCATTTAAGCTCCTCACATTAGGGTTGCTATTGATACTATATAGAAGTATAAATAGATCACCTACCTCATCATTAAAATCAATCCTTTACAATATCTTAGTAATCTTGGTGGATACTCACTGACGTCTAGTGTTGTTATCTTGATGAATATGAAGTTATATCTAGATAAAACTCAAATTTAGGTATTAAAAAGATAGAGTCTATAAAGTCTAGGTTTAGATTTATAATCCTTTACCATTTTTCATTTATTACTTATCTCTTATCATCATCATAATGCTTTGTTAGTGTGAGTACCAACTTTAGGATTTGCATAGTTAGGGGAAAACATGCCAATTAGTGCAGTCCATAGTCATAAATGCTCTATACTAGTCATTCTTAAATTCAAAATTTATTATAGTCCAAAAACCACCTAGGTCAATGTGACCTAGGTCTGTGTCCATGATCTTAGTTATGTTGGATTCTAGATTGAGTGTAATAATGGGTCCTTTAGATTTCAACTTCGTCTCTTTCCTAGACATAGATTCTAGAGAAAATGTTTGGGGAAGATCGTCTATAGAGTTGGCACAATTTATAGGTGAAAAATAGAGGTTAAAGCTTTAATAGAGATTGTAACTACTCAGTATATTGTAAAATTCCATGGGAATGTGAGGTTGCAATTACATGTGAAAAGTCTATGTGGATCTGGAGTTGAAAATACAAGTAGAAATATTTGGTGGAGATGGGAGTTGTAAAATACACTTGCATTTCTTGATGAAAACTCTGGTGGATATTAAGTTTGCTCAATGCACTATAAATGTCTATGGGATTATGGGATTGCAAATTTATGTTGAAATCCCATGGGTTTTGGAGGTGTCAAATGTAGGTGGAAAGTCTATGAGAACTATTAAGGAATCTTACAAAGGGAATATAATTAGTTTGGGAATATTTTAAGAATATTCATTGGTTATACAATTTTTTAAAAACCCTAGGTTTCTAAAATATGAGATTTTTTTCGAGAATAACCCCTCAAGAAAATGAAAATATAGATAATAACTTTGCAACACCACTAGATATATTTATAAACTATAACGACACTAAAACAAGGAAAAAATCCCAAAACAAAAACTAGATTTACAATTGATCATAAGAAAATAGAAATAAAGTTTTATTACAAAATAAAAAATTTAAAATGTAGAAGTTCAAATAAATATCATGCAAAGGGGGTTAATGGCATTATGGCATGGTAACATTGCTCAATTGCATGGCTTACAGGGTTGATTCGTGATGGGGTCACTTAAAAGGTTTTTGGTTTGAGGTGAGAACTCCAAATTTAATTAGTAAATTTAAAAAATGATTTATTTAATCCCTAATTTCATTTATATAAGATCCCTACAATAAATGTCCCAATGGTAATGGTTTTCAGAGATCTAGAGCCTATGATCACATTTATAACTTTATAATTTTTCCAATTGCACTTTAACCTCTAGATTCCATAAGATTATTTTATATGACCCTTTGAAAATGGGAAGGTGAAACTTGGGGAGAAATTTACAACATTTAAAGTTGAAATTTGCACTTGGAGTTATAGATTTTATAGAAAAGGTGGTCAATGGGAAGTGAAACTTAGATTGTAATTTACAACTTTACAAGTTACAAATTGTAACTGGAGTTCTAGTCTTTGGTTGGAGTGTTGTGTGGGAAGCAAATGTTGGGAAGCAATTTTTAAATTTTCAAGTTGAAAATTGTAGCCCAATCTCTGGTTTCCATGTGGTATTTGGTTTGTGAGAAGTGGAACTCTACTATAAATTTTCAACTTTGTAAGCTGTAAATTTTGAGTGGGGTTCTAGTTTATACTAGGTAAGTGTTTAGTGAGAAGTGGAGGTTTAGATGCAATTTGTAAGTTTGTATCTTGAAATATACACCCATATCTCTTGTTCCACTGGTTAATGTATTATATGAAGCAAAGGTTGGGAAGTAATTTACAATTTTACAAGTTGTAAATTATAGTCCAATATCTAATTTCTACCTATTTAGGGAAATGGGTGTTTTGGGTCAATTTAAGGAATTTTTCATCTTCCTTAGGGTACTTGAAATTTTGACATTTTTGGGACAAAAATATCAACAAGTTTCTTCTTATATTTTGTTAGGTACTAGACCAAAATGGGGTTATTGACAT
>JARHVA010002719.1:0-7500 GCA_037957365.1 Torreya grandis | reverse complement strand
GACATCTAATGCTTAGATAAAATCTCACTTATGGATACAATCTTAGGATTATGACATAACAAAACCATTTAACTATGTACTTATGTTGTATTCATGAGTCTATGTGTAGATATATCAAGGCAAGACTCAACACATATGCAACATAGGATAACCTAGCTAGCATTTGCTATACATTTTTGGGGGGGTCTAAATGTATGAATTCATTAAATTAATAATATGTAATCCTTTAATTACAATTAATATTCCACTTGAGGATTATAACTGTAAGATTACACACATGTGTTCATAAATATGCTATCAGGTACATTCACACCTATGTTTTTGCATTTAACAACCCATAGCTTATTTTAAAGTTACTTTTATGACACATGTTTTAACTCACCTATTGTATATAATAAAAAACATAGAAAAAATTAGACGTCATTGTCAATGTAAGATAATTTATAAGATAGGATAAAAGAGTATCTAGAATATTATTACATTCACCTAGTAGTACCTTGTTAGTTACTAAGTTAATACATCAAGAGTATCACTTACAACAAAGTAATCAAATGTCCATTAATCCTAAACAATAATAATCAAGTATAGGTCATACCAACCTAATATACCCTAGGTTTAGACTACTTAATCTCTCCCCTATAAGTATATTCTAGTATATATTACAAGTAATAATAATGTAGTCTACCATTTCTATGTACACACTACTTGTTTTCAAGTAGTTAGTTATAATATTTATAGAGAATCAGATAACTCATAACCCATTATAATGTTTCATGAAAAAGGCACCAAGTTATATATAGGGTTGTCTACTTTTACCAAAAATCCTTATTAAATTAATTAGAATACTTTGTAGAGGTGAATCCCTCGTCCACTAGTAACTGTATTTTCTTAAATCAAAGAAATTAATAACCAATAAATTGTAAACAATAATTATATTTCATTAATAATTTCCACAATCACCTCTTGGATTCAATACTCAAGTGTAATAATATTTAATCATGTTACATATAGTTATTTGATCAAATCTAATGAGCTATGGTGCAGTTTTATACACTAATAAATTATCTATTAATGGTACCTTATCATACCATATAGTATATCAAATGTATATGGAAACCATTTTTATATAACATATATATATATATATATATATATATATATATATAAACCATATACTTATTGTAATCTAGAGATCACTATATGTTTAAGGAATATTTGCTTGCTACACATCGCTATATTTTTGTAATTATATACTGTATGTAATTTATTGTATATTAAATAATCTATCCTTCCCTCATGATAAATATATTTTATAATAGAAAGATGATTTGAAATATAATGAAATGTATTCTTATTTTATACAAGCATATTTGATATATTTATCTATTTTATATACATCGATACTATACCATAATAATCGTATTTATCTCATAATGTAAGATAATTTACATATATTTACCTTATCACTTAATAATAAGGTAGTGGATATTTCAACAATATACCATGTATATAATGTAAGATAAATATATACTTTGTATATTTTGCTATTTCATTTATAAATATACTCTGATTTAGATCCTTGTACCTTATATTGGTAGTGTGCCATGTTGATTTTATTGCATAAATCATTCTATAATGTTTAGATGCATACATATAAAAAAATAACAACTCATATTACTATAAAAAATAAAAATGATATATATATATATATATATATATATTAACTCATTAGTATATTACAAAGATTAACCATATGAGTTCTAGATGGAAACTATTAGTGTCATTGGTATATACACCCTTGCTATACTTATATGGAAATAAAATACTATTATGAACATCAGAATGTATTAGTGTAAAATTACCTATCAAAATTATTGTACAAACCTATGTACTATATCACTATTTCTCCAGAGTTTACACCAAACACATAGACCAAAATACTAGTTTCTGAAAAATTATGTTGTGTATAAGTTTTGAGCAATGTAGATGTAACGCTTGTTAAAATAGATCTATCTACTATGTAAATATCTAGATACTATGAATTTATACAATTTAATGGCACACTCCAAGTAATTATAATAAGTGAAGTATCCAAATACCATACATAATATAAAATGGCATAATATAAGACATAATACCTATTAGATTACATAGATACTAGAATATATATATGGATAATTGGTAAAATTCACTAGCATTAAATCTTACATAAAAGATATATTTATTTCTCAAATAATATATACACTTAATTCCTAAATATATACTTTCACCATAAAAGAATTTAAATATCTTAAAGTGTTATTTTAATGCAAATCATTCCATACCACATATAGTTTACAAATTTCCATGTATAATTTAAACTGTAGTACCTACTTGTCTAAGGTATCTGAGAGAATTCATGTTGGTCCCAAAACTCCTCCTTCTTACCTCTTTATCTCCTATTCTAGAGAACCCACTTTCTTTTCAAAAAGCTTTGTTTTATAAGAATATGGCATACTTCCTTTTTATTTAAAGCATGATTTTTGTTTTTATCTATTTTCCATATTATTAAATATAATTCCTTCTTTTTGTTTGATTTTTGTATTTTGATTTTATTTATTTAATCAATTATTTTCTCTTTTTTATTCTTTTATAATTTTTGTTTTTATTTCCTTATTGAACATAAATTATCATATTTTATTATTTTATTACTAATTTTAATAATTAATATCATTCCTTAATTAAATTAGCATCTTAAATATCAATAAATAGTTTAATGATTAATTTGTAGGCAAATAACCCAAATTAGTCTAATTAAAAAATCAAGAGAAACAACTATATAATATAAGTAATATGAAACACTCTATGCTAACTATATAAAATAAATTTCTAACATGTGGTAACTATCTATGGTGTGTGTAGGGTATTGATCAGTTTCTATTTAGACCTTCGATGTCTTAATCTACATCACCCTCTCTGATGATGCTCTCCATCCATCACATGTCGAGCGATAGGTTATCCTACATCCACCTCAAAACAAAGCAAGTAGTTAGATCATAATAGTTTTGATATGTATTCATCATAAAATATAACTATAATGACAAATAAACATGATCAAAAAGTAAACATATACTTACATCTAACTCATAGCAACATGATCATGTAGCCTAAGCAGTATTATACTATCCCATAATAGTATATATCTAAGCTTAGTTAAATATATCCAAATCTGAAATTTGTTAGCTATGGATATCCATAGATAATCCAACAAGTTTTCCTAGCAAGGAATCAAGATGTAACATCCTTCCCTCTATATCTAGTCATCATCCTCAATGACCCTTATTCAAACATAAATTTTGAATTTAAAACATTATTTAGTAAAGTAATAATATGATATAGAATATCTTTTTAATAAAATAAATGAAAATTAATTATAGAACTTACCATATCTCATTCAATTTATAATATTTTTTAAGTATCAGTCCCATAAGACCCCACTTTGTGGTATATAACTACTATGTAAATAAGGTTTGAGTGTGTCACTTACTTTGACTGATTATGTCATAACCATCCCAATGTCTAGAATCATCAAGACAAGACTATATACTATAATATTGACCACTTCTATTATCTTGAAGGGTCCCACATATATGAATAAAGAGTTTCACTAATTTTTTAAGAGCACATAAGATTATCATACAAGATGACATAAGTGACCAAGGAGAGTTCCAGAAAAATATTTTAGCTCCTTTGTACATCTCTCTAACCTAGAGAGTGTTTTTTTTCTCATTCTAGAGAAAATTAATTAAGTAACCTAATAATAATGATGTGTATATGTTAATACTATCACTACTTTTAATAGCTCTTAATAATTATAACATGTCAATATTATCATTACTGCATGGAGTTCCTGGCAGATATGATGATGAATAGGAACTAGAAATAATACATTTCCATTGTATATAAAATGAAGGAATAAACATTCTATCAACTACATGTATATGGCCATATGACCAAATTTGATAATTTTTTCCTATCAAATCCTAAATTCAACAAGTATGTTTGTTGGATCTAACTTAGTAGCAACTATGTCAATTTGAGGCTAAGTAGGATATCATCTTATCACTTAGAACTCACATTCCTAATTCACCACTCTTCTCTCAGGTCTCCATGACTTAATAATCTTCAAAAAGTGTACAATGTTTCATGAAATCATAAATATATACCATTAGATCATATATAACATTCATAAATGATAAATAATTATAGATATACCATCATTCATACAATCAATCTGTAATTATATTAAGTTGCATCTAGCTAACCATAACTAACATCTTATTCAAAACTTAACCTATTGTGTTATATTCATCATCAAGAGAAAATAACATTAAAATTAACATAACATACATAGGTTAAGGATCAAAACATAATTTCAACCTTAATAAAGTAACAAACAAAATAATTTCTCCCTACTTGCTCGACTAGAATGGAATAAGATAAAATTTTATCTCAACCCATAGATTGATAAGGTGTTCTTCACCTCCTACAACCTACTCACTTCTGGTGAAAGTTGTCAAAATATCTCTTCAAAAAAATAGGAATAATCAAAAGAGAACAATATCAATCTAATCAAGGGTGTATAATTATCATTCCAATTATAATCAACTTCTTAATCTAGAATTTAATATAAAATTCAAGGTTCACCTCTCCATGTGGTCTAAAATCACAAGTTGGATAAAGTAGTGACTATAAGGAGTCACAAGAAAAAATTAGAGAAATATTATCTTAAAATATCCTACATACCCTCACAAGGTCAAAATAAAACACCGCAACTCAATGTTCCCAAAATACTACTTACTCACCAAATCTGTAAGTATAATATTTCAATCTATTTACTCAAATAGAAAAAATAAAATACTAACCACAAAGATGTATCAATCCATCCAATCTAGAAACTTCTCACTCAATAATATTAAAAAATATTCTCCCATAAATTACAAGGGATTATAGTCAAACAACATTCAAAAACAATTTCTCATTTAAGAGAACATTAAAATCAATAACATACAAATAAGATTCCTCTTAATACCATAATAATAATTTCAAAAGAGAATAAGATAATATAAACTCATGTCTAATCTAATTAAGAGAGATGAAACTCCTTTATAATCCACATAACGTAAGGGTGCCAACCAAAACAAGCTCCAAATAATAGGGATTCTCAACCAAATCATCCACATTCTTCTATAATAAAAATCCCACCACACTAGATGGTACTAAAATTAGTTTTATAATATTTTCCACACCTAAGATTAGTGAAAATAAAGCAAAAAAAATTAAATATCAAATATATATATATATATATATATATCAAGAAGCATCCTATATTTATAAACACTCACAACACAAAACACAAGTGGTGAAGGTGACTTCATTACTAAGAATGATGTAATCACACCTCAGGTGTTAGATCTAAATGATCAAACTTTGGTATAAATATTTTGTTCATAACTCATAAAATATGCTATATACTCATCTACCCAATACTTGTATACAACTATCACCATTGAGACATTTAAAATATAACATTATAGCAATTATAAAAGGGTACTAGAGCTCCTAAAGATACATAAATTATATGAATATCACAAAATCCAATCATAATGTAACATGGTTCTACACTGAGATACTACAAATCTAAAATACCCATGTAATACTTCATGTCACTAGGTTCACACTGGTGAATAGAAAGTCATGAAAATGCTAATGGACTCATTATGTCCTAGAGTTTGAGCTATATCTATGATACCACATGTAACAACCCCGCTATGTTAGACATAAAAATATGATTTTTTTCTTTAGTTAAACATATATACCATAAATAGATTACACCATGATAATATAAATAGAGATCAAATATATACTAAAGTGATAACAATAAATACACATTACATCTTATATCACATATCTCTAATGTCTTGAGAATGCTACATAATATGAATATAGAAAGTAATATAGTAATTCAACCATGGCTAATACAACTCTGCAATCACTACTATCAATATATAATAATAAGTAATTATAATTCTTCATGAAAATACTCAATAATAATATACGATCTATTATAATGTACATAATTAAGATACCTAACACCTCGGAGTATGATTTTCTCGAACTCTTTAGTATCTAAGGTAATCTCAAGTGTCATCTTATAAGTAGTACTATTATGGAGAGGGAGAACATAATCTAAGTGCTTTTCCACACAAACCATGGAGTAATGATCTCCTACAATAACCCCATCTTAAAATGGTCCTCCCTTCATAGTTGAGTAGATAATGAAGGCATAAGAATCCAAAGTGACAAGGAAGTACAAGTGTGTTATATGATTCTAAAATAAACATGTTGTGTGTTATATAAATACATTATATTGCAAGATATCATACAAACATGTTATTCAAAACCATTAAATGATAATGTCTCACTAATCATATTGTGGCTTAAATTTTTACAAACAATAAATAATAATGATCTAGATCAATCATTTTCATATGCACCACTTGATTAGACTACCTTCATCTATCATTATGAGACTAGTAATCTAGTGAAGTCCATCTCACTCCTTACTCCATATCAGTAATGCAGATGGGTCAAATACAATTCAACCAAAATATTCATTTAAAATTACATCCTACTTATCAATTACATCTTATAATTTTTTATACATAGGAGTAATCAAAACATATATTTATTTCATTTAATGCATGAATGAATCTTACATTAATTGCTATCCAATACTAGAAATAATGACTATAGTCTATACCACCTAGGTAAAACATATATAAATTTAGATTTCAAATACTATAATTTGTTTCCAAACATACCACACCTATGATAACCCATAATACCATAGTCTACTATTCTAAGACATAACTATTAGTTTTCCCAAAAATAGTCATATAAAGTAGTCTTAAAATCATGGAAACATAAGTATTAATACAAGTAACTATATATAATGAAGCAAGTCATAGTTCTCATAGAACATGATCACATACAAACATAGAATTCATTAAATTTTTAGGCTATATACACACATACATAAAGTCCTAATGGCTATTAAAATCATATTATGCATAATATCTGGTATTCATACATATACTCAATCAAATGTAGATATGAGTCTAGGCATAACAATTTTAGTATGTACCATTTGGGTATAACATACATTATAACGTATTACTCTATGATATTCCATACTATCATATATTTCTAACTATATAAAAAATACATAACCAAACTTACATTTTCAGGAATCAAATGATCACAGTCAATAAAGTAAATAGGCGATTATATGACCTGACTATCCCTTAAGTTTAATCTACTTACCAACATACAAGTAACATAATTTTACAAGAACACACCATTATTCTCCATTATATGTTAGAGATAACCAAACATTCTCATAATCATGTACTACATATGATTATTCATTATATAACTAATAACCAATCAATCATTTAT